>JAKZAP010000007.1:22088189-22542682 GCA_023053575.1 Branchinecta lynchi | reverse complement strand
GGGATACACCACCTCTTATTCCCTTTTCAATGAATGTATACATGTCTTCCTTTGAGAATAACGGCAAGTTTACTTTCGAATGCTTTAGGAAAGCATCCCATGTTAGTCCTGGAGCTGAGAAGTAATGAAGTGGATCCAGATCATAATTATGTATACAAACGTTCCTGAAATTCTCTACAACATCCGACAATATTAAAACATCACTTTTTAGATATAATTTGGGATAACCAAGTAATGTTTCACAGTTAAATTGCTTCCATATAGATACCGCTCTTTTATAATCACTTTTGTCAATACCTTTCCCCGTCAACCTAGAATAAAAGCTTTCTTTTGGTGGTAACTTTGTACATTTCATTTTATCGAAACTGTCTACGAATTCATAGGGATATACCCCTTTTTTAATTATTTCTTTGAATTCATCGTCATTTTTGAAGCTGTTAGATGTGAATTTGAAATTCTGTCTTAGATGATTACAAGGTACTTTGCAATCACATTTTGCTAAATTTGCTGATAGTTTGTCTAAAGATGAAGCCATAAATCTAATTGAATCTATAAACCGCATCTCATATTTTATTTTCGTATCCGCTTTTGTAATACTTATTGATTTCGAGAATGAGATGAAACTTTCTGCACTTTCAAAAATTCCGTTATCAGGTATCAATTCTCTAACAAATAAATTAGAGTCATATTTTGATAAATTATGCATTACTACCGGGATATGCCTAGGAATCCTGTATTTCATATTACATTCAGCATGAGCAAATCCCCTATCTTCTCCTGTCATGTGGTCGTGATCAAAGTGAGGATTTTCAGTGATTTCAGTTGTACAGATGTGACAAGGTAATCGTATTCAATTAGATTTTTCCATTTTTCGGTAATTTCTCCATTGGTATAAGTATGGTTTCTTTGTCTGCTTTCATATTTGTTTGCAATTTCTGTGGATACTTTTGTAACGGTTTTAACAAAATGTTCTGCAGCGTCTTCACCGAAATAGTCATAGTATTGTTCTGGTTTGTATCAAAGGAACAGCATACCTGAAATCCGTAAGCAAATGGTCTCTGTTTGGCCACTTTTATTGTTTTCTTCCCGTTTACCTGATTGTATTCTTCGTTATAAGACTCAAAGTCTGCTATTATGCAATAAGGTACTTTCATTTGTTTTGCAATATTTTTATATTGTATACTTGAACCTTCAGGAGGCATTATAATATCAGGATCTTCGCAATTATTTTTACTCTCATGTTTTTCATATTGTTCTTCTTTTGTAAAATGCCTTCCGCAAAATTGCAGAGGTATGTCTTTTTTTGTCTTGTAGATATTTGAGGACCAACTAATCTGCTCAGATCCTTTACCAGTACATAATGATTATCGAAATACAATAAATTAATAACATGTTTAGCTGTTTTGCCATTGATTGTACTTTTAGTATATGACTTCTGATAATTTTCTCTTTTTCAATTTGAAATAAACAAATCTTAATGTTGTATCTATTTTCAAATTTGTGTATATCTTTAGTATCCATTGGAAGTTGGTAACCCCCTTCGAAATCAAATTCGTTCTCATATTGTTTATATTTCGAAATTCTTTCCGGATGATCCTTAGCTGGATGTAGATTTGCTAAGATAGACCAAAGGAAACATTTCTGGTCGTTATTTTCAATATTCAAGCAAGCTCTTTTATTTTTTACGAAATCTGGCAGTATTTTAAACGTTCCTCCCATGTAAGATTCTATTCGTGTCATCCTATAATCAATTCCTTCATACCGACTAAATTGTAGCCCAGATCGAGGGGTATTACTTAAAGAACTAAGTCTCTTGTTATTATCATCCAAATGATTATGAGTAAGAATGCTATTTTTATTTAAAATCCAAGAAGTACTATTGTAATATACTACTACTTCTTCATCATTCTCCTGTCGATGGAAAATAACACGAGTTACGAACTGAACTCTATATTGATAAAGTTCATTCATCCGCCGCTGTAAATCGGCGAAAGTAAAAGCAATAAGAGTATGTTCATCTCTTCCATTGCTTTCAACTGATACGTTTACAGTGTACAAATTCTCATTTTCCCTAGAGATAGTAGGTTGTTCTTCTTCTTCAGTTCTAAATAAATGATCAGGAATTAATTTTTCTACTTGGATTTTTTTCTTATTTATGAAGAGAGTTGATAAACCAATTGGTTTCTGTCTACTGTTATCACGTCTTTCTGTTTGATCTCTTATGATATCTCTATTTTTCTGTACGGAATCTTATGTTTGGTAATAATATTATTATAGTATTCTCCAACTCTTTTTAGTACTTCTTCTCGGTTTCCGCGAGTTGATAGGTTCTTGTTTTCAGAAATTTCTTTAATTCACTTGTCCCTTTTTCTTTGTTATCATTGTATTCTTGTTTTAGTTTTGTAATGGTGATATTATTTTCTTTTATCTCATCTTCCAGAATGGTTCGTAATCTCGGTTCTGGTTTGTAGTCGGATGGTCTGTTCTTATTATGAGTTCTTTCGTTTCTGCGTTCAATTTTAATTTTATCTTCAGCTATCAAAATATACTTATTAAGATGGTTTATTATATTATTTGTTATTTCATGTTTCTTAGCTCCATTTGTTTTGATTTTATTAATTTTCGCATAAGTCCGCAGTTCATTATATGTGTATAGCGATAATCTTTGTATAACCGCTTTGTTGTTTGATATAACCTTTTTACAAAGCTGAATAACCTCTGCAGTATTCATCATTTAATAGGGGAACATTTTTTATTAATGAATTCTCCCGACTGCGTTTTCTTAGTCGTAAAGAAAAAGCACTGGTTTCAGTATGCGTTTCACTGAGCAAGCGCTATCTAGATTGTCTCCGATCAGTCAAGAAAGTTTCAGTAGAGTTCCGTAGATAGCAGATGTGTTTTGTGTTTCACGGAGCAAGCGCTATCTAGATTGTCTCCGATCAGTCAAGAAAGTTTCAGTAGAGTTCCGTAGATAGCAGATGTGTTTTGTGTTTCACGGAGCAAGCGCTATCTAGATTCTCTCCGATCAGTCAAGAAAGTTTCAGTAGAGTTCCGTAGATAGCAGATTGTTTTGTGTTTCACGGAGCAAGCGCTATCTAGATCCTCTCCGATCAGTCAAGAAAGATTCCGTACAGTTTAGCAGGTGGCGGATGTGTTCCGAATCGCGAACCTTTCATTCAATCAAATAATTTCTGAAACAATTTTATTACATAATAAATGGAAGAATTAGAAAAGAAAATGTATGTTTACCGTCGCAGTTACAAGTACTACAATCGTATAAGTAATAGCTTACTTGTATCCAAATTCCTCTTTCGGCAGCAGGAATGTCTGCGTTTCTAGTGCTACCGTTAGCTTCTTTAAGTTTGGGTGCTGTTATCATCGAAATAATTGAAAAGCAATTAAGCATTGCTGATAGAAAAGCAGAATTTAGGACTATTTATGATTTTTATACTGAGTTGTTGTCAATGCTAAAATGCGGACAATTAACAATTGAGGAGGTAATTCAGAGAGAAACAGAGATGCGTAAAACCTTTCGATTTTTTCCTCGCGAAAAATATATGAAACAAGTCCGTCTGAATGGCTATAAATATTGTAATAAATCTATAAAAAGTCAAGAGAAATTACCAAACATATAGTCTATTGCTATACTGAATATTGTTTCCTAACTGTCAAACAGATCTTTATTTCATACGCGCATTAATGAGCTGCGTCATTCAAAGTTCTCGCCGTCAATTTGTGATGTAATTACGGTCTCCGGCGTGACTAACACAATCTCATCTTAACTCGGAAACTTTTGCGAATTGAACAAGGACCCTTGGTGTAATGGCTCAACGCTCGGCCGAACGTTGACTCATCGCCATTCAGACCTTCGAATCCCACTGACCGCAGTTTCTGTTTGTCGATAGTGGGATGGTAATAAAAACTTGCGGGTTCCCCGTTCAGGCCCCCCCCAGACTAAGGCCACATCACCACAAACACTACACCAATCGGGGTGTACCAACATCACACCTCTTAATTTTCGAAGTCTGGGGGTGTGGGGTTTTGCAAAAATATTTTATAAAGTTCAAAATCGGTAATCATCATATCATCATGCAAACTCAGTACTGCGTTTGTATCTATCGCATTTATGTGATAAACGTGGTTGGTTTCTATTACCAGATGTTTCAAAGCGATTGGGATTTTTATTTAATAAAATCATCCCCTAATAAATGGAGTCCACAAAGGAAGTCTTGAATACAATCAGAATGAATAAATACAATGAGACAATCAGGAAAGAAGAACTAGTTCTAGGATTGAAATATACTATTGTTAAAATGAGAATTGCTAAGACAAAATATGGTGATAAGTTGGTTGTAGTCATTAATCATAATGACAAACCATGTGATTTGTTTATAACACAGAAATATAATGCCATTGCTAACGAATTACTTTTAAAGAAAAATCTAGTTTGCAGCCTATTGTACGCGAAAACAAGAACAAAGAAAGATATGTGGATTTAGAACTGTTTACTCAGTAATATTTGAATAAAAAAGAAGTAGTGTATATTGTAGTATTTTATATGTAGTAAAGGGTAATATTTCTCATTTCTTGTATCCTTTATTTTGGAAGTAAGAAAATAAAAATGTTCTTAAAAAGGGGATAATTTGGTAAAAGGATGTTAAAATTTAAGAAATTGATGTTAAAATGGGTTTTGAAATTGGGGGGAGGGTGGAGTGGGAGCGGCGATCTTATACTACTCCTAGGTTTGAAGTCATGCAACGTAAATTTCGACGAAAGATTCAATATCTGCCGACAACTTTTTCACTCATAATAAATGAAAAGCTTCAAAGTTTTGATTTGCTTGGCTTTCCACTTTTTAACCACGCATGTTCAGTTTTCAAATATTTTGCGTCCAGCCGCCGAATCGGAAAACAGGAAGGCTGGATAGAGTCGACTCGCGCTAATAAAAAACTATTACATGGCATTGTAATGGTATTTTCGGAAAGCGATATTTCTGAACCTTTCATCGTGAAAACATCATTTCTAGTAAGAGTTGTGCTTTGACGGAACGTTTTTGGAAAGAAAGGGAATTGAATTGAATCTAATGTGCGTTTACAAGTTCAGGAAAGCTTGAAGGGAATCCGGTATTGGTGACAAGATTATGTTTACACGCAGAGGGAGTTCTTCAAACCAGAACATCTGACAAAAGTGAATTCACTAGCCAACAAAAAATGTTTTTATAGCAATGATGAAATCATTAGTGATGACTGCTGCTCTCAGAAGCTAGCTAGACCTTTTTTAGTCTGATTACACCGCCGACGAGATTCCTTTCAAGTAGACCGCAATTGGTTTCGTCACGGAAGGAATTCTCGTCCGCTAGACTTTTTCTAGTCGTCTTCACGAACGGAATCCTTTCAAGTCGATCGGAATTCCTTTCTACGTGGCAAGATTTCTTGTCCGTTGTAAACGCTACATAAATGTCCTCCGACACGCCAGTAGACAAGCTACGCCGCCATTCTCCGACCCTGTGCGCCACCAGCCCCTTGTCAACGCCAGAGCAATGAACTTCATATGGGTAATAATTTGTGTTTTAGGTTGAGCCATCGAGGATTTGTTGAGTTTTCGAACTGCGGCCCCCAAGAAGCCCGCATGTTATGCTGCCCCTTCGAAAAATTGAAACCTTTGAAATACGTCTGGATGAACCGAAGAAGGTTGCCGTTCTCAGCTGCCTGCTTGGCAAAGAGAAGCATGGGGTAACGATAGAAGGGGATTTTCAAAATAGGGTAAGTTTGTGGGTCACCCAGTTGCTTTGGTTGGTGTGTATTACTTGCCCGAGTTTGTGGGCAGTACACTGTAAAAAAAAAATTGTGCAGTATTTGCTACTGGGATTAATCTTGTCTCTAGAAAAGGATAATCTTATCTCTAATTCAGATTAATCTTATCTCAGTAGAGATAAGACCTAATCCTAGTGGCAAATACTGCAGTTAACTTTAATCCTTACTCGGAGAAACTTTTTACAGTATAGAGTGTATCACGAAGAACCATTCTATAGCCCTGTTGAAGCAGGTTGGTACTCTTGAAGAGACCCGTGTTATCTAAACGACTGCTCACTGTCAGTCGCTTCCTTCCATTATTATTTCCAAGACTCCGAATTTCCTATGCAATTAATTTTCCACCGGCACTACGCTGGTTTTTGGCAATTTTTTCTTTGTCTCTCGTCAAAACCAAAGGGTGTCTGTGAGGCTGAAAAGAGCCTGGACGGGTTTTTAATGCTTTAAGAATCCCAGCAGAGTTTCAAAGGATGTGAGGATATTTGGCTAGAAAATGTATCGACTACGACTTGGCTTTAGGACGTTCCAGTGACTCCCAAAAGAAGTGGAAATATATAGTAATAACTGAGGCAAGTCATGCAGTCCTGTGAGGATACGTGCCTCTTTGATTGATTGAATTGATCACCCGTAAAAGTGTTTAACACAAAGTCGGAAGTATCATAATGATACGAAGAGTTGAAACTTCTGGACGACAAAGCAACCAAAAAGGTAATACAAGAGTTACATGTTCAAATCAGGTTCATCATGGCTTAAAGTGCAGAGACGAGAAGGTGTAATCACCACTCCTCGTGTCTAGCCCTCTATCTGTAAGCACGGAGCGTGTTCCACCCTTGTAACAATATGTTACTATTAGTTACTATTTCCGTTCCATCCTCACGAAAAGTTACTACGCTGACCGTTCCAACCTCGTCGGAATAGTAACTAATAGTTACTATTTTGCTTACCATGCTCGGGAGCGTAGTAAGCGTAGTCACTACGCATCTCTGCAACGTGATTGGTCGGATTCGCCCCTGGCGTGAGATTCTGCTGGAAAATAAAAAAATCGTTCCAGCCTTGACGGCAAAAAGCCAGAATTCGTGACGTCATGCGTAGTAACTATGGTAAGTAGGATGGAACACGCTCACGATAGCTCTCGAGCGGTTAGGATGTTTTGTTGAACTTTTCGATACAGGGATTCTTCAGTTCTTGTAAGTCACGTTTGTATATCGTTGCAACTAAAATTTTTGTGTGGGGAGGGGGTATGAAGTTTAAGGACGATTTGAAGGCTTATTGTAAGGGTAAACATGACGTGGGTGTCGTTTTTACAACGTTGAATGATGTGTTGAATCGAGGTATGCTGTTGTATTTCGTCTGCGACGGATAGGCCAGAATCCGTTATGGTAATTGTACTCGAGCATGTTTTAGAACATAAGTTTCACTGACATGTTGTTGTTCCTTTTTATACATTACTCTTCAGTTTTGAAGGTTTCAAATAAATAATAATAATAATAATAATAATAGGGAATATATCTCAAACAGTCCACCGTTGATTCATCGGATCCGGTCCGGACTTAAAATGAGACATCTGAGACGTGAGGTCTTTACAGATATCAAGTTCCATTACGATCCGATCACCCATTCGAAAGTTATGCACGCCCCTATTTTCTGGATTCCGCCACCTCCCCCTCCCCTCACGATGTTCGGATCGGGCAAGTGACTATTTCCAAGTTAGTTTGGTCGGGTCCCCAATATGGCTGCCAAGTTTCATTGTCCTAGCACTTGTGGAAGTACCCTAACTCGAGAAGAGTGGACAGGCAGACCGAAAGACCGAAAAGTAATCGGTATATTGCAAATGGGCGAAGTTGCTAGCGCCATAAAAAGAATGGGGGGACCGAGAACACTTTCTTTCGGTAAAAAATAACCTTTAGTGGGTCTTTGGTTAATTTACCGGTTGCAAATTTTTATTCTGATCTCGTTCGACTTTCTAGCTATGCACCGACGCTTTTTCGCGACAATGCCAATCACGATCAGAACATAAGGGGGTAGACGAATACACCCAGGATGACCTTGTAAGCTGGCTGAACCAGGAGCTCGATATGAACACTGAGGGGGGCTTTTTAGCTCATAGAATGTTCATCCTCAAGTTCTTATCGATAAAACAGTACGAGTAAGTAAGTGATTCTACTTATTTGTTTATGACCCACTTATTAGTACAGTGGAGACGTACAAAAAGAAAGTAAAGAATGATACACCAAATAGAACAAAATAATTAAACATGTTTACAATTCTTTAAATACGCTTTAAACACATCGACGCAAAAGTATGACATGTAACACTAAACTGGCGCTGGATTAAAAAAAAAAACAAGAGCTGGAAGCTCATCTGGCACTTGGAAGGCCGGGTCAGACGGAAGTGATGGTCAAAAGTATTTTTTTCACTTTTCGGTTAAGATGCACCAAACTGGCAAGGCTGGTTCAGAGTATGGAAGTGATGGTAAAAAGTTTTTTTTTCACTTTTCGGTTCAGATGCACACTTTAAGGGTGCTTACAAGTCATTTCTAGGCAAAACCCTTGAGGCAAAAAGGATCATGTGCTCATGAAAAAGTAAACTTTACTTAAAAGTATTTTTTGTATTTTACGGTTAAGATGAGTTCTATAAGGGATGGTTGGATCGGAGAAGTGACGATGTCTAACCCAATGCTGTCAAGTTTCTAATGCTCCTGCAAAAGTTTGATCGTCCTAGCACATTTGGAAGTACCTTAACTCACGATAACCGAAATTCCGGACACCTCCGCACAGCTCCCCCCCCCCTCGGTATCCCAATCCGGTCCCGATTCTGTCACTGATGCGCCTATTACTTGTGCCTGTACTTCCCATCAAGTTTCATCCTGATCGCTCTACTCTATGCGTGTCACAAGATTTCCGGTTCTCCCCTTCCCCCCCCCCCCCAGTTCTTCGGAACCGGCCCGGACGTGAAACGGAACATCTGAGACATGAGGGGTTTCAAGATATCAAGTTTCATTAACATCCGATGACCCGTTAGAAAGTTATGAACGCCACTAATTTCCGGATTCCGTCGTCTCCCCCTCCCCCCACGATGGTCGGATCGGGCGGGTGGCTCTTTCCAAGTTAATCTGGTCGGGCCCCTGATATGCCTGCCAAGTTTTATTGTCCTAGCCCACCTGGAAGTACATTAACTACGGATGGCCGGAATTCCGGACCCCCCCCCCCCCTCCAACTCCCCTCACAGCGTCCGAATCCGACCAAGTTCTGTCAGCTATGCATCTAGATCTTGTGCTTGTTCTTTCTACCAAGTTTCATCCCGATCGCTCCACTCTGAGAGTTTCACACGATTTCCGGTCCCCCCCCCTCCAGACTCGTAGGATCCGGTCCGGACTTGAAATGAGACATCTGAGACACGAGGTCTTTCCAGATATCAAGTTTGATTAAGATCCGATCACCATTCGAAAGTTATGCA
Source organism: Branchinecta lynchi (assembly GCA_023053575.1). NCBI lineage: Eukaryota > Metazoa > Arthropoda > Branchiopoda > Anostraca > Branchinectidae > Branchinecta > Branchinecta lynchi. The sequence continues at coordinate 22,533,416 of JAKZAP010000007.1, read as the reverse complement.
TGCCCCTATTTTCCGGATTCCGCCGTCTTCCCTCCCCCCACGATGGTCGGATCGGGCAAGTGACTATTTCCAAGTTAGTTGGTCGGATCCCTAATATGCCTGCCAAGTTTCATCGTCCTAGCCCTTCTGGAAGTACCCTAACTCGAGAACAGTGGACGACAGACCGACCGAAAAGTGATCGGTATATGGCACTTGAGCCGAGCTGCAAGTGCCATAAACAAACTGGCTAAAAACTGGGCAAGTATGAATCTCTGCTATTTAAGTTAGACTGTTATATAATTTAGGACAAAGTGCCAAAAACGCCAGACATTCAGAAAAGATTCTAGTTGTCTTGTCTGCATAGACGCTGGATGAACTATCCATCCCTTACAAAAGCACAGCTTATCGTAGCCTCGTTTTTGTTGCAATAGCGCTGCCGCATCGCTGCTGCAGCACTTCTTTGCTTTTGCATAATATACGTTTTTGGATTCACTTTCTTCTTGGTTCAAGCGGCAGCGCTGCAGCATCTTGCAGGGAATCACGGACTTGGTCGGGGAGCAAGTCTGTAGCCTCGTTTTTGTTGCAATAGCACTGCCGCAGCGCTGCTGCAGCACTTCTTTGCTTTTGCATAAGATGCGTTTTTGGATTCACTTTCTTCTTGGTTGAAGCGGCAGCGCTGCAGCATCTTGCAGGGAAGCATGGACTTGGTCGAAGAGCAAGTCTGTTATGCTCGAGAAGCTCTGCCGTCTTCCTCGGAAGCGCTGCAGTGCAAAAACGGATGAAGAAAGAATCAGTCCGGAATCGGCCGAGAAGTGGACCTGCAGCATGCAACAAAAACGAGGCTCGTGATAACGTCCAGGCTGAATTGTCAATCCCCGTGCGAACGAACGACTATAGGTGTGAAAAGAGTTGAAAAATTCAGTTGAATATTCGCAAATTGAAATATTCGGAGGCCTGTCGAAAATTGTGAATATTGCGAAAAAGTGAAATATTTCGCAAAACCGGAAATAAGGAAAAACTGAAAAATAAGGCGAATTTTTGCAATTTTCGCAAGAAAAAAGCAATCTTCGCTGCAATAATCGGGAGATTTGCGCATCCCAGACAACTCAGTCTTATCGGGAGGGAGCAAAGGATTGTATTTAGAGCCTGTTTGAGTGTGATTTAGAGACGAGGGAAACACGATAAAAATTTAAAGGGGTATTAATTTTTCTTTTTTTGGGATCCCAAAACGTAAGTGGAGAGATACCTATGACATCGCAAAAGTTGTCCGTCTGTCCGTCCGTCCGTCTGTCCGCCCGTCCGTCCGTCCGTCTGTCCTGTCCGTCCGTCTGTCAGCACGATAACTCTCGAAGGGAATGAGATATTTTGATGAAACTTGGTGTGTGGACTCTTCGAGTCAAGGGAAAGGTCGAGTTCGTAGATGGGCCCGATAGCTGCATATTTAGGTGAGGGGGAGGGGTTTCCAATTAAGGGGCGAATTTTTTTTTTTTTTAAATCTAATGAGATAGTTGATTACGGGGAATATCATGAAACACGAATATGAAAACCATTTTCTTGCCGGACAAGTAGTTCACCCGGAATCCGGCTAAAACCGGAAAGTTTGTTAAAAGTAAAAGTTTTATCTGAAGTTGATTAAATATCCGATTTAGGGGTAAGGAGACATGCTGAATCCTAATATGAAAATGATTTTCTCATCGGACAAGTAGATCGGCTGGAATCCGGCCAAAACCGGAAAGTTTGTCAAAAACAAAAGATTAATCTGTATCTGATTAGAGGTTCGTTTTAAGGATAGTGAAACATGCTAAATTCGAATATGTAAATTATTTTGTCGCCGGACAAGTAGATCGCCCGGAATCCGGCCATAACCGGAAAATCTGTTAAAAGTAAAAGTTTTATATGAATTTCATGAGGTGTTCGATTTACGGGTAAGAAGCCATGCTGAATTCGTGTATGACAATCATTTTCTACCTTGACACATTTCACCACGAGTCCTGCTGAAATCCAAATTTTTTTGAAAGTTGAAAGTTTTATGTGAAGTTGATTATGGAGATATGGAGATACGCTGAATCTGTTTTTGAACTTTAATTTTTTGCAAGACAAGTAGTTTGCTCGGAATTCGGCTGAAACCGGAAATTTGGCCGAAGTAAGGTAGGAACTTTCATCAAAGTAGACATGACGCAGGCTATAGGGGTAAACTCACATGCTGAATCCATATTTGAACCTCGTCTTCTCCGATGATTACCATTGGACCGCTACAAGACCCGATTGTCTGTAAATATTAAATTTTTGGGATCCCATCGAAACCTTTGGTCTTGTTTTACTAAAGAAGTGGCTACGTCTCCACCTCCAACTTAGTGACGTTAATAAAAAATTTACCCAACAGTTTACCTTACTTTAACGTCACTTACTCTTTCTTCTTAAAGGACTCCTGAATGAAGAGTACCAAGTATCATCCCTATCTGTATGTCTTCCGTTAACATTGCCTGCAGAAAACCCTATCCAGATACGAAATAGTGTTTCCAAGCTATGATTTTTGCCCCATTTTGCATCTGTCCTGATTTCAGTACCGAACAATTTTAGAATGAACAAATGTCTCCAATCAACTCTTCTTCTGGAATATTTTTTAACCAGTTAAGCCCAAACGCATATCTAGAAGAAATTCGAATACGATCCGGCCAGCTCTGTACAAGATCTGAATGAATTGCGCTTTTTGTCTTGGAGTCTGCATGTGCAAACCTCCAGAAACGAACATCCCTATTTTGAAGACGTCACGCTCAGGAGAAGAATGCTCTCCGTGGCCATGTCTGTAAATGCGTTCTCCGTGGTGTGTTCAAGTATGGTTTCATTGTTCAGGTGTCCTTTAAACCTACTATTTTTTTGTGTACTTTATCAACTCTAGACTTAACTTCTCTTTTCAAACTTTCATTTTCTATTGTACATTCTCGTAAAAACTCACTCCCTCTTTTAAAAAGGGGTATTATTTGTGATTGGAGATTATATTTCATTTGATTAGTAGGTTAATAATTAAATGGGATCGGCTTGGACCGCTGGAACCGCTCAACGAGAACAGTCCCGAAATATTCGCCTTTTATTTCAGTATATTCGTTGGCCTTTATAAACCCCATTTTCGTTGGTTTCTTCGTTGATTTTTTGTGACATGTCAGGCCAAAGTGGTTTACGAAATTGTCTTCAAATAACACTTTCAGGTACAAAGGGTCGTACTCTCGCCTTAAGCTCCCCGAAGTACCCGAGGGCGCTCGATTCCCCATTCAGCCTGGTATATTCAAAGGGACATACTCCGCCCATGGACTTGAGATACTCAGCTTATCATACAACCTTGAATGTACAAAGATGGAAGCTGTTAAGATAACAGTGAGTAAATCTCCGCTTGTAGCCTCTACACCGTAGGAAAGAGCTCGGCGAGGTGTTTATTAAAGTCCATATCAAAATCAGAGGCGCCATTTCAGCAGGGGCGTCACGACTAGGGAAGAGGGGGGGGGGGGGGGAGGGACGCCACCCGAATGTTCTCGGTGTGTCGGTAAAAATAGCCAAACAGTCGATTTTTTTTTTTTTAACAGTTGGTTTCTCGTAAAAATAGTCGAATTTTCTTCTAATAGTAGTTTTTGTTAAAATCAGCCGACTTTTCTTAAAATCAGCCGATTTTTCGTCAACAGAGTCGTTTTTTCTTAATAATAGTAATATTAGTAAAAAGGACCAGCCCGTCGATAAATACCCCCCCCCCCCCAAAAAAAAAAAAAAACATTTTGGATAGTAACGCCTCTCCATTTCAGTAAACCTAAGGGGGATGGGGGGGGGGGGGTAATTGCCAGGTCACTGAAAGACCTCTTCTGAACAGAAGAGCTTCCATTGTAGTGGAATAAATTTTGGCTCGTCTGTCTTATGCGATTGCCCCAGTTGAAAAGCCAGTTGCCAGTTGAAAAGAGTCTCTCATCGTCAGAGCTGGAGTCTTCAAATAACAGTTATAATGTTAAAGCACAACTCTTACTAGAAATGATCTTTTCACGACGAAAGGGCTTACAAATATCGGTTTTCGAAAATACCATTACTTGTCACATGAAATTGGCGATTTTCTTGTTAGCGCTTGTCGACTCTATCCAGCCGTCCTGCTCTCCGACGTGGCGGCTGGACGCAAAGTATTTGAAAACTGAACGCCTCATGGTGAAAAAGTGGGGAACCAAGCAAAATAAAAGAAATCCAGAGTAGAAGGTAGACCTGATGGTCTTTTAGGTCTTTCAAAGTGAAAAATAGTATTTCGCAGCATCTCATGTCCTGGTGTGCGAATGAGTTGTCGACGGGCCTTGAAGTTTTCGACGAAGTTTGTTGTGCGTTACTGTAAAAACTCGGCTAGGCCGAAAAAGCGCTAAAATATGTTAGGTACAAAACCAAACAATGGCGAAAGGCGAGGATTTCAGAAACTTGTAATCGGAAAAGGGAGCTAAGGATTCTACAAAAAGCGGATTCTACAAAAAGCGAATAAACAAGAGGTGTTCTTTAATAAAGATTTCCGAATGTTTGGCTTCTCCTCAAAATTCTAAATACAACTAAATTCAAACTTTATCAAACAATTTGAAGAGTATGCTTTCGACGAGCTCTGCCCAAACCTTTTGAAGCAGTCGAAATTACTTTTCGATGTTTCCTCGTAGCTAAAACAAAAATCATGGACAACAGAGCCAAACCAGCGCACGACCTTATCCAGTGCTTCCTGGCCGAAGATTGAAAATCAAGTGTCTTTTTCTGTGTGTTTATGTGTCTTATTTATTTTCTTTCATTTACTCCGCTTTTTGGGATCCCAAAACGTAAGTGGAGGGATACCTATGACATCGTAAAAGTTGTCCGTCTCTCCGTCTGTTAGCACGATAACTCTCGAAGGGAATGACATATTTTGATGAAACTTGGTGTGAGGAGTCTTTGGGTCAAGGGTAAGGTCAAGTTCGTAGATGCGCTCTGTAGCCCTACATTTAGGGGGGGGGGGGGGTTGTCAAATTATGGGGCACACAAAATATTTTTATATTATGGGGTATGAAGACATGCTGAACGCGAATATGCGAAACATTTTCTCGTCCGACAAGTAGTTCGCCCGGAATCCGGTAAAAATCGGAAAGTTGGTTAAAAGTAAAAGTTTCATTTGAAGTTGATCAAATGTTCGATTTAGGGGTATGTAGACGTGCTGAAAACTTATCTGAGAAGTATTTTCTACCCGGACAACTAATTTGCCCGGAATCCAGCCAAAACCGGAAAGTTTGTTAAAAGTAGTAAGTTTTATTTTAAGTTGATTAGATGACAGATTTAGTGATAAGAAGAGACGCTGAGTCTGTATATCACAATCATTTTTAACCGGACGTATAATTCGTCCAGAATCCGGTTGTAACCGTTTTTGGGATCCCAAAACGTAAGTGGAGGGTCCGTCCGTCCGTCTGTGCGCACTATAACTCTCGTAGGGAATGAGATATTTTGATGAAACTTGGTTTGAGGATTCTTTGGGTCAAGAGTAAGGTCAAGTTCGTAGATGGGCTCTGTAGCCCTACATTTAGGGGTGGGGGAGGGGGAATAAATTAAGGGGCAAATCAAATATTTTTAAACAGATAATGTGATAGTCGATTGTGGGGTAAGAAGACAAACCATTTTCTTGCCGGATACGTAGTTCGCCCGGAATCGGGCCAAAACCGGAAAGTTTGTTAAAATTAAAAGTTTTATTTGGAGTTGATTAGTTGTTCAATTTAGAGGTAAGAGAACATGCTGAATAGTTCTGTGAAAACAATTTTCTACCCGGACAACTAGTTCGCCCGAAAACCGGCCGGAACCGGAAAATTATTAAAAGTTAAAGTCTTGTTTGTAGTTGATTAGATATCCGATTTAGGGGTTAGACGAGATGCTGAATCCGTGTATGACACTCATCTTTGACCCGGACATAAAGTTCGACCGGAATCCGGCTGGAGCCCGAAAATTAGTTATAAGTTAAATTCTCATTTGAATTTGATTAGATGTTCAGTATTGGGCAAAGAAGATATGCTGAGTTCGTTTTTGAGCTTTCTTTTTTCGCCGGACATGTACTTCAAAACAGATGTGACTTATAGGGGTAAACACACATGCTGACTCCATATCTGAACTTGGTTTTCTCAGATGATTAGCTATTTGGCCTTAATCTGTTTCTGAACTTTAATAGTAAAAATGTTCAAGGAGACTGGCGAAGACTGGATCTTGCGAAGACAAGACCCAATTGTCTGGATCAAATATTGAATTATTGGGATCCCATCGAAATCTTTGGTCTTGTTTTTTTTTAGAAGCTAAAGTTTTATTTGAAATTGATTAGATGTTCTTTAAAGGGATAAGGAGATACCGTACACTGAATTCGATTCTGAATTTTTTTTTTTCCTGGACAAGTAGTTCGCTCGGAATTCGGTCAAAACCGGAAATTTGGCAGAAGTAAAGCAGGATATTTCCGTCAGCCTCGTCAAAATAGATATTGCCTATAGAGGTATATCTGAACTTGTTTTTCTCTAATGAGTAGCCTGGCGAAGACAAGACCCAGTTGTCTCGATCAAATATTTAGACTTTTGTGATTCCGTCGAAACCTTAGGTCTAAATAGCGGGTTAAGAATAAATTGCTTACTTACTTACTGCCGCTCCCGACGCTCTCGATAAGCCCAGTAGGAGCTAGCTCGATTTGCGGTTTAACAGAAAGATTCTTGCCTAGCTCTACAATGCCACAATTTATTTTTTTAGCTCTACAGTTTATAGTATTCCATTTTCTTCATCAGTTTCTCATATTCTGCCTCGTCTTTTTATTTTAAATGTCCGTCAGATTAGAGACTGGAATATTGCAACACTTGTTTACCGTCATCTTCTAGAAGATTCACTACCTGCTGATTTTAAAATTTTTTTTTGCCTGAACAGTCAATGTCATGACTATACCACAAGACGGCGATCCAATCTTTCTACCATTTGTTATCCTTCTACAAGGTCTAGCTTTTCTATTCGTCATACAGGTGTAAAAATATGGAATTCATTGCCTGAAACTGTTAGAGTGTCCGAAGATAGGAAAGTTTTTAAAAGAGCTCTAAAAAGATTTATGTTATCTAGCAATTATATTTCTTCTGTCTGATTTAATTGATTCATTTTTTTTTGTGCTCGGAGGAAGATCGGACCCATGTCGCAAACCTTTTTTATTTTTCATTTTTTCTTTAGTCATATGTCTGTTGTCGTAAATTCTCGTGTTGCCCTTAAATTTTAGTGTTGATGTGTGATAGTTGTTCGTTTGTTTTTTCTTTACAATGCCTTAAAAAAATTTTACGACGTGTAGTTGAGCAATTTCTTTTGTTTTTGTTCTCTTTTTGTTGATGTCAAAATGTAGTTAGAAGACGGCTTTTTATTTTATTTTCGTTGTGAAACATTGTCAGTGCTAAAGTATGCCACCAGGCATGTGCACTGGTCCGTGATTTTTATCTATGTTTGTTGTAATTAAATACTACTACTACTTAGGCTAGAATTGTATTAATAATTTTTACAAACCCATCAGAATTAGTAAAGCGTCGTTTTTTTATGCCACTGGCATGTCTGATGCTTTTAAGAAACACCAGATTTATTTATATTCGCCATTAAAATTGTACCTTACCTTTACCTTACCACTGCTCTTCCAGTGTTCTGTATCTTTCCCGTTTCTGGACCGTCTTCGGTAACGAAAATCTTGATCAGATTCGTTCCATTTTCTTTCGGTTCTCCAAATATTTGCTACTCCTCCCCCCTGGACAAGGAACAGCCATCTCAGCCATCGTCTGTGGGTGTCCTTAGGTCGATCAGCAGGATGATGGAAAATTGTAACCACCCATGAAGCTCCGTGATGCTCCGGTTTACTGAATTTTAACCATTTCTGTTGTTGTTGTTGTGTTGTTTCTCTCTTTTTCGTCTTTTAGCATACTCGCGTCTTCACCTATAGACGGGTTATAAATAAAATTTAATTTAATTTAATTTTGACTGGGATGACACGGCAGTGAAATCTCTACTTCATAAGGCGTTTTTCCGTGCTCCCACAACGAGTTTGTGGGTCAATTTTTTGCGCCGACTGTTTAGAATCTACTACCGCTATATATCCGGAATTCGAATAACGTTATTTCCTACAAGCGAGCAGCGAAAGGTCATTACAGGAAAATTGTTTAGTGTTATCCTCCTTTGGACCCCTACCCTGTTTTTGTTTGTTTTTATTCTTTCTCCTTCCTTGTTTTCCCTTTTTTCTCTCTTTGTCATTTAAAGCTGATACCATTAGTTATTTGTTTCGTCTCCTCCTTTTTTCTTTATAATAGACTGTTCAGTTAGTTGATTATGTTGTTTAATTATTATTGTTTAATTATTATCGGTCATTCCCAACCCTAGCCAAGCACTCCTTTTGTGCTTTCCTCGTAGGAATATTAATTGTGTATTTTGTTTGTCTTTAAATATAGTGCAATGAAACTAAAAAAAAAAAAATGAAACTGAAACTGACTGTGCCTCGAAAAGAGCGCTTCCGTGATATTTTGTGCGGTCCATAAGTGTGTTTCCGCGACCAAAGATTTGTGTGGCTCGCTTTGCTATGTGGCTCAAATTGGACAAAAAACTGCCGAGGTGATTGTCGACTTTGTGGCTCGTTTCTGGCGGGATATTCAGTTTAGCCGCAAAATAATGTGAAAACAATAAAGTAAGTAAGTATGTAATTTATTTATGACCCGCCATTTTTAAAAGGCGGAGTAAATGAAGAAAATAAACAAAACACATAAACACACAGAAAAAGAAAAATTACCTACTTTCTGAAGCATGTATTACAGACATAAGACTGAGCATCCATTTTGCACATAATGGTAAGGACAAAAGTCTTAAGTTGTATTCGGTGAGATTTTATCTGAATTTTATTTTTATTTTCAGAGATTTGAAACTACCGCCCTAAAAATAGTCAAAACGGCGCGCGTCCGTGAGTTTCAACTTGTGACTCGACTGTGACACGATCGTGTTTCCGCGACAAACACTCAGAAGTGTGGTGCTCATAATTGTGTCGCGGAAAAACGCCTATAGTATGTATCAATTGTACTATTATGACTTCTCACGAAATCACATTTTGGAAACACATTTGGAAAGCTTAGAATTCGAGCGGATTCTGAGCGGATTCCGAGCGGATTCCTGATATTGAGGGTTTGAAATCCGAATTTGGCCTGACAAGCGGAAATTCGAATCCGGCAAAAGAGATGAATCTTAAATTGGAATCCAAATCGGGGTCCGGTCCTTCTCCGGATCGGCAGCGTACTAAAGAGAGTTGGGAATCTGAAACAGTTCCAAAGACAGCCTTGTAAAATATTGTGTCTGCTTAAAACCAAATCACTGGCCCGGGGGAGTTGGTGTACCGGATATGGGGGCTGGAAGGGAGGGGTCCATAATATGTCATGGCGCGCTTAGGGAGCACCCGTGCGGAATCATGGGAATTTAACTTGGACGATACAAAGTACAAATATGTGCCATTTTGAGCTGAAACTACAGTGAAATTGCTAGGAAAGTTATTTATTTGGTACAGTTCTTTCATAATGATAATTTTTCTCTTTTGTCCTCTTCTCTCGTTCTTTTATTTTCCACATTGCCTTCTTTTTTGTTTTATTTATAGTAAGTAAGTAAGTAATTATTTATGACCCGTCATTTTCAAAAGCAGAGTATGTAAAGTAAAAGAAAGAAATTGACAAAACACACACAGGATACAATTTTTCATTCTTCTGCCAGACAGTAGTGAAAAACGTCATGTGCTGGCTGGGCCTAGTTGACCATGATTTTTTCTGGACGACAAAATCTTCAAAAGTGTAGCGCCGGGACGGCGTGAAAACAAAAAGGGACGGTATCTTTAGCTTGGAACTGCTCCGTTAGCGTGTGGCCATGGCATAACTTCGACAAATAAAGCAAGTGTGTAGTGGGGAATAAACAGCGCTGTTTCATTCATAGGTTTATTTCAGGGAGACCCCAACATTCCGACGGGGAAGATATCACTCCGCTCCGACATCCGTTACGCGATGCTCCTGACCGCGGATCAACAACAGAGCTTTGATGCCCTCGAGTCCGTTCCTGCTGGGGTGTCAGAGGTCCCTTGGGATGAGATGCCTCCCTTACAACCTTTTAAGGTGCCCCAAGGTTGCGTTGAGAGACATAGCGTTGGGATCCCAGATTACTGCATCCGAAGGTAAATATAGCAGGATAAAAACAAATAATAATAATTAAATAACAAATTAAAGTAGCAACGGAAATTTCCACAAGTTTGACGTCCCGACTGGTCGATTGGGACGTTCAGTGATGATTTGTTTGAAAACGAGCTTTCATATTGGCGGCAAATCCCCATTCGTAAAATCTGCCCCCCCCCCCCCCCCCCCCTCCTCGCCCACGAACATTAGCTAGTTTCGTCATTAGATACTGGAAGGTGTTGTAGAAGGCGGTGCTTCTTGTTTTTGAAGATAATCTGCCGAGCTTTGCGTTTTCGTCATGTTCAGGACCGGCACTAATTGTAAAAATAACTCGACTATTTAAAAAAAATAATGAGGTAAAAGTAAGCAAAAGCACTACAAAATGGGCTAGAGAAAGTATTTGATAATGATGTCGAGGAGCGCCGGTAAAAAGCTTCTTGTAAAGGGTAGGCGCGCTTTTAGGGTGACAAAACGGATTAAAAAAAAATATTTTTAAACCTAGCGTTTGAACGCTCTCGATTTTTTGTGTAACCCGCAAATGCAGGTTGTATTTTAAGTCCGGAATAAAGAAGGTGGATTTAAGGATTTTAATTAGTTGCCCGGCTTATTGTTGCCACGGGCAAACGGAGGAATTTGGGGAATAAAATTAGGACGTCCTGGTCCCTATTTCTGCCCGATGTGTGATGAGAGTTTGTTGCATTTGATGTGTGGATGCCGTGAGCTAGATGACATACAGGTTGAGATAATTACAATAAAAGATGAAGTGTGGATGAGGAAAGTTATTGGAAGTACGTGTTTTTGAAGAGACATGGTAAGGTTCCTGAAGGTAGCTTTAGCCCACAGAGAGGATTTTCCTTTAGGAGCTTTCCTTTGGTTTAGTTTCATTATTTCGTTTAAGTGTTTTCTTTTTGTTACCATTTTGCCATGGCCTCAGGTTTTTCGTGCAATAAGTTGTTGTTGTTAAGGGGAGAGCGGAGTTAAAGCAAGCAAAGGAATGCAGCACAAAGAAAATTCAGGTTTCTAAATTGGGCCTAAGAAATTCGTGAAAAGTACCAATGGATCACAAATGGACGGACGGACAAACTGTCTCATGGGCTCTACATACATTAGTTGCGTTTTTGCAGATAACATGGTATCTGGTACCACTGTGTAAAGTTGTTTTCGCAGTTACCGTGGTATGTGATACCACGGTCAAAAGGCGTTTTTGCAGTTATCTTGGTATCTGAAAAGTTGTCTCACTTTCATCAATATTTGACGGTGCAAAATGCTTCAGCTTGGGCTGAAGGAATATCTATCACTTTCATCAGATTTTGTCAAATTGGTGAGAAAGAAGTTGTAACTGGATATCAGTTTTTCTTTTGGGATTACTTCGAAAAGTGCGATTTCGACAATAGCCGTTTTTGCAGAGTAACCGTGTATCAGATACCACGTTAACTGCAAAAACAACTAATTGCAGATTCATTTACCGTGGTAACAGATACCATGGTATCTGCAAAAACACAACTATTACTGTTGGAACTACTACGATAATTATCATTATTGTTCACATCTAACCTAGTTTCATTCATAGGTTCCACGGTTTCGGTCAAATAGCTTCCACGGGCTTCCAGAACCCATCCTTCACGCCTGGACACTGGATAATTTTTTCAGAAGATCTCTTCGCTTTCATCTGGATGGACCTGAAATCTCTCAGTCTTTATCACAGAGTCCATCCGGACGAACTCCAATGATTTTGAAAATTTCGTGACTCAGTTCAGTGATCTTAAAAGTGCCTGCAGTCGCCAGGCAAAGAGTGGCTTCCTAGGTGCGTGTTGATAATAATAATAATGATGATAACAATAAATTTATAAGTATTGAACTGAAAGACAAAAATGCCCCTCAGCCGGGATTTGAACCCAGGATCCTCTGCTTACAAGGCAGCCGCTCTACCAACTGAGTTACCGAGGGGCTTTTGAGCACAGTTTGCAAACGACTAAAGTAGTCAGATAGAAGCCGGCAAGGGGAACAGTGATCCCGCCCTTATGCAAATTTATCCAGTCAGTTCACATACCCGTGTCACGGAAGGTGATAGATATCAGACAGGTGGACTTCTACCGATATACACACAGATGATGAAAATCGTTCCATTGCACGAGGTTCAACTGTAATCAGACGAAAAGAAGAAAACAAAGGTGAAAAGGGATTGGCTCCAAGCCAGACCCAAAGCCAATTTGAAACTGAAGGAAGGAAGGAGGACCAAAGATGGAGGTTCTATTGAATTATTTTTCTTGATGGTATTTATGTTATTGGCTTTGCCGCTAGAAGGGCGTATCGCTACAGAATGTTCCGTTGTTGCCCACCTTACTTAGGCTACCGGGCACTGCGAAGTCTAGATGGCATTTTTGTCTGCACATAGCCTACCACGCAGTCCTGCTGTAACAGTAGCTTGAAGGACACCTCACGCTAGATGGCGTTTCTGCTAAGATGTTCTGAACAGTTGACCACTTCGTTATGCTTACAGAAAATAACACAAGGCTTCGACTGTTCTCAGCTTCTTTGCATGTCCCTTTTTTGACGGCAATCTTGGCAAATGTTGTATAACCAGCTTTTCGGAAACTATGGTCGGAAGCCTGATACATCACGTAAAGAGCACAAACCTGGTAAGCGTGATAGTCGGTGGAATACTAATAGAGGAGATAGGGTACACGCATGAAGTTTTGAATTTCGGGAATTAGAATGACTGGAAATACTGCTGGAGCGGAATGAACTGCTATCATAAGTACGACGAGTCCTTCAAGTTTACTAGGGCCAGTACAGCTACAGTAGATGTATGTGACTTGGAACGGGGACTGAGGGGTATGATGAATTTGAACCAAAGGGTTAGAGACTCGAATTACGAACAAAAAAGAAGCTAAGACATGTGCAGTTTTGAATAATTTCTTAATCATCAACCCGCGAAAAACATCAAAGTGTAATTCTTTCTCTGAAATGTTTGATGGCTTTTTTTCTTCCAACGTTTTTTCAGTACTGAGTTCGAGACTGGACAACGAACAATTGCATAGCGGAGCAAGGATGCATTACAAGAAGTGAGAGGCAGATGTTCGTGTAGTCTATATATCTATGTATTATAAGTTATTGGACAGACGGTACTGCTGTTGTTGCTCTTTATGCTGCATTGTGATTCTATATTCCTGTGTTAAAGTTTGAACTTGCAGTAACCTGTTGTTTTCTAGTTGTTATTAAAATTGCATACACGCTTTTAGCAGGAAAGATTTGTCTTTAGAGCACAACTCGCACTAGACGAACCACAGTTACTATTTCAGTATCCTGACGTAAATTACTCCCTTGAAAAACTGCCGTTTCTTCCATAAAATTACAAACTCGTCCTGGTTGTTCTAGCCTCACTCGGCCCCCTTGGCTTGATGTGGTATTTCTTAGCAATCGGAAACGACAAGCAGGACTTGATCTGCTTCGGAAAGAGCGAAACGCGGAAAATTGAAAAATCAATGAAGTGCCGTTAACGTCTTGTCCGATAAGCATACACTGTCAGAAGTTTCATAACAGATAATACAAGAATGCGCGGTTTCAAGAGACAATGAATAAAAAATAACACTTTGGAGGTTGTCTGTTGTTTTTAAAAAGGTTATGAATGACAAGCTTTGTTAGGAAGAGCCAAAAAAGCATCTACTGACTTTATTCTTTATCGTCACGATGTCGTAAAACTCAGCAGATACTTTTTGGCGGTTTTTCGGTCCTTTCTGATGGTAACGCTTATTATGCATAACATTTTGAAACACAACAGATACATCCGAAGTGTTATCTGTTACGAATTATCTGTTGAACCGCGCACTAGATCAGATTATTTTTTTATTTTATTTTTTTTCCGATTATTTATTAACAACATTACACACTTCCTGGAACAAACTGCATGTTCGCCTAAAGAAAGGCCCTGCGGCCTGTGGGAGCGAACATACAAATAAGGAGCTCATTCAATAATACTCCTTATTTTTTTATAATAAACATTATTTTTTTGAATACATACATTACAAATACCAACTCTCAACTACTTTCAATTGAAAATGACTCTTTTAGTTGTTTTGTAAAAGAGTAAAGGGTTGTTGCATGCATCTGTTGTATTTTCTGTTATGAAACTTCTGACAGTGTACGACTGTGCTTACACTGAACCTATGTGGCGTCAAGACTTTGCTATGTGTGACGACAGGTCTGACAGTCGCGATATGAAAGGTAGCTGCGGTGCATCCGTTGAAGATGTAGTCACGTCGGATAAAACTATTGCGCTTGGACACGTCCGACTATGGGGGGCAATTATAACTACTGGTGGCGCGTCGTCCATGTCTACCACAAATCCCTGATTTTTTGGATCGGATATGCCAAACATGGGTACACCCACGGTACAGGAATAGCTTGTGGCAAAAGCCGGATACCTTAACCCCGACTTTTCCATTGAAGAATTCGATCTGTCGTTTCCTGAAGGTCACTGAAATCATTAGTAGTACTTTACTAGGTTAAGCTACACAGCAGGCGAGAGAATTAAGTTCTGTATTTGTTCGAACAAAAAAATTCTAATAGCAGTATAGTTTCGATCTGACCCTGCCCCCCCCCCCCCCTCAAAATCAGACCATCCTCCCTAGTCCTCATCTAATCCAACTGTCGAAGAGATACGTTTTAACTTGTATTTGTCGTAACTTATTGCTAACACATAAAAATACAGAAAAAGCACAACAATCAGAAAACAACATGGGAATGATAAATTTCTAGTAACATCCATCGAACTCAATTAACTTGTATCTCAAATATCTATCCACAATTATGTCTCTATATGTACTTAGCTCCATTCAAAAACAGAAAAAAAACCTATAAGAAATGAGCGAGCTTACAGGAGATTTGACACGGCCCAGAATGCAATGAAATCATACCGCTTTCTTGCATCCCCCGCTGGGATGCAACCCCAAGCTGCGTCCAGAGCGAAAAGTTTTGTGTGCTCCGCAGTGGCCGCATAGTAGACTCCCTAAAATGTCATGTTTCTCTGTGTTTATCGATTCCAAAAACTAAAGATTAGTCGCACTATCGTCGGGGCGGCAACGTTCAAAACTGGCTTGTAACGAACCGAAAAGGCGTTTTTGGTGGGCGCATGTTTTTTTGTAAGATTAGAAAACGCTGCCTTCGTGGTCCAGACAAACGACCACCCTCGTGATGAAATTCCTGCCATGATTTCAATCATCTGGAGTTCCATTCTATAAGGAAAACTTTAGAACGGATGAAAATTGTGAAAATCCTGTATCGCCTGTTTGCAGGTTGTTTACATTTGACCATCACGCGAGCTTACAAAGAAGTCCGAACACAAACGAAAGTAACGGTCCCGCTAGACGATCAGGTTTTCTGGCAAGCTTACCTGCACTTTCATCATATTCGTCCAGGAAAATTTGCATTGCCTGTATGCACAATTAACCGTTTTGCCGACTGTTCATGTGCGATGTTCTTGTGTTACAAAGACAAAAAACTTCCGAAATGGAAAACCGAACAAAAACACAATGGCGCGGACAGACGATTCGTTTTCTGGCCGGATTATCTGCCACTTTTATTGTAAAAAGCTGGACTTTTCCTTCTTTTCCGTAAAACTGACGAGGTGCCAACAATTCTGGCGGGATTTCCAGCCCACGGCATCCTGGCCCTTAGGCAAAATGGTTTTTTTTCGAAAACAAAAAAAAATATGTAGGCGATGGAATTTAGTCCAGGTGCACTTTATTTTTGGTTTTGTTTATTCTGACTATTTTTTATTTTACATCGCACCGACATCAGCAAAAATTGATTCACCTCCGAATCTGAAAGGGAGTCCTTTTTGATGATGGTGATGATCATTCCCCGTTCGTGGGGAATCGCGAGAATACGGGCAGTGAATTCCTGGGACAAACAAAAACGCAGGGACTCATCAAAAGGAGTCCTCGGGGAACGGCGAGAATACGCCTCTGCTCGTCGGTCCGGGACACAAATCAAGGACCGGCGGAATCCCACACGAGCTGGCAAAGGAAACAGGTAAAGAAATGTGATGCAAAATCATTCCTTTTAGGTCTGATTTCTAACCATCCCCAGATTTAACTGGCCCCCGCAAGCGATTCTGCTTAGACTATTCATAATATTCTCGAGTCTAGTGTAGAGAAAACGGGAAGATAGGTAAATCGGTCTAAGAAAAAACACAAAAAACTGTAAATCTAGTACACCAGCCGCAATACAAACCAGCACACATACTGACGTAACTACTAATAACTTTGGTTTCACAGTACGGTAAGAGTTCGCAGTCCTTTAAGCATTGTCCTAATAGGTGTAATAAGGTGAATAGCGCTATACGCGATGTTTACGTCTTAATACACACGCCTGTTCAAATACAACCCAATAGGTTCTTATCAATGCGGCGTTCGGTGTTGCCAAGGTAATACAATTTTTCGAGCTCTAAAAATATCCGAAAAGGTTCTTGGTACTACTTGAAGTACACGAGTACAATATAACGCAAACTATACTGTACAAAAGCTATTAAAATAACGGATGAACAGCATTGATCCTCGAACTGACGAAAAGCAGTCGTAATAGAACAAAAACGTGTTTTTGTTAAGAAAAGTTGTTTCTTTAGCTTCCAACAAAGTAGAACTGTTGTGCTTTCTTTGGCAACCCTGACGACGCTGCGCCTCTCCTCGGCCCGCTGGCGGAACCAACCAAGCGATCTGATTGGCCCTGCATAAGCCAGAATAGAACGCTAGTCTATTCTCCTTATTCACCTTATTACAGCGTGCTCCGAGGAAAAGAGGAATCTGTAATAAGTCTTATACGCGGTAATACACCTTATTACATCAATTAGGACAATGCTTTAGAAACTAAACAAGTCGCCTTGTAACTATTATGGCTGCAAGTAAGACCCTGATCTGATGATTAAGTCATCAGGAGAAGTGAGAAGAAAACTACGCATGTGCACCCCTTCTGCTTATAAGTGTATCTTATTCAAAACCTCACCCTATGAGGATTCAAAGCTCCTCCATAAGAACCTTGAGCGTGTTCCACCCTTTTAACAATAGTAACTATTTCCGTCCCAACCTCACGAAAAGTTACTATGTTTACCGTTCCAACTTTCTGGAAATAGTAACTATTTTCTTACCATGCTCGGGAGCGCAGTAAGCGTGGTAACTACGCTCTGTAACGTGATTGGCTCAATTACCCCATTGAGTGATATTTTGGCGAAAATAGAAAAATGCGTTCCAGCCTTGACGCCAAGATGCCGAAATTCGTGACTTCATGCGTAGTAACTAAGGTAAGTAGGGTGGAACACGCTCCTTATCCCCGAGAAGACCTATAACGGTCAATCAGCCTGGTTAAACGTTAACGTCATTTTGATTAACCGAATATCCCTAATTATTCGTTCTCTTGAGCTTTTTTCTCGGCTTGAAGTTGACAAATTTCCGGTGGTGTCTCTCAACTTCCCGTATTCGCCGCGAATTAAAAAAGTTGGCAGGGTCGTGAAACCGCAAACTATCACGTGCAGAAGAAGCAGTGTGCAACACAGATGTATGATACTAAAGCTACCCCTTTTATCGGTCCAACAATAATAGAGAGAACGTCACTGTCCGCCAATTAAATAACGGGCCCATCGCTGCACCAACAAAACTCCTCTGCCATCACAATACCAGACAAGAACGACCAAAAAAAATAAAGCTCTTCCAACAGTAGAGGTATGTTTATTTGAAGGTTTGTTGACGGTCAGATATACGTTCAAATGTGTTGACCCCTGATTTTTGGAAAGCCTATGCCAAACACCGGGTGCGTTTGGTATATATCCTATGCCTAACGCCGGGTAACAGTTTGCCAAATGCTGGATTTCGACCCCAATAAAATATTGATGATTTCAATGAAGCTCAGTAATCAACCTATCAGAATTCATCTATAGTGGGGCAGATCAAGGGTTAGGACTGGTTATTGTTCCAACAACTATCCAGCGTTTGGCATAGGGTATCCAAAAATCAGGGGTTTGTGGTTGACTGCGTTCAGATGAACGTTCATTTGTGTTGTTCGTTCAGTTGTTTATTTGAACAGTACTGTTATCATACACTTACTAGCTGAGACGAACTTCAACTGCTAGTTACCCAAGTAGCAAATTAAGGGCCTCTGATAACACCTGAATATGTATCTCGAATCATCATACCATTTGGCCCAATAGCGCACTATTTAAGTTACTGTTCAAATAAGCATACCTCTACAATGCAAAGGACTTCATTCCTTTATGATCAACTTATATCCAGGAATCTAGCAATGCGAAAACGAGTTAGCACGTAACAAGCTATTACACAAGTGCAATTATATCAGCCTATCATTCACTAGCGGCGTAGCGGCAGCGGCTGTTTTACCCGACGAAGTCTCCAATCGGCTCAACGCCAGCGCCAATTCTAAGTCGGCTTTTTCTTGTTCTTCAAGTCTCTGTCTCCTCTGCACCTCTAGGCGTATACTTTCTTGTTTCGCCACATCTAGGTCACTCAGCGAACTTGTACTTTTCGCTAGCTTTTTGCTCTTCTTTTCTGTCGTTGGCGAAAAGGCTTTTCCAATGATTTTGCTAATACTATCCTTTTTGGGTGACTTTTTCCCACTTATGGTGTTATTATTGTTTGAAAAGGAGTCGCCAAATCCATCAGACCAGGGGGACTTAGACCGGAAGGGGTCGCTAGCACCACCGCTATTGGCAAAAGGATCCTCAAAAGCACCAAAATTAGCAAAGTCAGATTTTTCCGGTGCCGCCGGACTTTTTGCACCGAATCCGAACGGATCTTCAAAAGTGTCTTGCTGCTTAGCACTGAAGGGGTCTTTGTTTGTGGCACTGAAGGGGTCTTTCTTGGGGCCACTGAAGGGATCCGGACCGAATGGATCTTCATATCGCATATCCTTGAAAGGATCTTCCTTAAACTCCATTTCGGCGTAACGATTAATATTTTGACTAGAATTCACACTAGACTGTACCCAAGGGTCAGAGCTCTCGAAACCAAACTAAAAAGAAACAAAACGAAAATGAACGAAAGGTTACAGAACATTAAAAAGAAACCATGAATGTTCGTGTTTGTCATCAATACCGATTCTTAACGGTAGGTAACTCTGACGTTATGTCCTAGTAGGCCGAACTCTTTTCTTATTTTTCCATTTCAACGATGACAAGCCCAATACGCCATTTACATTTTCATCCGGGAATATAATACAGATAATAGATTTTTTGTGTGTGTGGTTATCCAGAGTGTGTTCCACCCTTCTAACAGTAGTAACTATAAGTTACTATTTTCGTTCCGACCTCGCAAAAAGTTACTAGGTTGACCGTTCCAACCTTCTCGAAATAGTAACTAGTAACTATTTGCTTACCATGCTCGGGAGCGTAGTAAGCGTGGTAACTACTCATCTCTGAAACGAGATTGGTCGGATTCGCCGTGGTATGATATTCTGCTGGGAAATAGAAAAATCGTTCCATCCTTGACGGCAAAAAGCCAGAATTCGTGCCGCCATGCGTAGTAACTACGGTAAGTAGGGTGGAACACGCTCCCAGTCTCATTTTCGCCTCCGCGAAAAACAAAAAAGGGAGGAAGCTGAATTCTGATACGCCACTCATATTTCATCCAGGATATGGATGAGCCATTTCATCCATATCCGGAATATGGTTGAAATGGCTCATAATGGATTTTTTTTTCTTTTTGTGCGGTGATCTAGTCTAGTATTTCGCCGTCGCAAAAATCGAGGAAGGGAGGGAGCCCTATTTTGACTATTGCAGGAGCCCTGTTTTTTGACTGGACTAGATTTTATTCGCCCTGCAAACATGTGCCAGCGCTTGAGCATGGTTATCAAAAAAGGACTTAGTGGATACGATTGAAGTTCAGTCGGGTGTATTTGTCCATCAAATGACCAGTACACTTCTTACTTTTCAAGGAAATAAATAAATGGGAACCGCAGGTTCAAACCTCGGTACGGTTCCCAGGGAAGGATTCCTTCGAACTAAAACAATAGTTGATAGTTTCGACTCAAACATGAAATAACAAACAAACCATTAACATTCTTCTAGATTCAAAGACGAACGATATTTATCCACTTCCACACAATAAATCGGCAACACGAGCACAGACTAATTTATACATCTGATAATTAACATAGGTACAAATTTAGGTATTACCAACATCCAATCAAGGCTGCGTGAAACAGAAACGTTGATTAGATTAGTATGCATATAGTGTACACAAAAAGTAGACCAAAGCTGGACGAAAAGTAGACAAGACGGGTTATCGCAGGTTCGTTGTCTAGCTAGAGTCCGAAGAGGAGAAGGGTCGATAAATAGTCTCAACCGATTAGCGCGATCGAACAAAATATCTAGGTGAAGAACAAATTATCACGGGCCCTTAGTGATATGATTTCGTGGTCAGTTTTAACCATACAAGGCCTTATACAGCCACAGTTATCGGCTCAGGCAACACCCGATCAGTTATCGGCTCATGCCGAAATAATAAACGAACTTTGTAGAGGCCCATGACCTATTTCTACATTATAGGCTTATTATTATCACTGTTATTATAATAGGATAATATAAATATTCCTTCAGTACAAGCTGACTGCAAATCGTATTTGGCAGTGCACAAGTTGTCACCAGACGTCGAGTGTGAAAGTACTACCTTCATCACATTCTACAAACAGACGACATTAGAACCAAGACATTTCACATCCCCAATAACCAACAAAATACTGAAATAACATATTATGAATAACGTGTTTTGGCCCTTCTTGGCAAGGGTCCTCGTCAGGCTGTCGAATTGCATGTTCATTCGTTCCAGTCCCTGACATTGTCCCTGTTACGGTGGTGCCATCAATTACAGCCGCACACGCACAGCCACACTCGTTACGTGTACAGCTTTGTGCCTAGCTTCGTAAAGTTGTATAATAACAAGAATGAAAGTCAGCTTGGGCTCAAAGAATATGTATCTAAGGACATTTACTATATATGTCCGGCCTACTACACCCCTCGCCATAACATCAGGTTGAGAGTGCTTCTTCATATACAAATACAGTCGTCATAATATCCCGGACTTTCAGCAGCCTGACGAGGACCCTTGCCAAGAAGGGCCGAAATATCGCTTCCAAAGTATCGTGGCTAGACGTATCCGTATAGCCATTATTTGAATGTATCTTTCCAATATTCTAAGCTTGGGCTCAAGGAGTATTTTGCCCCAGGTAAAATTTTAAAGGACCCCTCGCATTATTTACTCTTCAACTTGCAGTATTTTAAAAATGTTGAATACTTTAAAACTAGGCTGTGCTTTTCAACAAATAAACCACGGTTTTGGCTGTTTTAAGCCATTTTCGCGAGCCGTTGACTTGTAGTGAAAACAGGGAACCAATTTAAATAACCGGTTTTTATGACGAAAAAACTTCTCGCAGACAACCGTCGACAGCGTGATCCACATCGAAGGTAGCAAAACATGGCAAGTGAGAAAATCAGCGTGGTTTTGTTATAGACGTTAGAATGTACCGTACGAAATTGGGGTCTCCGGGCTTAGAAATATACGGAGTGATTATGGAAGTAGGTTGTGTTAGTATTATAGGTAAGACAGGTCCTTTAAGCAGTGAAACTAAAGACAAAAATGCTCATAGCGCGGGGCTTGAACCCGAGACCTTCGGCGTCTATTTCCGACGCTCTAACAACTGCTCTACCGGCGGGTTCGTGAACACAGCAGTCACTACGCAGAGATGGGCGAATCCGATCATGTACGGATTCGAATCCGAATCCAGGGCTCGGTAAGAATGCGACTCCGAGTCCACCATTTCATGCTGGGGATTCGAACCCGGATTCGAATCCGAACCTTTACAAAAATCAAATCATGTACAAAAATCAGAGTTGACAAAAAAACACTGATATCTGAGGTAATCAGAGAACCTGATGAACTACTGTTGTGATGGAGACCAAAAAGATGGATTACCTAAGCATACTGTGTAAAATTGGGAAAACGAAAACTGGAAGGATGAAGTCTAGATGTTTGAGCGGATTCGCAAAATTGAGGGTCTAGAATCCGAGTTCGAATCCAGCGTGACAAGCAGAAGATTCGAATCCGGCAAAAAGGACAAATCCCGGATTTGAATGCGAATCCGGATTCGCCCATCTCTGTCACTACGATCACCAGACAGAAGGGGACTACAGGATCTGTGATTCTGCCCGAGACATGTTTGTTCAGACCGTTCACTTCTTCCACGTCACGGGATTAAAGACATTTTTACGTAAAGATGGAGTTTATACAAGGAATTTTTAATAGTGACAAATAAACTCACACCATTGCAGTCGTGGACTCCCGATGAAAATGTATCTTAAAATAGTAGTATGAAGTTGTAGGAAAAAGTAGCATGCAGTACTAACTGATGCGACTACATGCTACTATAGCAAGACTGGATGCTACCGGAGCAAGGCGGGATGCTACTGGATACTACTGCTTAAGATTAGCCCTGTGTGAGGCATATTAAATTAAAGTATTCTGTACTACTGTCTATTGCATATCAATGCATGCAACTTTTTCGTACACCTACCATACAACTACATGGGCTACACATTTTTCATCGGGCTTCTAATCTAATTCAAAATTATTTCAAGTTAATCGTGGTTAACCCCCCCCCCCCCCCGCATCACAGCTTAAGACTTGATGGGAGGGGGGGGGGGGCAGACTAGGAGCTTTTTTCGAAGCTGCTTGTTGGGGAGGGACTCCTTACCTTACTACCAAAATCTGCAAAGTCCGCAAAACCATTATTTCCACTGCTAGGAGGTGCAGGGCCCGAAAAGGGGTCTGAGTCAAAGGCAGCGAAGGCCTCAGAAGGAGATTTGACTGGCGGCGGGGTGGGTCGAGGGGGGCCAATTTTACCTGATGAAAAGAACAAACAATTACACGAATAGTATTTGGGCAGGGGATAATGAATCGTCGAGTACGTAATGGTCAAGGCGAAACTGAGACGAACTGCGCCTCCCTTGTTGATACACGCGTCTTGACGCGGTTTCCGGCAGAAAGCGATTTTCTTCTCCCGGACCTAGACGGCTGGCTTCAGACAAGCAGTTGTGGATAGAAGCGTGTCCTGCCCAAAAGAAATAGAAGACCGTGATTTTCGGTTGTTTTTTTTTCTTGATCAGCTATATAGTTATTCCTCTAAGATGATGTGCAAGGGATAAATATAATTCCGGATATTTCGGTTGCACTTCAGGCAAACCGTCCTCAGCGAAAAAAAAAAAAAATCATGATAAAACGAGGGAGTCAACGGCGGAGCCACGGAACAATATAAACAGCCAGCATCATGACAACGGATACTACCGTGTACGACCCAAGTTAATCATATAAAATACATCTATATGATGTGTGACACTTCATAAATACTTACATTATTATACATTATTACATTATTATATACTGGTTAATTGAACTTTATGTAAACCTCAAAGTCAGCTGGAACTCACACAAATTTCTAGCAACGCGTCTTCAAAACCTCTCCTCGATTTATATCAGTTCCTAGTGTGGTGTCGACCACATGATTACAACTGTAAGTAAAAGTACTTCGTACCCACAATGCTGACCAGAGAAGAAACTAAGAAACTTACAATACTGACAATAAGAACCTTAAGTTGCGTTTTTTTGGATGTAGTTTCGGTGTAGTTTCGCTTAAAAGCCGTTTTATTTGTCCATTCCATTTGCTGTAGTTTCGAGCCTGAAACTACGGAGCTCAAACTATAAACTACCTCGCCGACGTAGTTTGGTGTAGTTTGACTTTTCGGAAAAAAGAACTCAATAAAACGCAAGTAAGACAAAACAAGAGCCAAACTACAAACTTTGACGAAACAAAAGTGAATCCAATAAAACGCAACTTTATTCTTGTTAATAGTCTCCAGATGAGCGGGGGGGGGGGGGGGGGGGGGGGTAGAACACACTGTGCTAGCAGACACACTATGTTTAATCCTTTGTTTGAACGGGAGGTCTCAGGAATTACTCGATATCAGTTTCAGCTTCGTAACAAATTTAAATACGGATTTCGAATGAAACCTGTTTGTCTTACCCGTTGCTTTTGGAGGCGCTGGCCTCGGTGGGGGTTGTTTGGCCTTTTTGGGGGGCAGTGCTGGTCCAGAGCCCTTTGGGGTGCCAAAAGGTTCGCTTCCGAAAGGATCCGATGCCTGCAAGTAAATTAATGAACTCGGGGCCTCTACTTGACTTAATAAAATTCCATGACATCTCTACATGTCTCTTCCCTCCCTCTTTGTTCCCGAATGCAAATCTCGAACCAGGGACCACTCCAGGACGAAATCTTGCATCAGATCGGCTAAATCTATCACAGGGACCCGTTCATGCCCAGGAAAACGTTATAGATTTATATTGCGGACCCTAGTATCGCAGTGATTCGGGTAGTCTGAAATATCCACGGGAAATGGAACCTACGCCTGGCTTAAAGGACACCTGAATGAAGAGTACCAAGTATCATCGCTATCTGTACGACTTCCGTTAACATTGCCTGCAGAAAACCCAATCCAAATACGAAATAGTGATTCCAAGCTATGATTTTTGCTCCATTTTGCATATGTCCTTATTTCAGTACCGAACAATTTTAGACATGAACAAATGTCTCCAATAAACCCTTCTTCTAGAATATTGTTTAACCAGTTAAGCCCAAACGTATATCTAGAAGAAATTCCAATACGATCCGGCCAGCGCTGTACAAGATTTGAATGAATTGCGCTGTTAGTCTTGGACTTTGCATGTGCAAATCTCCAGAAACGAATATTCCTATTTTGAAAACGTCACACGAGAAGAATTCTCTCCGTGGCCATTTCTGTAAATGCATTCCCATGGTGTGTTCAAGTACGGTTTCATTGTCCAGGTGTCCTTTAAACACTTTTATAGTTCTTCATTGCGTAACTATTGTGTAAAATGTCATGTGTCTATATCTGTGTTGTGCCTTTAATTTTTCGTTAGTTTTTTCTTTACTCCTTTTTGTTCCAAGTGAAAAATACGGGTAATAAATACTTGTCTTGATTTATTGATGGCTGAGCAGCCCGAGGGCCATGGCAACAAATAATCACAAAGAAATCTCAAGACTATGAAAAAACAACAACAAGAACGAAAGAATTCTCCGTAAGCTTTCTCTACTTAATGACACACCTATGTTCCATCGCTATCCTCAGGAATCGCACCAATCTCTTAACCGTAGCAAACCAATCATTCTTAACAACTTGATTAACCACTCTTCATCAGATTCCCCCACACTGTACTGTTCATTCCTCCATTCACTCAGTTCCACACCCTGCACTCGCAAACAACGTGAACCAAACTCTCATTCTCATACCCCCGTACATCGGACAGAATCACGGAATTATCCGCTATTTAAATACATATTCAATGACTTTTTAACATTTACTCGTCCGCTAATTCAGAATGTTGCAAGAACCAGAGCAAAATCTGGCAAGAACTGTTCTCAAATTTGTGGTCGTGACATAAATTTTCTTTTTCTTAGTTTCGGTGTTTAATTGACTCGACTATGCGCAGGGCTGTGCGCAGGTCTCAATAATTGTAAATTACCCAAAAATTTTACAGTTATTAAAGAGATATGGTACTATGACTAAATAGTAAACTTACTGTTTGTTTTTTCAAAATTGTTCCAAAATTTGTCACTTTGAAGACTTCTTTGGAAAATCTCTATGCCGAAATAATCAATAACGAGCAGTGTTTCAACGCCCCTGACCTATTTCTAGATTATAGGCTTACTATTATCACCGTTATGATAATAGGATAATATAAATTCATTCAGCCCAAGCTGACTGCGAACCATATTTGGCGGTGCACAAGCGCTCAGACGTGGAGTGTGAAAGTATTATCTTTGTCACATTTTATATATAAAAAAACAGCGTTAGAACCAAGACATTTCACATCCCCAATAACTAAAAAATATACCGAAATAACATATGTTGAAATCATCCCACTTTAAGAGCTGTTATTGTAAACAAAGCGCATTTAGAAATCCAAAGAAGATCTTCAAGATCTTGCAAGAATGGCTTTCCATTAGCAAGGTAATAACAAGTGCAATAAACCAAATCGCAACAGCCTAACACCCACTTTGCCACAACTTCATCAAGAACAGCATTTCATCAATCATATGACAAAACAGTCCAGTTTCCAACTGATCATTAAAGACTGAAGGACGCCTCATGTGCTTTAGTTGTTGTTGTGAAACCAAGATCCGCATCTATGCATACATATCCACAAATATACTCAAGACATGTCATAGACGAACGTGACTCATGGGAAATCTGGGCCCAGTTACTCATGAACGAGAGGGTGGGGTGGGGGCACCAAATTGAATATCTAGACCTAAATCTCCTGGACTATACCAGCTCACGGTTTGATTCCAGTCACGGGTGAAAAAACTTAACTCATGGGCAAATTAGGCCCACTTGCCCAGGAACGGGGAGGGTGGTTCAACTCCAAATACAAATCCCCAACCCTACGATCCAAAAGCACAAAGGAATTTCATCGCCCTCCCAGTTATTGTGTTGCGAGAGCAACACTTTGGTTTTGTCCTGTTTTTTTTTTTTTTTTTTTTTTTTTTTTTCCTATGACTCCGATTTCATTTTATTCCTGGTAACTGGGAAGGGTCTAACCTGTGCGGTTTTTACGGAAAGTGTGGACCTTAGGCCGGATTGATGAATATGACATTACATTTTGGAAAGCTCCGTAGAACTCTTGCCTGGGGCCAATAAGGATGGTTTTTGCTTGTCATCGAGCCAGAGCCTACGGTTTGCGAAGTGAAGTGGAGTTGTATAGCCTATGTCGGAGAGGACCATCTCAAGTTGTGTAGCGAACCTTTCGTTTCATCAAACCATGTTTCTGCTTTCGAGTGGAAAGCTCCGTTCTAGCACGCTAGCAGGCAGGCACCAGTTTCAAATTGAAGATGGACTAAAATCTATAAGTGTTAAATATATGCGGCAGTTACCCGGCCCCACAGCCAACATATCTTCTTTGAGTGATAAATAGAAAAATCTACAGAGACAAAAAAGTGGCTTTTTCCCACGGGTCCGAAAGTGCTGCCATCTATTGTTTCTGTCCATGTCTGCGACGATTCCAGCTGAGTTTATAAAAATTTTTTTTTGCACTTGGGTTTGCGGTAGAGTAACGGTATCAGATGTGCCCCTTAAACTTTAAAAGTTCTCTCATTGCTAAAGAAACTAGAGCTTATCCTTTGCTCCTTTCTAAGTCGTGACGTTAGAAAGTTGGCCTACGGCAAAAAAGTGAACTTTTGAACTAAGACAGGTAGAATTTTTTTTTCGACGGCAATCGATAGCGATTGATGAGCTGATCAAAGTATATGTCATCCATTTTTTGGTACAAAAATTCCGTCATGAGATACACCAGTTTGAAAATTTCAAAGGGGTTGACAACTTCAGTAGTACGGTACACGAAAACAAAAATAGGCGATACCTGTTATGAGACATGTAGGGGACTTTTAAGCAACAGTCGACTGTTGGCTCATAATCATCTTTGGTAATGAGGGGTT
Source organism: Branchinecta lynchi (assembly GCA_023053575.1). NCBI lineage: Eukaryota > Metazoa > Arthropoda > Branchiopoda > Anostraca > Branchinectidae > Branchinecta > Branchinecta lynchi. The sequence goes on along the minus strand of JAKZAP010000007.1, from coordinate 22,505,670 downwards.
TGCCGCTTTTGCTAGTTGGTGTACCTGTTATTTGTTTCCGGTGTATTCGATGGTAAGAACAATTTGGTTCCCAATGGTAAGATATGCAAGGGACTTGTAAGTAATAATCGGCTGTTATGCTACAATCATGTTCTGCGATGATGGGTTTGCAACTTTTGCTAGCTGGTGTACCCATTATTTGTTTTCGTTTAAGGGTTAATGTATATCACGGGAGAGGGACTTGTAAGTAGGAATCGGTTCACGAGTGGCTTGGAATTTTTGCAATTGGGTGCACATTGTATGCTACAATCATCTTCAGGGATGAGGGGTTTACAACTTCTGCTCGCTAGTGTACCCATTATTTTTATCCGGTGAACTTGATGTCTATCACGGGAGAGAGACTTGTAAGTAAGAATCGGTTCACGAGGGGCTAGAACTTTTGTAAATTGGTGCACATTGTATTCGATTTCTATAAACCTGACGGTAGAAAGTTTGTATCGATGGTCTATCGCTGTAACCTAGGATTAACTGTTTACGCAACTATCCATTTGTGTACGCGATTTCAGCTGAGTTTATCATTCGTTTTTTTGCACTTGGGTTTGCGGTAGAGAAATGGTATCAGATGAACTCTTAAACTTCAGAAGTTCTCTCATTGCTAAAGAACCTAGAGCTTATCCTTTGCTCCTTTCTAAGTGGTGACGTTAGAAAGTTGGCCTACGGCAAAAAAGTCAACTTTTGAACTAAGACAGGTAGAATTTTGTTTTCGACGGCAATCGATAGCCGCTGATGAGCTGATCAAAGTATATGTCATCCATTTTTTGGCACAAAAATTCCATCATGAAATACACCAGTTTGAAAGTTTCAAGGGGTTGACAACTTCAGTAGTAAGGTACACACTGAAACCGAAAATAGGCGATAACAGTTGTGAGACATGTAGAGGACTGTTAGCTCATAATCATCTTCGGCAATGAGGAGTTTGCAGCTTTTGCTAGTTGGTATACCTGTTATTTGTTTCAGGTGTATTCGATGGTAAGAAGAATTTTTTTCCCAATTGTAAGACATGCATGGGACTTGTAAGTAGTAATCGGCTTTTATGCTATAATCATCTTCAGCGATGAGGGGTTAGCAACTTTTGCTAGCTGTTGTATTCATTATTTGTATCCGGTGAATTTGATGTCAGTCACCGGAGAGGGAGCACATTGTATTAGATTTGTATAAATCTGACGGTAAGAAAGTTTGTGTCGATGGTCTATCAATGTAACCGAGGACTGTTTACACAACGGATACAAACGAAAATGCAAAGCAATGAGGTATTTTCATAATAATTAATAGTGTCATCTATGGTATTTTAATCCTGAAAAGTTACGGATAGCTTTCTATTACCAACTAGATTAAATAAGATATTGTTCCAAGTTTTCATCCGTCACGATGTCTACGATTGAAAAGGATAAAGTACAACTGACTGCAAAGTTAATTTAGTCCCTTCTTCCTATATTATTTTGTTGTTGTTTTTACAACGCTGAAGAATACCTTTTGATCATATGATTAATTTTTTTAGAACTTCCCTTTTAAAAAGCTTATGCTATAATCATCTTCAGCGATGAGGGGTTTGCAACTTTTGATAGCTGGTGTATCCATTATTTGTTTCCGGTGAATTTGATGTCAATCACGGGAGACGGACTTGTAAGTAAGAATCGGTTCACGAGGGGCTAGAAATTTTTGAAAATTGGTGCACATTGTATTCGATTTCTGTAAATATGACAGTAAGAAAGTTTGTATCGATGGTCTATCGCTATAACCTAGGATTAACTGTTTACGCAACGGGTACAAACGATACGGTAATGTAAAACAATAAGGTAATTTTGTAATAATTAATAGTGTCATCTATGGTATTTTAATCCTGAAAAGTTACGGATAGCTTTATAATATCAACTAGATTATATAAGATATTGTTCCAAGTTTTCATCCGTCACGATATCTACGATTGAAAAGGATAAAGTTCAACTTCGACGGCAATCGATAGCCGCTGATGAGCTGATCAAAGTATATGACATCCATTTTTTGGTAAAAAATTCCTTTATGAGATACACCAGTTTGAAAGTTTCAAGGGGTGGACAACTTCAGTAGTAAGGTACTCACTGAAACCAAAAATAGGCGATACCAGTTGTGAGACATTTAGGGGACTTGTACGCGACAGGCGACTGTTAGCTCATAATCATCTTCGGCAATGAGGGGTTTGCAGCTCTCGCTAGTTGGCGTACCTGTCATTTGATGAACAATTTGGTTCCCAAATGTAAAACATGCAAGGGACTTGTAAGTAATAATCGGCTGTTATGCTACACAAATCTTCAGCGATGAGGGGTTTGCAACTTTTGCTAGTCGGTGTACCCATTATTTTTATCCGGTGAACTTGATGTCTATCACGGGAAAGGGACTTGTCAGTAGAATCGGTGCACGAGGGGCTAGAAATTTGTCCAAACTGTTGCACATTGTATTCGATTTATATAAATCTGACGGTAAGAAAGTTTGTATCGTTGGTCTATCGCTGTAACCTAGGATTTACTGTTAACGCAACGGGTACAAACGATACTGTAATGTAAAACAAGGTAGGTTCGTAATAATTAATAGTGTCATCTATGGTATTTTAATCCTAAAAAGTTACGGATAGCTTTATAATACCAACTAGATTATATAGGATATTATTCCAAGTTTTCATCCGTCACGATGTCTACGATTGAAAAGGATAAAGTTCAACTGACTGCAAAGTCAATTTAGTCCCTTTTTCCGATATGCTTTTGTTGTGGTTAGGGCAATCGATAGCCCTTGAAGAGCTGATCAAAATATATGCCATCCATTTTTTTTAATAAAAATCCTTCATGAGATAAACCAGTTTGAAAGTTTCAAGGGGTTGACAACTTCAGGAGTAAGGTACACACTGAAACCAAAAATAGGCGATACCAGTTGTGAGACATGTAAGGGACTTGTAAGCAACAGTCGACTGTTAGCTCATAATCATCTTCAACAACGAGGTGTTTGCAGCTTTTGCTAGTTGGTATACCTGTTATTTGTCTCAGGTGTATTCGATGGTAAGAACAATTTTGTTCCCAATTGTAAGAAATGCATGGGACTTGTAAGTAATAATCGGCTTTTATGCTATAATCATCTTCAGCGATGAGGGGTTTGCAACTTTTGATAGCTGGTGTATCCATTATTTGTTTCCGGTGAATTTGATGTCAATCACGGGAGACGGACTTGTAAGTAAGATCGGTTCACGAGGGGCTAGAAATTTTTGAAAATTGGTGCACATTGTATTCGATTTCTGTAAATATGACAGTAAGAAAGTTTGTATCGATGGTTTATCGCCATAACCTAGGATTAACTGTTTACGCAACGGGTACAAACGATACGGTAATGTAAAGCAATAAGGTAGTTTTGTAATAATTAATAGTGTCATCTATGGTATTTCAATCCTGAAACGTTACGGATAGCCTTCTTCCGATATTGTTTTGTTGTTGGTTTTACAACGCTAAACAACAGCTTTTGATTATGTGATTATTCTTTTTAGAACATACCGTTTTAAAAGCTTCGATAAGTTGACAATTTCAGCATTTAACCGACAGCGAAGAAACAAAACCAAAGTGTTGCTCTCGCAACACTTTAGCCGGCGAAGCCGGACAAAGGTTGCCGCAACACTTCACGTTGCCCGGGCAACGTAGGTCTAGTTGTCAACTTAAAAACATTAAAAAATGGGCATTCTGGGTCCAATTGCCCCTGAACTAAGTGGGAGATGGGTTTGGGACTCGCAAAAAAGAAAAAGAGATCCCGATTCTCACAAACTCTAGTTCTCTAGAACTCTAGTTCACGAGTTATGAGCTCCATAAAATACGGTGAAAATCAAAAGCTGAAACCTGCTACAGCGCTCGCAATAGTGGATTATTCCAAGGAACACTACAGTAAAAACGAATACATCAGCCGAATTTCAGGCCTGAAGAGGACCATTGCCAAGAAGGGCCGAAATATAGCTCTAATAAAATTCAGCTGATGTATCCGTTTTGCACTGCCAGATGGATAAAATAACTTGTATTTAATTTTCTTTCCCCTTGACCGACTTTCAACATCCAGCCCCATGGTGCTCGGGCTGCTCAGCGACCAATAAATCTATCTATCTATTTGAAAGCCCATATCAGCTATGTCTTGTGGTCACGAACCGGTGTCATAGAGGAATACTATGCAACATTGGCAAACACTGAAAACAAATAAATAAACGACAACACTCACACTTGTGTCGACTCGGTCGTTCCACTGGTTATCACCAAACGATGCGACGAAGCCATCAACCTGAAAGAAGGCATTTGTGAACGGGATTGACGACCGTTTTCGACGACAGAGCTTGGCTTAGGCCTAGTTCCCAATGACACCGGATTTCTTCTCACACAATCGAAATTCAAGGTTTGACGAAATTCTATTTGGGCTGAGCTAATATTTTTTTCAAAACTTCATCAAAACATCTTTCTCACCCATCTGACAAAATCTGATGAAAGTGTGATGACTTTTCAGATACCGGATCAGTTACCACGGTCGGACCGTGGTATCTGAATATCAGATACCACGATAACTGCAAACACGCCTTTTGACCGTGGTATGAGATGCCACGGTATCTGCGAAATGGACTTTAGACCGTGGTATCAGATACCATGGTATCAGATACCATGGTATCAGATACCATGGTATCTGCAAAAACGCAACTATTGTCATTTTCATGAAATGCTAGAATAGTCTATGGTGATGGTTTATAACTGTAACCTAGAATTAATGTTGATGCAACGGATACAGATGATAATGTAAAACAACGATATAGTTTCGCAATAATTAGTAGAGTGGCATCTGTGGTATTTTGATCCTGAAAAGTTACAGATAACTTCGTAATACCCACTAGGTTATATAAGATAATGTTACAAGTTTTCACCAGTCACAGATTACCTTTACCTTAATTACCTTAAATTGCACCTTGGAGCAAAATAAGGATTTCTCCTGTAGATTTGCTCCGTAGTTGACTACGGTTGGCAGGTCCATGTAACGATTTGACTTGTGGTTAACTTCAAACATTGACAATTGCATCAACAGCATCCCAGTTCAACTTCCACTCGATGTCAGCCCACTCCTCATCAACGGATTTTTTGAACGATTTAACTGTTTGGCAGTTTACTGTTTTTTCGGAGAGGGCATTCCAAAGGGGTATGGCTCTGGTAGAGAAGAACTGATGGCGTATTCTAGTTGAAGCGTGGGGTTTTTGGATCCTTGTACTGTGTCCTCGGGTTTTAGTGGCTGGATTTGGTGAGAAGACATTGGGAGACTGGCTGGATTGGAGGATCTTATAGGCCTGGATGACATCTCCTCTTATTCGTCTGTATGTTAAAGTTGGGAGCTTCAACCTCTGCAATCGCACATCATATGGGAGATCTTTCAAGCCTTGGACCATTTTGGAGGCTCCCTTCTGTACACGCTCAAGAAGGAATTTATCCTTTTTGAAAGCAGGACTAGCCACAACCATGCCGAACTCAACCCTTGGCCTGACCATAGATCTGTACAGCTTAGATATGACAAAGGGGCTACGGCTTGTGAATGTCCTGCGGATAGTTCCCAGGGCCTGGTTTGCACGAGACGCGGAGTACTTTGCATGCAGATGAATTTCATCTTGTTGTCGATGATGACACCAAGGTCCCTCTCATGTGTGACCGACTCCAGGTTTCGTCTAAGACCATGTTTATTGACCATTGAATATTCGTTTTCTGGATTTTTACTGCTAATGTGTAGCACTTTGCATTTTTAAATATTAAATTCAAGCAGCCAGGCGTGCGCCCAATCGGAAAGGCGATCTAGATCATTCTGCATGGATGAGATCCTGGTAGCTTTTTCGACTGGGCCAATAAGCTTAGAATCATCAGCATACAGGTTTATGTTGTTTTCAACCACCTTAGGGGCATCATTGAAATAGAGGTTGAAGAGGGTAGGTCCCAATTTCGTGCCTTGCGGTACTCCACTTGTAACTGGTTGGAGGCTTGAGAACACAGTGGTTTCAGTATCAACTGCTATTTTGACTCTCTGTGTTCTATTGGTTAAAAATGCTTGTATCCAATCAACCACCTCTTCATGTACCCCAGCTGCTTTCAATTTTTGGATAAGGAGCCTATGGCAGACCTTGTCGAAGGCTTTGGCCAGGTCAAGTAGGATGATATCTACTGGTAAACCTGTCTCTAAGATTAAGGATAAAGTTCAACTAAACTGGCTGCACAGTCAGTCTAATCCCTACTTCTAATTCTCTTTTGTTTTTTCAACGCTGAGGGAAAGCCATGTGATTACAGATTGTGTCATCAGTTCAGAAAAACATTCTTCTTGGATTGCAACATACCATTTCTAAAACCTCGAAGGGTTGACACATTCAGCATTTAACCGCTAGCGAAGAAACGAAACTAAAGTGTTACTCTCGCAAAACTTTAGTCGACGAATCCGAACAAAGGTTGCTGCAACACTTAACGTTGCCTCAGCAACATGGGTGTAGTTTATGTACTGTATTGTTATTATTACTGAAAAACGACCTGACTGATTATATATATATATATTAATAAAATTATGTTTGATGTAAAGGTCAAACTCGGCATATGCTCCATGAGAACTGCCTTTTATGCACAAGATTCAACTTTACTCAGCCAGGTCTTGCATGCAAAAATAGACATGCGAAAGTCGCGTCACCATAGGGGAGAGCGTTTCCTCGAATGTTCGTCCGAACCTCGAAGCGAAGCAGGAAAAATTGCACCCGACTGCGAAAAATCAGGTTCAAAGAACAAAAAAGGAAAATAGTTCGGACAGACTCGGACTAAAAACTGCTGAAAGTAGTTAAAGCACAATGGACACTTCTAATGCTTTACTTTGTATTAAATGCTTCACAACTAAACATTTCCGACTTCCTTTAGAAGACGCTACGAAAATCGGCCGTTTTCTTGTTATCCCTTGTCTTTACCTCTCTGGCATTTCGACGATCCAAATCTTAGGAGCTTGGATATCGTGGCAGGAAATTCAAAAACTCCCAGCAATGCTTGGTATACAAGGATATATTTGAGATGTCACCAAAGTCAAGCCGCAGATGCAGTTTACCTGATTGTTCTAGTGTTCCATCAGAAGTTCCATGGCTTAAAGTGACTAATAAAAGTTTTTCTTTGTGAAATAGACTTGTGAAGCTTGATTAGCTTGCTTTATAAAATGTACCAGAATATGCAATAAGCTTATAAGAAATAACATGGCTACAAAAATCATTCAAAAACAAATAACCTATTCAATCCTGTATTATATAAGCTGACTTATGCACAAAATAAAGATCTACTAAGTATTATAAGAAACATCACTTTTATCTTTGTCCAAGCTAGTAAATTGAGCATGTACTGGCCCAAAAAAATTACGCTTTGAAATATCACCGAGAGGAAACTGTTGAAAAAGCTGCTGATCTAGGGAGTAAGCATTGTTCCTAGGTTGTTACAGAGTGGGATTGGGATAGTTTGATGTGCCCATTGAACTTCAAGATTTTTCTTCTTTACTGTTAGGCAGAAATTTAATTTTCTTCTTTTTGCCGACTCCGAGGTTACATAATGTATGTATGTATGTATGTATTTATTTATAACCCATCTACAACAGCTACAAAAGCATGAAACGGAGTACAGAAAAAAGAAAAGAAAAAAGAAGGAACTAATAAACTCATACCCAAATACAAAAACAACAACAAATTCGATAAATACTAAAATAGAATGCCGCTCCAGGGGTGGTGAGACGGCTTGTCTGCAGTCATCCGCTTGAAATGTTCGGCCATTTCAGTTACCGGTTCCCGCAGACCGTATTTTCGCACTAGAGGTCTATTTCTTGACCAGGACGGGATTCCAAGGAGATATTTCCCATATTTAAAATACATTTTTCGGAGGTCAGCTTTATCACTGTCACTTAATATGTCCCAGAAGGGAACGATATACAGAAAATGGCCCATGACTGAGCTGTTGAATATTCGAGTAAGTAGTTTCCTACCCAAATTTAGCTGGGATCCTCCACCCCTCCTCCTGTCCGCCCTGGGCCCCAGAAAGGCAACATAGGAAACTCGCCAGGCGTCAAGTGCCCTATCGAAGGCGTTGTCAGTACGAACTTCACCAAAACTTACCGGACTTTTCTCAACAGTTGTGCCGAAAGCAGCCATAAATGGATCAGCATCAAAGGAGTGTGCTGATCTGCTGGCTGTCACCGGACCTCCGAAAGCTGAGTCTTCGAAGCTGGCAGCCTACAAAGTGGAAACTTGTAATTCCTCAACACTGTCGGTAGCTCAATAACACTTTCTGGTCAATAAACTGAAACTTGTTACTACCAAGAACAAATAAGCCAATAGAACCTACGTCTTTGGTCCCATGCAGCGACTACGGATATCCTGGCAAAACTGAGCTGAGTTGTTTAATTAATATCGATTACTTCCCTGACATAGCCAAGCACTCCTTTTGTGCTTTCCTTGCAGGAATGTTAATTGTGTATTTTTTTTTCTGTCTTTAAATATAGTCCAATGAAACTGAAACTGAACTGAAACTGAGCTAGAGGTATTTGCTGAGCTTTGAGTTGATGCCCCTGTACTTCCCTCTGCTCTGCAGCGCGTCCAGACAATTTATCGGCTTTTACTTTGGAAATTCCTTCTGGGCTTTACTGCGATATAGCTGTTTGTACAGCTAACGAATTGCGATGTTCCACATACCTCCTGCCCTCCGCTCGTTTGCATCGGGCAGGCTATAGGAATCTATTCGACTCCGCATGGTCGTGTTACAGAAATAGGGAGTCGAAGATAGACCCCAACAAGATAGCTTCAGGGGGTCTTGTTTCTTGCCTTATATTTATGTCATGTAGTCTGTGTAGTATAAATAAATGAATGAATGAATGAGTTTCTGGTGCTTATTTGTTCTTGGTACTATCCGTTATTTTTCTTCGCAATAAAATCATCATCTCTCGCCATCAACATCATCAGTCAGCCTATTTTCATTTTCCTCTCGCACTTGTTTTCATGCTTTTGCTCTCAGTCCAAATCTAATATTCTCATCGCGAGCATCTGCACAATCAAGCCCTGCCTCTCGCGTCATTAGTGAATGGTTCGAACGGAGCTTCGGACTGTACAAACCAATCACAGACAAACGTGTGTTGGTGATGTTACAGACTGCGCGTAATAGTTAAGGCGTATTCTCGCCTTTCCCCGAGGACTCCACTTGAGGAGTCCCCGCGTTTTTGTTTGTCCCAGGGACTCACTCCACGTATTCTCGTCCCCACGGACGGGGAATGCTCCGATAATGATCACCATCATCAATAAGGACTCCCTTTCAGATTCGGAATCAATTATTGCTAGTGTTGGTGCAATGTAAAATTAATTAAAAAACTATCAGAATAAACAAAACCAAAAATAATGTGGATCCCGACTAATTTCGTCAACTGCATATTACTTTTTCGAACAAAATCCATTTTGGGGGCATTCCCCGTGTTCTCGCTGTTTCTGTACGCGGAGTCCGCGTGGAGAGACTCCCTCTATTCTTTGCTCGAGGAGTCCTCGGGGAACGGCGAGAATACGCCTTTAGTGTGTTTCACGTGGATGGAGAGATATTAGTTAAGTTTTCTACAGATACAATGTCGCGTTTTAGCAGATAACACGATCTAAAGTCGTTTTCGCAGTTATCGTCTCGATGAAAAATTCTTTGACTGTGTAGTTGTATACTAGTTGTACAAAAAAGTTTCATGTATTGTTATGTAGTAGTATGGAATACTTTGATTTAACATGCCTACGACTGGGTTAATCTCAAGTAGTAGTATCCGATAGCATCAAATTTTGTTCTAGTAGCACCCAGTTTGCTAGTAGTAGCATGCAGTGGCAACAGTTCCGACTGCATGCTACTTTTACGTACAACTCCATACGACTAATTCTCGAACAAATTTCGTCGGGTTGGTATCTGACACCACGTTCACAAGGCGATTTTGCAGTGATCGTTGTATCTGGCCAGTTACCGTGGTATCTGAAAAGTCATCTCACTTTCATCATCACCAACAACAGAGCCTAGGATTTTGTAAAATTGGTGGGAAAGAAGTTTGGCACTTGGTGATGTGACTGGAAATCAGTTTTTCTTTTGGGATGACTTCGAAAAGCACCGACAATTGTCATTTTTGCAGAGCAACCGTAGTATAAGAAACCACGGTAACTGCAAAAACGGCTAATTGGAGATCCAGTTATTGTGGTAACAGATACCATGGATCTGCAAAAACGCCACGGTCTAAAGTCGTTTTGAGCAGCCACGTGGTATTGGATACCGGTCTAGAGCGTGTTCGGCCCTTCCAACATTAGTAACTACTTTTGTTCCAACCTCGTGAATAGTTACTACGCCGACCGTCCCAACCTTCTCGAAATAGTAACTAACAGTAACTATTTGGTTACTATACTCGGGGGAACGTAGTTAGCGTGTTGTCTACGATCCCTGTGAAATGATTGGCCCGAAAAAGTTATTTTGTTTAATTTCGTTATTTTGCCGAAAAAGAAAAGTGCGTTCCAGCTCTGACACCAAGAAGCCAGGATTCGTGACGTCATGCGTAGTAAGTAAGGTAACTAGGCTGGAACACGCCCTTAAAGTCGTTTATGCAGTTACTGAGTATCCGGCCAGTTTCCGTTGCAGCTGATATTCCGATACCATCGTCCCGACCATAGTAACTGACTCTGATTTCTGTAAAGTCATCCGACTTCAATGTTAATCGACAAAAGAGCCTAGGTTTTTGTCAAATTGGTGAGGTAGGAAAATTTGGCACTTATGAGTGGGTGCAAGTGTTCTTTAGTAGTAATTCAGATTAAATTTCTCTTCTTTTTTCCTTTTTTCGTTATTTTCTTCTTTACTCTGATTTGTTCTAAGTCAAAAAGGCGGGTAATAAATGCTTTACTTACTTACTTCTAAAAGCGCAAATTCGGCAACTGTCGTTTTTGCAAAGTAACCGTAGTATCAGATATCATGGTAACTGCAAAAACGATAAGAAGCACATCCAGTTCATCAGCTACCATGGTATCTGCCCAAACGCAACTATTGCTAGAGTTAACGCAATGGAGTGGATCTGATTTGCTTTTCTTCCGGGGAATGTCATCTGAAATGGAGCAATCGCAGGCCCGTAGTGGGAGTGGGACGATAAGCTCTTCAGTTAAAATTTAAGGTAATTTAGGCACTAACAAGAAACCGTGCAATGCCAAGGGCACATTTTGTAAGCTTGTGTAAAACACCTTTCAATAATCACCTAATGAATCTCGTACAAATAAAAGCAAATTATATATTTTGTGAGTGGTTGCTAGTGCTAATGCAATGGAGTGATTCTTATTTTTTTTTTTTGGGGGGGGGGGGGGGGAATTTCAACTGAAATGCAGCATCGCATGCCCGTGGTGAGACGATAAGCTCTTCAGTCAAAATTTAGTGCAATTCAGGCACTAACAAGAAACCCTGCAATGCCAAGGGCACATTTTGTAAGCTTGCGTAAAAAAGCCTTTCCAGAACCAACTAATGAATCTCATACAAACAAAAGAAAATTATACGTTTTGTGAGTGGTTCTTATGTAGCTGTATTGGTGACAGTTTTTGGCCCTTGATTATATCAAATATATAAAGTAACAAATGCAACGTGTTCTTCCAAACTATATTTTCATAATTTTTGGGCCCAGTTTTGTGTATGCCATCTGCATGAAGAAAGTAGGAACTCAGAAAGTTAAAACTAATCTACCTGTTAGATGGTGCTCATGTCGTCATCTAACACTGTTCTTTCCAATGATATAGTTAACTCAGTTTTCAAAAAAAATTCAGTTAGCACAGTTTTGAAGAACACGGTACAATTAGGCATTTGTCTGGCATTTCTCAGTAAAAGCGCTTCTTGTGTCTCAGAACCCATCGCCGGATGTCTTGGCTGGAACGCACATAAGACTGACGCTATTTGGTTGTCGTGGTGGAAGTTGCTATTTTGTAATTGTTTGATACAAAATAAATAAATAATAAATAAGATTTATATGCCCCTTGTTGGTTGTTCATTGAGTTAAATAAATAAAATAAATAAGGGGAAACCTGCAGGTAATGTGTCAAAATTTGGAAGCGACGCGACGCACTGCAAAAATCGGGCTGTGTTTTTACATAACTTAAATTACGTGCGTATTGGCACCTGATTGGTAACATATGCAGCAATTTAACAGAATACCAAACCAACTATGTTCTTTCCAATGGTATAGTTAACTCAATTTTCAAAATTTGTTCAGTTAGCCCAGTTTTGAAGAACACGGTACTAATAATAGTTGCGTTTTTTATCCGAATTCTCCGTTCCGAATTCTCGCTTCTGAATTCTCGATTCTCGTACAAAGTACCGTTTTTGCTCTTCTGACTTCTCCTTTCTCGCTTTTGACAAAAACACTAATTTTGAAGCTCGTCCGCAACCCGGTATACATGTTTATGCATATTGAACAGCCGCACACTGTTGACCAATCAGGGAGGAGAACGGAGAGAGGAGAATCGAGAATTCACCATCGGAGCAACTTCTTGATTCTGTCGAATCGCGAGGCTTTCCCCGTTCTCTATTCTGACAAAAACGCAAGCAAAGGAGAACTCACATGTCAACAGTCCAAAAACGCGAAATAGGAGAATTCGGAGTAGAATCGCGAGAAGTATTCGGATCAAAAACGCAACCAATGTAATCTACTTACAAAGCCATTTGTGATGGGCGTCACTGGAGACTTCAATTCGCTAAGTACAAAACTAGGTGGCGACACAGGTCGAAGTGCAATTTCACTAACTGAACTGGCATCAGACATTGCGATGGCAGAATCGAAGACTTCAGCATTACCAGCCACTTGCATCATATGCTCCTGCAGCTCTCCAACATTGACTTTAACCTGTCAACAAAAAATCGTTGAAGACGACGACGTTGCAGAGTTTGGACAAACTTCAAACTGCGTCCAGTCGCCAACAGGTGTGTTCCCGGCTTTAAATGATATATTTTTGCGAAACATAACATTTAAATGGGTGGTAAACATAAATACTATCCACATCCGTCATATCCCGATGAAAACTTTTTCTCATAACAGTACTATGAAGTTGTACGAAAAAGTAGCATGCAGTACGAACTGATGCTACTACATGCTTCCATGTCAAGGCTACCGTGTTACTGCATTCTACTACATGCTACTATTAGCAAGACTGGATGCTACTATAGCAAGACTGGATGCTACTAGATACTACTGCTTAAGATAGGCCCAGTTTGAGGCACATTAAATGATAGTATTCTTTACAATTACATATCAATACGCAGCTTTTTCGTAGAACTATCGTACAGCTACGCAGGCTACAAATGTTTCATCGCGATCACTTATACGCAAGGATGCACATCAATATGTTAAATATTATCAAACGTTCGACAGCGTGAAAATCGTCGATCAGAGAACGGGTTCTCGGTGATTGTTGACTAGTGATAACTAGCGATTGACACCGTCACCAGTGACTGTCTTAGTGATTTCGTTGATTAAGTGAATAGCAGGGTAACAGCAAGAACAAATCAGCCAATAGAACCGCCGTCTTTGGTCCCATGCAGCGACTATGGATACCCCAACAAAACTGAGCTGAGCTAGAGATATTTGCTGAACTATGAGTTGATGCCCTTATACTTGCCTCTTTGCCACTACGCATATCAGACGAAAAAAGTGCAGCAGCCGCGCTGACCCGCTCTGCAGCGCGTCACAGGTTACGTCACAGTGGTAGACAACCAATCGGATTTTACTTCCGAAGTTTCTTCTCCGGGACTTTACTGCGAGCTGCTTGTAGAGGTAACCAATTGTGATGTTCCACTTAGCTCCTGCCTTTTGCTCGCTCGCGTCGGAAAGGGTATAGGGATATATTCGACTCCGCATGATCATGTTACAGAGATAGGGCGACGGAGGTTCTGGTGCTTATTTGTTATTGGTAACAGTAGCCCTAGGTTCACACTGAGGCGACATCGGCCATCGCCGAGATTTTCGTCGCCAAAATCTTCGAATTCTGTTGATTCGTCAGGCGACTTTCAATGATGGGAAGATTCAACTTTAATTGGGAGACAGTACGATTTTATGCACGCAACGGCAACATTTCGCGGTTAATTTTGTTGCCGACGAAAATTCAGTGTGAACAACCAGGCGATAAAAATCTTCTGTCGCTACGATTGAAAAATCTCGTTCATCGCCTCGATTTGCTCTGCGTGAACCTAGGGTAACAGTCATAAATGCTTTAAAGGACATCCCCCAGTATACTGTGTTTCTGCTAAGATGCTCTGAGATAATTGACTACTTTAAAACTTAGCTATGCTTGCAGCAAATTACATACGGTTTCGGCTGTTTTTAAGCTTTTTCGATGATAAACGTTGTAAAATTCGCATAGCAGGTCTTCTGACCAATAAGCTTCTCGGAAACAATGATCGGGGGCCTGATACACCACGTAAAGAGAGCAAATGTGGCCAGCCCAATAATCAGTGTAATGCCAGTAGAGGAGGAGGATATATTCAAACAATGAATAAAACGGATACGTCAGCTACGGTGCTCTGGCACGAATATTTCGGCCCTTCTTGGCAAGGGTCCCTGTTAGGATACACTTACAAAGTGCAGAATCTCCGCAACAAGCATGGATGGAAATTTTACTGAAGAAGAATGAATTGCTACCGCCAGTACGACGTGTCCTTTAAGACGTATTTTTTAAAGACTGCAACAAAACTGAGCTATTGCATTTAAATGCATTTAGATCAAAAGCATCCCTGAAAAATTTACAACTTACCTGAGATATGCTTAACTGCGTATCCAGCAAACTCTTCTCCAGGACTTCAATTTGTTTTGTAGATGTTTTAAGTTGACTTTCTAATGTCTGTTCTTCATTCCTAAGCGTTTGGAGTTCATTCTTTTTAGCGCTCACTTCCTCTTCTTGGGACTTGATCCTAGCTTCCTGCTCCTCGGCTTGATTCCGTAGCTGAACAACCTATACAGAATTTCTATGAGGCGACATGGCTATCTAATCAATCAAGTTAGGCGTTACAGAAGCTAGCCCCTTAGGCCCTAGCTTAAGCCCCTAAAGGGTCGGTTCAGTCCTTACTCACATCCGATGTGTGGTAGTGTGAAATGCTTAAAACAAGTGACATGTGAGTACGGAAGCTTTAGTTGATTGAGATACTTAAATTATTTTATTTTATTTAAAGGACACCTGAATGAAGAGTACCAAGTATCATCCCTATCTGTATGACGTCCGTTAACATTGCCTGCAGAAAACCCAATCCAAATACGAAATACCGTTTCCAAGCTATGATTTTTGCTCCATTTTGCATCTGTCCTTATTTCAGTACCGAGCAATTTTAGAAATGAACAAATGTCTCCAATCAACCCTTCTTCTGGAATATTTGTTAACCATATAAGCCCAAACGTATATCTAGAGGAAATCCCAATACGATCCGGCCTGCGCTGTACAAGATTTGAATGAATTGCGCTTTTTGTCTTGGAGTCTGCATGTGCAAACCTCCGGAAACAATCATCCCTATTTTGAAAACGTCACGCTCAGGAGAAGAATGCTCTCCGTGTCCATGTCTATAAATGCATTCTCCATGATGTGTTCAAGTATGGTTTCATTGTTGAGGTGTCCTTTAACATTATATTATATAACAATACTTTATTATTTTTGTTACACACGAAGAGGATGGAGCTAGTTCAAGGCGGACTATGAAAACGAAAAAGAAAGAAAACCAAAAACAACAAAGGCGCTTTACAGAGGGTAATAAAAATAAAAAATCTGCAGATCAATACTGAGGTTGCGTTCCGGAACTTAACGATCGTTAACAAACAACTTTTTGCGTTCAACGTTTCTGATTTCGAAATTTAAGCTCCGCCCACCTACAATTTCCGTTCCAGAGCTTAACAACTGTTAACTGTTTTGCAACGGTGGTCGGTGAGCATCGTTACAAAATAGTTAACAATTGTAGAACTGGGAAAACGATCGTTAAAGCTGCAGTTAGCTACGCCCCGAAGTAAAGTTAACGAGTGTTAACACCTGTTAAGTTTGCGGAACACAACCTGAGAATCTCGAAGCCACGAAGTCAAAAGACCTAAGGGTTTTCTAGAAAAAGACATTTGTTACTTTGTCAGTTTCACTGTATGTGACTACAAAAACGAACAACGAAAAGGAAAATAGTTCTCACCATTCGAGTCAACAGTCCATAGCACGCGCCGTCAGTGACAACATTTTTAGCCCGGAAATTATTTACTGGACCAACAAAAAGAAATACCCTTGCTATAATAATAATAATAGATTTATTGCACCTCATTGTGCACAAATGTACCAAGACTGAGTAATTAAATATAGAGGAAGAAAAAGAACAAAGAAAGAAAGGGAAAAAGGAACATTACTGGCAACAACAATAATGGAGAAAACGCATGAAACGTAAAGAAACACCTGACAGAATGTACAGTAACTGATCATGAACATATCCTATTTAGTAGAACCCTTTTTTGCACGCTGAAGTTTTGCCTCTTTTGATATAACTTTTTTGTTGTTGTTTTGATGTCTTTTGAATACTTCGCATGCCTTTAACTGCTGACGACTTCCTCTAGCTGTAAGCTATTTGTTGATGAAGTTGATTGATTGATTAACATGCTGGCCGCAATAAAGGTGAGTCGAGAGTGGCACTCTAGCCTTGTGATGCGCTGCATTGGGGAAACAAGACATACTGAAAACTGAAGAAGTAGAAGAAATTCTTACCATCTGCTCTTCCATGAAGACCTGACCAGAAAGCTCATCAAACTGAGTTCGCAGCTCGAGGATCTAAACCAAAAGCAAAGAAAACAAGGTAAAAAGCATGCCAAAAAAAAACAAAATGCAAAATCAAACACAAACAGAAAATAAGTCAAGAGACATTTCTTGAGAAAAGTCGGACAGGTCAAATCTAGGTCACTCACGAAAGCTAGGATGGGGGAAAAGCTGAAATTTTGGAGCAAAGGCATCTAGGAAGAAGATGTTTTTAGACCAGATTAGTCCCTTTCCTTTTTTTTAATGTTTATTTTTTGATCTCGTGCAGTTACTACATTACTGAAAGCTCAGAATTTTTTTTCTTTTTCTTTGTCTGTACTCCATTTTTTTTCTCTTCTTAAGTGCGTAAATAAAGTTTCATCATGTCCCCAGATCGCACATCTGTTCCCCTTCCCCTACCGTCTTCCGTGCGTCGGTCCGAGAGGAATACTGGCAATCAATTTCTCCAGATCCTGCTAACTCTTCTGCCCAATTTTTTCATAGTTTCATTCCATCACTTATTTCTGGTCATATCTTGTAAGTGTATTAGTTAAATTGTTTCGTGTCTGTGTATTTCGTAAGTATTTTATTCGTCTTCTATCTCTAAGCTATTTGGAAAATAAACTTGATTGACTGATTGATTGTAATCATGTATTTCCACGTTTAATCATCAGACGAATCTAACACTAGCAGTGTTTCTGTGCAGTTGGTAGCAATTGCCATAGTGTTAAAGCGAGGATTATATAGGGATTAACGTCAACTTGGAATGGAAACTGGAAGTGAGTTATAAGAGTATTAATTAATAAAGTACATTGTAACCCTAGTTTGTTCAACTCTACATGCCTTAGGAGATGGACCCCACCAGCCTACCCCACGCTTCCGAGTATAGCCTACTTCTTCTTCTCTTCCTCCGTTTTACAATCAGGAAGACGAAAACCTAGAAGCGCATCAAATTAGCAGCTAAAAGGACCTATCTTACATATCACACTGATGCAACTTCGATGTGACCCAGATTTCACGCGGCAAATTCTCCCCCCCCCCCCAATAACACCTTACTGATTTTCTCATTTGCCTTGTTTGGCTACCTTCGATGCGTATCATGCTGTCGACGGTTGTTTGCGCGAAGTTTATTCATCAGAAAAAAGGGTTATGTAAATTTTCGACTGTTTTTGCTTAAAGTCAACGGGCCTGAAAAAGGCACTAAAACAGCTAAGGGTAGCTTGCAGTGCAGAGCCCAGTTCCAAAGTATTCGTCTATTTTAAAATACTAGAACACACAGTAAATGGTGTGAACTATTATGCTACTTCAGTAGCATATAGATGTTTCTAGATTTTTGTTTCTTTTTTTCCTAGAAAATCAAGCTTCTTTTGCTTCAAAATGTGTTCATCTTGTTTGCCCAAATTAATTAACCCTATACTTCTTCCCTGATATTCTAAAATGTTTCCCGCTTTTCCAAGAATTCTCAATATCCAGGCATCTAGGCAATATCCAAAGCAGATTGGTCAAATGTCATCCGGGTCACCCTGCCTAACAGTACTAGTAGGGACATTATCATCTCCTGATGAACAGATTAAACATGGAGTGAAAAAAAGTCCACTATAGTCTTGCGATCCAACATCATAGCACTACCTAATCCCATGCCCCCCCCCCGAACGGAAAAACAACAAAACGGCGGACATAAAAGAAAACGCGAAGAAACCAATCAGGCGTAATCCAAACCACACACACAAAAATTACCTGAGTGTCCATGTCATCGAGGCGTTTTTGTGCTTCGCGTTTCTGATTCTCCAACTGTTTCAACGTGGCAGTGAGAGTCTCGAGCTCCGTCGTCATACTGCGGACTTCCGCATTCCGCAGGCGGATATCCGCTTCGTTTGCCGCTATGTCGGTTTCGAGCGCTCGCGACTCGGACGCCATCTGTGCAAGCTCTTTGGTGAGTTTTTCAATTTCAGGGTTTGAGTAGGGGGTGGTTTTCGTTGCGGCCTGTGAGGAGGGAGGATTAGAGCTGTTCTTTCGAGTTCGATTTTATCTGATGTCCCTAATCTGATTAGCTGGAACAATTTTTGTGTATCGCAGGTTCGTTTTTCTGGTGTCTGCTAAGAGCGTGTTCCGCCCTTCTAACAATAGTAACTATTAGTTACTATTTTCATTCCAACCTCATGAAAAGTTACTACGCTGACTGTTCCAACCTTCCCGAAATAGTAACTAATAGTAACTATTTGCTTACCACGCTCCTGAGCGCAGTAAACGTGGCAACTATGAATCTCTTGTGATGATTGGCCACTTGGCCAGATTAGCCCGTGGCAAGATATTTTGCTGAAAATAGAAAAATGCGTTCCAGCCTTGACGCCAAGAAGCCAGATTTCGTGACGTCATGCATAGCAACCACGGTAAGTAGGGTGGAACACGCTCTACGTTGTATCGGAGTTCCATACAGTCGTGACGTCGTGTGACTGAGGACTCAAAATAGGATTTGATTGTCCCTAGGTCGTTTTATAAATGCAAACGCGCTCGGCTCTCTATATATATATACTCAAATATATATTCACCGATAGGAATAAACAACAATTTTTAATTTTCTGAGGTAAAATAGATCAAATGGGTGTGTTCGTCAGGCTTGTGTGTAATTCCGATAGAACTTAGTTTAGACCGTTTTCTAGTTTGAGCCAAGCGGACCAAATTTTCGCTCGACTGACTTACCAGTTTACCAAATTTTCGCTCGACTAACTTACCAGTTAAGCGCAATTAAAAACGATTCTGAGTTAGCTTCCATTGAAGGAGTTACGACAACGAAAAAATGCTAAATCCTACACTTCTTAGACAATTTTGGTTTTTATAAGTTCCAGTATTATTCTCTGGAATAGTCTAGAACAGTGATTCAACCTTTTCCGTACAGCGTACTCCTAATCAAGGTTCAGAAAGATTGAGTACCCTTAATCAAGGTTCAAAATGTGCCGTCCCCTATTTCAGACAAATTCTTGTTTTACTAATTTTTTTTACTACGATCGAAACATTAAAATGACGATAATAGTGTCATCTACAATAAGGCATGTAAATCTGAAATTGTGTACGATGCGGTATCTGATTTTGAGGACAATGCTGAAACTGGGTTAGGCGAACTAACTATAGCTATAGACTATAGAAGCTATAGACTAACTTGGTTTTGGGACCTTCGTGTACCCCTTGCGAAGGTTCCTCGTGCCCCTTTGGGTACATGTATCACCGGTTGGGAACCACTGCTCTAGAACATCTGCGATAAATCCATTCAATACCACGAGGAGTAGGGTTACTAATCTATTTCTACATAATGACGATATTTATTCATATCATTATTAGGTAGGAATAGATTAGTAACCCTACTGCTCGTATTGAACCGTTTTCTGTGCAGCCTGCAGGTTGGAAAGATTCCGTCGGAGTTGGCCAGTCACACACAAATCCTCAATTGTTGGGCATGGTGCTCTAACGTCTGAACATGCCCCAAAGTATGGGCATGGTGCTCATACAACGTGGTGGCCCTAAGTAAAAGATTCTCCACAACGTCCCATCTCAGCTTCCCCGCAAATTTAATCACGGGTTGTCCCATCTTCTATAGTGAACTTTAGTGTTTTCTAGTGTTTTGTGTTCTTTTTCTTTGTTTTTACTCTGCTATTCTGTCTTTTCAGCGGGTTAAAATAAAAATAAATAAAAAATACGTCGGGGCACTATGCCTTTCAGCAAGGTCACAGTACCCCTTATAGAAATTTTGTTTTTATTCACACAATGTTTACAACGGATACGTCAGCTACGATTCTTCATCAGCGATATTTCGGCCCTTCTTGGCAAGGGTCCTGGTCAGGCTGTCAATCCTCTGGTTCAACTTCGGGGAAGGAAACAAACCTGTAATCTGATTACAGGTTATTTTGAAAATAAATGTTTCAAAGTCAGCTTGGGCTCAAAGAATATTTAAAATTTGTTTGATAAGCAAATTCCCTTTACAAATCGACAGTTTTTTGTATGGGTACCATGCCTTTTCTTTAGGGCATGGTGCTCACACATTGAGGATTTGTGTATGACTGGAGTAGGCTTATCTATTTCTACCTAATGTCTGTTTTACCGACCACGTCGGTGTCGACCACTATATCGGCCTCTCGGTAAACAGTCTTGAAAATGAGACATTATGAACTATATGGGAAAGCGTGACAGTCCCACAAGGGGAAATAATACCCTGCTGTTTAGGCATGTAGGGTAAGGTTACAGTGCCAACAAGAAGGTCCATGAACATTCTTTGAGCCCAAGCTGACTTTGAAACACTTATTCAAACAATGTTTACAACGGATACGTCAGCTACGATTCTTCGTCAGCGATATTTCGGCCCTTCTTGGCATGAGTCCTCGTCAGGCTGTCAATCCTCTGGTTCAACTTCGGAGAAGGAAACAAACCTGTAATTCATTACAGATTTGTTTCCTTCCTCGAAATTGAACCAGAGGATTTTTTTTTTTAAGCAAAAACGGCGTCAGTGTCAAAAATTAAATCTCAGGACTATTTTTTCATTATAGTGGTATTTGAAGATAATTTACTTTGATAAGATATTTATAGTCGGTAGAAGCTTCAGTTATTTATTAAAGGTTTGTTTCCTTCCCCAAAGTTGAACCAGATGATAGACAGCCTTACGAGGACCCTTTCCAAGAAGGGCCGAAATATCGCTGACGAAGAATCGTAGCTGACGTATCCGTTGTAAACATTGTTTGAATAAATGTCCATGAACTAGGTTTACAGCAAGATTTCCGACTAGGACCTGTTTTGGACTTTTTTTTCTTTTGCTTGGTTTTGACATTTTTTAATCACAACGCGTTCAGTTTTCAAATATTTTGCATCCAGCCGCCGCGTCGGAGAGCGGGAGGGCTGGATAGAGCCTACAACGCCAACAAGAAAATCGCTAACATGGAAAGTAATGGTATTTTCGAAAAACGGTATTTCTGACTGAAAGATCATCTCTGGTAGCCTAAAAGTTGTGCTTTCCGAAATTTCACTTCTGCTCAGAATAGGATACGTACTGGAAGGAGCGTTTGTTTCTAAGCGAGGCAAGACATGAACCTGCAAGCGTGAATCTCTAAAATTCAAAAACGGGCAGTAACGTGTCATTGAGAAATGTTAATCTAAAAAAGTGCCGAACGTGGGCCCTTCTCCCCTAAATAAAGTACAAAGAGCCAGAGATCTAGACCTTAATTTGCATAAAGTATTTCATGTCGTTATCTTCCCGATGAAAAATTCTTTGACTCTGTAGTTATATGGTAGTTGTACGAAAAAGTTGTATGTATTGATATGTAGTAGTATGGAATAATTTGATTTAACATGCCTCCGACTGGGTCAATCTTAAGTAGTAGTATTCGATAGCATCCAATCTTGCTGTAGTAGCATCCACTTTTCTAGTAGAAGCATGCAGTGGTTATGCAACAGTAGAAACAGTTACTACTGCATGCTACTTTTTCGTTCAACTCCATGCGACTAATTCTCGAAAAATTTTCATCGAATTGAGACGCTAGCGACTTCCCGATATGAGTCCCACCCCAGAGACTAAGTCAAGAATTAGGTCAGGTTATGTCACCCAGCTAGAAATACAAATCGTACAATTATAGAATTAAAACTAAAGCTTTACCTCGGGAGTCCTGAATGAAGGTGGCACCATCTCTGGAGTAAGAGCGGGAGGGAGCTCGAACCCGGACCTTTTCTGGTTAACAAGCCACAGAGCAAGAGCAAACTGCTCCACATTCAATTTGCCAGTTTGTTTAATGTCGCACAAGTTCCTGGAAATTTTTTAAGCATTAGCAACAGCCAACAACAAACTGCTACCTACCCTTTAAAGGAACCGTCGCACTATTTACCTTTAACTTACAGTATTTTAAAATATTTGAATACTTTAAAACTATGCTGAGCTTTCAACAAATGACCTACGTCTTTGGCTGTGTTAAGACTTTTCCGAGACCCGTTGACTTGTAGCGAAAACAGGGAAACAATTTACATAACTGGTATTCCTGATGGAAAAACTTCTTGCAGACAACCGTCGAAAGCGTGATACACATCGAAGGTAGCAAAACACGGCAAGTGAGAAAATCAGCGTGGTTTTGTTAGAGGGGTTAGAATGTACCGTACGAAATTGAGGTCTCCGGGCATAGGAATATATATAGTGATTATGGAAATAGGTTGCATTAGTATTATAGGTAAGACAGGTTCTATAAAGTTTATCTGAAAAGGTAGCTTATTTCTAAATCTGATATCTGAATGCACTGAAATATTTTTACCCATCTAAGGGATTTTGTATTTTTTCACCCAAGGCTCTAGTATTAACGTTCAGAATAAACAGCCTAAAATTCATTCAGCGAAGAACCTGAACTGAAAGCCTGCGTTTCCAGGATTAAGGCGCTTGGCCCGGAAATGTCACGGTTGAAGAGAAAAGGAAAACGATTTTAGGATCAATATTGCAAGTAATCTGCCATTTTTTTTATTTTTCGGCAATGTCAAACCTTTATGGTCGGTAAATGTTTCAAGCATAGAGGAACAGGCACATTAAGGTGCAAGAGATGCGAAAGAATAAAATCGTTCAATGACATCAATTCTGTATGGATAAACGATATAGCTTTATCGGGCTTTCAGGCTTATTTAAGTGAACAGCAGATGTGTAACTAGACTGCCCTGTTCTATTAAACTTTAAAGGACCAGTCTTACCTAAGCTACTGGTTCACGCTACCTCCCTAATTGTGCTTACATACATCCTCATTTAGAATATGCTTAACCGGTTTCGCATTCTTCTCTAGAGCTCTCTGATCGCCTGGAAAATGCCCAAAAGAGAGTAGCGGGATTCATTCCGGGTGATCATAACATTTCATATGAAGAGGCTCTCATTAAACTGGGCGTTCTTAAATTAACTGACTGCAGAAACAACCCTTTCAAAAATTTCGGAGCAAAGATGGTGACCACGGCTTCATTCCAACATTTATTTCAGGTCATATCTTGTAAGTGTATTAGTTAGTTTTTTTGTCGTTTTTGTGTATATAGTAAATATTTATTCCTCTCTAGCTTTAAGCTATTTGAAAGTAAAACTGCAGTTTGGACAGCGAGCACTTGAGGATTTTCCCTAGACACGCGAATTAAATGTAAACGCGCGACGGCGGCTCGCTGGCCGGTCGCCTCTCTATATATTTTTCATAAAAATATACTGCATTTTCTTCGCACTATGTGTGTTGGGGGGGGGGGGGGGGGGGGGGGGGGGGGGGGGTATCCGGAACCTCAGGGTAACCGGCTTTCAAACCGGAGAATACTACCTCTGTGAGGTCAATAATTTTTCATCAAACACGCCACCAAAAAGTGGATCTTTGAAATTTGTATTTATTTAATTACTTTGAGTCTACAGTAGCCTACTTTTCTCCTATTTAGTACATAATATACTGTTTATGAAGATTGCATAACACATGTGCACCCAATTCAAGGTAATTTACAATTGTCATAATCACAACGCAAAATCGGGCCTAATTGAATGTGAAATAAAGAACGAAAAAATTCCCGAAAGTAAAATGTCAACAGATTTTCTTTCGAAAATAACGGCAGACACTGAATGATACTGAAAGTCCTAGGCCTTGTTAAAATGTCACGTAAAATATGGAACAAAGGTATTCAAGGACACAGAAAAGCTATTCAAGGAGCTGCTGTTTCATTCTATTATTCCCAAGGTTATTTTAATATGTAAATAGGCAAAGTGGTACGAATCCCTAAGTGACGCTTCGAATCAATCTCAGTGCAATCGATCGAGCAATGGGTTAGGAGATAAGAGCTGGGTCCCTAATGTTTCCAGTTCCCGTTCAACGATGACCTATTATGCTTTATGACTATTTTGTAAGGGACAGTTTGATTGCTATCAAAGCTATCAAATCTAATTAATTGGAATAATCCGCGTTCCAAACAGTGTTCATCTAGTGCTATTTTCAAAAACTGAAGTATTGCCAGTCCAGCTGCAAGAAAGAAACGTCCCAAGAACTTACCAAAGATGAGCTAGCACAGGCTGTGGCAGTCCTGACTGCAAAAACACGTCCCTAATTTCTCCTCCGGAGACAAAACCGTCCCGGTCGTTATCGGCTTGAACGAAAAGGGCTTCAGCTTTTTCTCGCTCCGCCGGCTTCACCACCCAAGGCACAACTGGAGACATGACGGGAGCCAGGGTTCCGATCTGAAATACGATGAAGATGATGAAATTTGTTTGAGGTACTAGACAAGAAAAGGGAAATAGTGCCATACAGAGAAAGAACTGGAAAAAATACTTGAGCTTTCAATAACGGAGCAAATGCACAAGATAAAAAAAAATAACATAAAAAAACAAGAGCTACGAGCTCATATGGCACTTGTACGAGTAGGCTGTACAAGAAAGTAGATGAGAACGTCACAAAATACACCCGCCATCCAAAAATGCGGTTCGGAAATAGAAATAGGATATTTAGTTTCAGTCATTTCTGAGCAGTTCCGGCATCGTCTCGATTGTCTGTAGCAAATGCACATGACTGTTCAAACTTTCATCCCAATAAATCCATTTGTTTGATCCTTAGACGTGCTACACGATTTCCGGTACTCACTCTATCTCCACCTACCGTGGCCGAATCTGGTTCGGAGTAAAAAAAAATCGACCACCTAAAACTTCTTCGTTTATACCATCTATCTCAGTTTCACTCGAATCTGAGCATTTTTGGAAAGTTCCGGTACCCCCCCCCCCCTCCCACCAACGTTGTCGGAGCCGGTCCGGGCCCAATCTCTTAATTCCCTGTTCCTGTCCATCAAGTTTGACTGAAATTGGAGCATAGCCTATCTGCAAGTTTCCAGTACCCCCCCCCCCCCCTACCTTGGCCGAATCCGTTCCGGACGCCAAATAACAAATCTAGGCCGCATAAACTCGGCACTGTCGAATTTGCATCTCATTCGGTCCATCCGTTTGGTTTTTGTGCATGTCAAAGGTCCCCCCACCCCCAATTCCCCTAATCGTGGTCGCATATGGTTCGAACGCATGTTTTACATGTCGAGGCCATCGATTCGTATCACCCATGAAGTTTCACTCGAATCAGACCACTCGTTCGCAATTTATAGAAGTCAATTTCCACATTTCTCTTCTCTTGCTCCCCAAAAAATGCTCGGATCTAGGAACAGAAGTTTCCGGGGTATGTTGTGTCAGGTTCTTAAGTCAAGATAATTCGGGTCGCTAATATGCCTGCAAAGTTTCGTTGTCGTCTTACATCTGGAACTATTCTAACTCACGACTACCGGAATTCGAGGAAACCACCTCCAACTCCCCCCACAGAGCCCCGAAACCATCTGGCACGGTCAATTTCATCTAGGCCTAATGCTTGTTCCATCCATTAAGTTTCGTCCCAATCCCTCTGCTTTTAGAGTTTCTTGAGTTCCCCCCCCCCCCCCATCCACACAGGTATCGGACCCGACCCAGACGTGACACTGAACGTCCGAGCCGATAGCTCACCAGACAAGTTTCATTCAAATCCTATCACCCGTTCAAGAGTTATGCACGCCACTAGATTCCGGACTCCCCATCCACCCACTCCCCCCACGATGGTCGGGTCGGGGAAACGGCTGTTCTCAAGTCAATCTGTTCGGATCCCTGACATACCTGCCAAGTTTCATCGCCCTAGGACATCAGGAAGTATGCCGAACTCGCGGGATCGCTAGAAATCCGGACCCCCACCCCAGCTCCCCCACAGTGCCCTGATCCGGTCCGGTTATGTCAATGACGTGTCTAGGACCTGTGCTTGTTTTTCCCACCAAGTTTCATCCCGATCCCTCCACTTTAAGCGTTTCTCAAAATTTCCGGTTCCCTCCTCCAACTCCCCCCAGTGTCATCGGATCCGGCCCGGATTTAAAGTGAGGTGTCTGAGACACGAGGTCATCCTAAATATCAATTTTCATCAAGATCCGATCACCCGTTCGCAAGCTAAAAATACCTCAAATTTTGGCTTCACCCTCCCTCCACTCCCCCCCCCCCCCAGATTGTCGAATCGGAGAATTGACGATTTCCTATTTAATCTGGTCGGATCCCAGACATGCCTCTCAGTTTCCATCGTCCCAGCACAGCAGGAAGCATGGAACTCGCGGGATCACTACAAATTCGGACTTCCCCCCCCCCCCCAACTCCCCCAAAGTGAGCGGATCCGTTCCGGTTATATCAGTCACGTATCTAGGACTTTTGCTTGTACTTTCCAACAAGTTTCATCCGGATCCCTCCACTCTAAGTGTTTTCCAAGATTTCCGGTTTCGCCCTCTAACTCCCCCCAGTGTCACCGGATCCGGTATGGATTTAAAATGGAGGGTCTGAGACATGAAGTCCTTCCATATATCAAGTTTCATTAAGATCCGATCACCCGTTCGTAAGCTAAAAATATATAATTTTTCCTATTTTTTCCGGATTCCCCCTCCCTCCACTCCCCTCCAGATGGTCGGATCGAGGAAGCGACAATTTCTAATTTAATCTGGTCCAGTTCCTGATATGCCTGCCAAGTTTCATCGTCCTAGCTTTTCTGGAAGTGCCCGAACTAGCAAAACCGGGACCGACAGACCGACTGACGGACAGAAATTACAATCGCTATATGGCACTTGAGTAAGTGCCATAAAAAGAAAAGGGGCAATCGGGTCTAAAAAATCTTCTTCCTAGATGGAGTGCGGAAAAATGGTCAACGGCAGAAACGTGGAGGTCCTGGGCAATGTGAGATAACTTTGCACAAGGGTCAGAGGGCAAAAAATCAACAATTACGAGGAAATTCCTATAACGAAAAAGAATGGCGAACAGTTACAGACATTGTCATGAAACAATTGATATTAAGAGCTCATGATTCTTCAACCACTGGTCGCGGTTGCAAGGCCCTATTGCAACTTATATATTCCGGTATCGTGCACAAATAATATATATGTTTTAATTTAGCCTACTCATAAAGAAAATAATGATACCATCCTTCTCTCTAGTCTATCACAGAGCCACCATCTGACACAGCTTGACCCTTTGCCTGATACTTGTGCAAATCAACAAGCGGATCAGCCTACAACAACATTTTGAATACTTCTTATTCCTTTTGAATTTAAATAGTTTTACTTATTGTAAACAGTGAAGGAAAATTTTGAAGGAAATGCTTACATGAAGAATTGAAGTAGTAAAGATATTAGGATATTTTCTGATGTGAAAATGGAAAAACTAGGTGCCACATTTGTGTCACTGAGAGGATGAAGAAAAAAAGGACGTTCAGAGAGAAAAAGAAAACAGGCTTACAAAATTGTGATTGGGCAAACACCTATATGCATTCAAGAGTTGCGTTTTTGCACATAATCTGGTATCTGATACCACGGTCTAAAGTCGTGTTTGCAGTTACTATGTATCAAGACAGTTAATAATTGTAATACAAGTTAATTAACAGTTAATAACTGTCAATTAAACTGGTGGGAAAGAAGTTTGGAACTTGTAATGTGAGTGGATGTAAGTATTTCTTTTGAAGTAACTTCTAAAAAGGCAAATTCGGCACTTTGTCATTCTTACAGAGAATCCGTAGTATCAAATAACATGGTAAGTTCAACATCAACACAGTCCAGATCGTTACCGTGGTATCAGATGCCATGTTATCGCAACTAAGGAAGTTCAAGGGGAAAAGGCACGTCAAAAGATCAAAATCACTATATATCGACTCTAGGTAAATACGTTGCGACACGACTCACCTTGTGCAAGTCTCCCGACAGAGAGGGCGCCTTCGGCAGTACAGGCACAGCCCCCCACATAGCAGGCGTTGGCCGAGCGAGCTCGTTAGGAAGGGTTGGCGGAAGGTTGTATCCATCTAGAAGCTTTTTCACTAAGTGCATAGCCTGTAAAAACAAAATGAGTTCAAAAGCTCTCTTTGCGCTTCGCTGCATCCACGTCCGCCTTTTCATTTTGGCCTGAGGGGGGTAAATATCTTCCGAAATTCTCCATTTTGTCTTTTTTAATGTCGGTCACGACAGCCTATTATATCTAAAAAATTAGCGCCTTTTGGTTTGGGAGATTAGTGATAGACCGATCGAGAAGAAAAAAAAACATTTTTTATGCCCAGAACTAACTGCACTTGCATGCAGGCGGTCAAAATTCCCCACCGAGCAGAACGCGACAACGAGAGCAAATAAAACTTACCGAGGGAATACCGAAACATACGGAGTATATATAATATAAATGTAAATACCGAATACTACCAAATAAAACTTACCTCCCCACCGAGCAGAAAGCGACAACGAAAGCAAATAAAACTTACCACCACAAATTCATGTCGAGTCAAAGCACCATCTGCGTCCATGTCAGCCATTTCCCAGACTCTTCCTAGTATGTCCACCGGGAGTTTCGAGTTCATCATAACCTCTCTCACCTAAAAAAAAATAACATGTACAAGTCTAAGCTTGCGTTCCACCCTACTTACCTTAGAAGCTATGAATGACGTCAAGAATTGGCTTCTTGGCGTCCAGGCTGAAATGAATGTTTATAAATTCGGCAAAATATCGCGGCATGCGCTAATCCCGCCAGTCGCGGCAAATAATTACTATTAGTTACTGTTCGGAGAAGGTCGGAACGGTCAGCGTGGTAACTTTTCACGAGGTCGTAACGAAAATAGTAGTAGTTGCTGTTGTCAGAAGGGTGGCACACGCTCAAGCAGTAAGTGTTAATAATAATACAATGGCAAAAATGTGACCATTGGCCTCTGCAAAGTTCGTCTAAACATTAGTTGCGTCTTTTATCTCAATTCTCGGCTCTTGCTTCTCTATTCTCGATTCTCGTACACATTACCGTGTTGGCTCGTCTCGCTTCTCCTTTCTTGTTCCAAAGAATTCTCGGAAGCGTTCGTAAAATCTCTCGTTACTACTTCACGCTCCCAAATTTGGCATCCTAGGTTAAGTAAAGCTCAGGGCGCCGAAATCGAACGACTGCAAAAGACAGCCTGCAGAATGATACTTGGTCACTATTACATCTTACAACGAAAGCCTTCAAACCCTCGATATCGAAAAACTGTCTGAAAGAAGACATAATCTTCTCATGCATTTTGGCCACCAAATTTTGAATTCTCAACACCACAGGACCATCCTTCCAGACTTCGTTACACCCTCTCATGGACCTAACAGGCGAAGCAAGAAGGACCCGAAACCCAAGCTTGTCCCCCCACCTACGAAATCTTCAGAAAGATACCTAAATTCATTCGTTCCGTACTTCACTAAACATTTACACTTTTCAGGATTTATGTTCGTTTCATATTTAATGTTTGTTACTTTGTGTTTTATTTGTATTGTTAGTGAGTGTTTATTTTTCCAATTTCCGCCAGTGTTAGCCTAGTGCTATCAGGGTTGAAATAAAATTGATTGATTGATTGATAGATGGAAGGACGTTCAACAGCTCCAGAGCAAAATAACACTCGACAGTAGTGCCAAGACCTAAGCCCTCCATGATTTGCAAGCGGACCATACTCGCAGCGCCACCTACTACGCTTGCCGCATTTAAAGCGAGACGGACTTGCGGGTTTAGAAATGTCTAGTAAAGCAAAGGTGCGACCAAGGAAACAAAGGAGGCAGTATAATCCGCCAGCGCTGGTGAACGACTGAATGAGTTTCACGAGGTATGTTCTCCATCGCTATAGTGGCGATATGTCCTGCAACACTGTCTAGCTGATCAGGTGAAAATTATAGAACAAGTCAATTATTTCCAAATTCCGAGAAGTCCAGAGGAAGAAGAAACTAGGATACCTGTTATAGTGCATCTTGAAGAAAGCGGGGGGTCATTCTAGTACCCCCCTCGCCCGTAAGTCTTCGTTTTCGTGGCTTTCCCGAACATTTATTCCGAACATTTATTTCAACACACTGCCGACATCGCAGTGGCGACATAACAAACATCTCCGAAAATACTGAGGAAAGAGAGCATCCCCCAGCCCCACTTTCATCTACGTTTTTGTTCGAAATTGGCGCCAAAAGAGAAGTGGCGATAGCGTTGTTTTTGTGACTGTTCCATAGTGCAGCATTGCTGGCCCCCGCCTTTGTTTTAGGTACGCCGGGAACAGCGTTGCCGTTCGACTGAAAGCCGAAGCTTCGACGTGAAGTCATCAACAGAACACCAACACGGCCAATTACGAGAGGGTTGCCACCAGCTAGAACGTTACTAAACTTCGTACGCCGGGAACAGCGTTGCCCTTCGACTGAAGTCACAGAAAGCTGAAGCATCGATGGGAAGCTACTGAGAGAGCACCAACACGGAAAATAACGAGAGTTGCCACCAACTAGAACATTACTAAAGTTGAAAAAGTATTCTTGGTGCCCGGTAGTCAATCTCAACGCACTTACATTCTGATAAAAACGATATATCAGACTGTTGAACTCTCGACAAAACCGTGAACCATGGCAAATAACTGCCCCAAATGCAAAAAGAACGTTACAAGAGCTCAGGGTGGAATAGAGTGCAGAGAGTGCTGTAGCTGGTTTCACTTTAATTGTGCCTCAGTAACGTACAGCAAAGATACAATGGAAAAGCTGAAGGGAAAGTGGCTTTGTCAGCACTGCAAATCTAAATCTGGCACTCCCAAAGGCACTCCAGTACAAAACAAATCCGCTTTAACACCAACTGATGGACGTTCGGTCACTCATCCACCAGGAACTCCGATCCCAGTGTTCATTCCTACAACAGTCGCAGGCTTGGATTCTTCTCAGTCAACTTCCACGTCCCATCAAAATGACCCTGCGTTATTAAACATGGGAGACACCATCCAGGAAAAAAACACTGGCGACTGCTCGTACTGTCACAAAGTGGCAGAACATTGCTCCTCGTTGCAGTGCTTTTTCTGCTCAGAATGGGAACACGCAGGATGCAGGTCATTGCACGCAGATTTATTCCTAGCGATTAAGCAACTTGACAGCAACTCACAATTGTTTAAGTACGAGTGTACAAACTGCTCGAAAAGGAATGTATCAAAACTACTCCTGAGACTACGAGATTCCGTGGCAGACCAAGGTCCAACAATGGCACCAAGGCCAAATGGACAACCAAATCAAAGCAGGGCTCTGATCCAGGAGCCGGCCATCGATATGCTACTTCTTGCAGAAAGAGAAAGGAAGCAACGCGACGAGAAACGTTTCAACTTTGTTGTTGTAGGGCTGCCAGAAAATGATGGCTGTACGGATGCCGAAAAGGTCGTTAAGCTTTGTGAAGACAACGACCTTGGAGCTCGCTTGACTGAAACCGAAATCCTGGAAGCCGTTCGTATCGGTAAAGCTCCCCTTGGAGGAAAACCGAAACTACTGCTGATCAAACTAAAACGCAACAGCCCAGATAGCCTTAAAAAGCGCCAACAAATAGTGAAGGGAGCTCCAGCACTCAGGACATCCAGCGATGATGAAACACGAAAAAACATATACATTAACCCTGATTTGACACGCATGCAAATTCAGAAACGAGCGGAATTCAGAAGAAACAAAAACGAAAGAGCAGCACAGTCTTCTGGTGGGAGCCATGGCTCCCAAACTACGTAATGCGAATGTGAGACAATAGCCGAACAACCAAAAGAGATAAACTTCCTAATTTTTAACGCACACAGCATGGTTGAAAAGTTCGGCGAGCTTCAAGCATTCCTCTACGAAAACTCTCAATACGATGTACTCTGCATTTCTGAAACTTGGTTACATGAAAAAATACTATCAACTAGATTTGGAATACCAGAATATGAAGTTTTTAGGAAGGATAATACGGCAAAACCACGGGGAAGTGGTGTGGCGATACTCTCAAGGGAAAACTTACACATTTACGAGCACAGTAGTTTCTCTAATAACACAATAGACGCCATAACCTGTGTTATGCCATCTTCTAACGATGGTTCTCGTCTGACAATTGTAGCCGTGTACCGGTCAACAGCAACTTATAAGAAGCCTAGAGAAGGACTAACAGCGGATCGTGAATTTTCTGCCTACCTGGAGAAGATCTGCAACAAATTTAAATCCGTAGTGATATGCGGAGACCTAAACACACCTGAAATGGATTGGGAAAAACATTCTTTCAGGATGAGAAGCCAGAACTCAAAAGATCAACTAATACACTATCTTGACCTTGTCAGCGAGTTGAACCTAGCGCAGAGTGTCCTTGAGCCTACGCGTCAAAGCAACACCTTGGAAATTGTATTCAACACCCCCACGGTGGACCTTCTCGCTACAAAAACAGTCGTTAGCCCCGTTTCAAGCGACCACGAACATGCTGTCCATTGCCAAGTCCGTGCTGATCAGCTCAGAATTCGTACGAAGGATGATGAACCCGCTTCTAAATTAAACTTCAATAAAACAGACATAACAAAACTCAAAATAATACTGCAGCATACCGACTGGGACAACCTGGTGTACAACCTACCAATTGCCGAAGCCTGGGAAGTTTTCTATGGCATACTTCATCGAGCCGTCACTGAAACCACACCATTCAGGAACAACAAACACATTGGCAAAAGGATGTACATTCCCAAGAACATAAGAAAGCTCATCAGGGACCGGAAGAAGTCATACAGGGATTACAAAGCATCTGGAAGCATAAGTAGACTCGCCAAGCTTCAGAAACTCAGCTCAAAATGTAGAAAAGCAATCAGAAACTACAACAAGGATTGCGAACGGGAAGAATTCCAGAAAATTAGAACAAAAAGCGATTTTTACAATCTGTGTAAACGCAAGCTGGGTGAGGAACAGAAACTACCAACACTAATAGATCGAAGTGATGTGGTCCATAGCACTAGCCTAGACAAGGCGAATGCTCTTGTAGAATTCTTCGCCAGTACGTTCACTGTTGACGATGGCTATTTACCTCAACTCCCAGACTCACACCCAGGAAGCGAGCTCCACAGCATTGGCTTCACGCCAGGAAGTGTTCTAGGAGCAATGAAGGGCATGAAAGCGTCAAAAGCACTCAATCCTGATGGCATCCCGTCCTTTATCCTGAAAGAACTGCGAGACGAGCTATGTGAACCTCTGGCAATACTTTTCCAAATCTCATTCGAGCAATGCAAGTTTCCTTCTTCCTGGAAGCTATCCCATGTAACATCTATTTTCAAAGGAAAAGGGAAACGGAGTGACCCGGAGAATTATCGCCCGATCAGCCTTACTTCACCATTTCTGAAAATCATGGAAAGGGTCATAGTGGAAAAGTTAAACTCGCACCTCGAATTGAACAATCTCATCTCAGATCGTCAACATGGCTTCCGTAAAAATCGTTCTACTGTTTCCCAACTAGTAGTGATACACGACTACATCCAATCTGCCCTGGATCGTGGGATTCCAATAGACATTATCCTAATCGATCTACTTAAGGCCTTCGACCGAATATCCGTGCGAAAACTCATCCACTGCCTAGAGGTCTATGGAATCAAGGGGCAGCTGAAAAATTGGCTCTCAGCATACCTGAATGATAGAAAAATTGCAGTCAAGGTTGCAGACACACTATCCACATGGATAGATGCAACCAGTGGCGTCCCACAAGGTAGTGTTCTCGGCCCTGTCTTGTTCGTCATGTACATAGACATTTGCATAAATGCCATTTCCCAAACCGATTTCGGCCTGTTTGCAGACGATACAAAGCTCCTGGGAGAAGCTAGTGCATCATCACAAATCCAAAGCGACTTGGACGCCCTGACAGAGAAGCTCGAAGAATGGCAACTTTCACCAAATGTAGCAAAATGCTCTGTCATCCATCTTGGCCGCCAAAATCCGAAGAACTCGTACAAAATGAAAGGTATCGACCTGACGAAATCTACCTGCGAAAAGGACCTAGGTGTAATACTGAGCTCGGACCTCAAACCAGAAAAGCATATCGGCCTGGTTGTGCGTAAAGCATCAAATACTCTTTGGCTACTCATCCACTCCCTACGATACCTTGACATTCACTCAAAGATCTCAGCGTACACAACCTACGTCAGGCCACAGCTTGAGTACGCCACTGTCATCTGGTCGCCATATCTCAAAAAGGATATTGACAGAATAGAACGAGTCCAGAAACGCTTTGTAAAAGGACTTCAAGGATTCAGAAACCTTCCGTATGACGAAGCTCTAAGAAGGCTCACTCTCCATAAACTTGAGACAAGAAGAACGATCTTAGACTTAAAAACTCTCTTCAAGATAGTTCACGAGAATTTTGGGAACGTAAAAGACAAGCTTGTTCAAATAACTCCCCAAAGCAACACAAGATCGCATAGTCTGCAGTTGGAGCCTGTGAAGATGAAGATTGCAAGATCTAATTCTTACCATCATTCGTTCATACCCCGAGTCATCAGGATCTGGAACAAACTGCCATTTCCAGTCGAAAAGATGAAATCACTGGAATCCTTCTCCAATAGCCTAAACATAAACATACCATATCTCGAGACTTTCAACGTTGGACGACTTTAAATGGCAATCGTGCCGCAGTCGATCCGCTCCTCGCCCTGCCATATCATTTTTCTTTTAAAAAGTTGTCAGTTATGTAGAAGTTTTGTATTGAGAGGCGTGAGGAATAAATTATTATTATTATTATTATTATAGTATCGCTACTATTCCATTGTCCAAAGTCTTTTGATAACAGTCAGCCATTCAGCTTAAAGTCATGTCCGCGGAGACCATTTCTACTCAGGGTTGCCACATGTCACACAATAGTGTGAAATGTCACTCTATTTTTATTATGTCACTCATGTCCCACGTATGAAATAAAATTCGCTCTATTCGAACAAAACATCCAGATGTGTAATTTTTGCAGCAGTTATTCCGACCAAAAGTGACGACTTGACGTGTTTTTCATGAAAATAAAATTCAAATGTGTCATTTTTGCAGTAGTGATTCCGACCAAAAGTGATCGTTTCACGTTTTTCTTCATGAAAATAAATTTCGAATTTTCACTCCCAATTCACTCTCTGTTTTGGGACAAGAATCACTCTGCAAATTTTTTTGACGTGGCAACCTTGTTTCTACTGAAGCTGAGAATTGTGTAAGCATAAGGAACATTCTCTAGTTTCCGCAACAAATCTTTCAAAATTCTACCAAATCGCCACCTTAGGAACCGGTAAACGTGTTTAGGCAAATCAAGTCTACGTGCACAGCATACATTACGATAAGATTTCACACTGAAAAATTTGTCTCGGATTGTCGCACAAGTGACACACACTCACATAGCAGCGACACTAGCACCACTAGCAATAGGTAACGTCACTACCGAAACTCAAACAGTCGTTCACCGACGCTAGCTCCGGTAACTCCATGTTCAGAGCACATAAAAAAAAAAAGATACAACCTCCCCTGCTTCCTCGATGTGTAAACACCATATCTTAGCTTTAGTATAATTTTCCAAGCCCGCAGGTTTGGCCGCAAATGTAGTGGGCAGCACTACGAGTAAGGCCCGTTCGCGACGAGCAGAAAGCATAGGTCTTGCCGCTACTCTCTAGTGTTATTTTACTCTAGGCTTGCCCGGTTTCGGTTTCGTTCTGCTTCTGTGCAGTGTTCGTAAAAAAAAAGTTTCCTTTTGGGTGTTTATGTAATTTGGCGATTTACCAAGGACGAGAAGGCCTTAGAGCTTGTCACACTGGGCTCAAAAAGCCGCCTATTCGACAAACAACTAAAAATCCCTAGGAGACGCGAGATTTTATGGGCTTTGTGGCAGCTTGGGGATAAGGAGCATACTGCATTTAGGGTTCCTGTAACATAATGATGCACGCTCTTTTGCTCTAATTGATCCCCTGAATTTAAAACGACAACATTCAGAGTTAGTTGTATCGTTCTTTTTCTTTTTTCTAATTTTGCAACCCAAAAAGCCAGGAAATGAGCCAAGTGTGAGTCTTACTGTAAAATGAACTAGAGCTGAACTAAAACATACCTTTGCACCACCGACTTTTCCGCCAGAAGGCTCTAGCGTTTCAAAGAGTGAGTCATACTTCATCTTCTCCTCAGAAGAAACGGACCAATCCTGGCGTGGTGTTTGTGACGTCAGACTACCCGTCGGAGACAGAAGCGACCCAACGGAACCCACAGATCCTTGTGATGGGACAGGTGTATTCCGCATAGGGGGTTCTTCTCCCTAGAAAAAAAATATTTGGGTAGTTGAATCGGCTCTTTTCTACAGATGATTCGTCAAAGGACACCTGAATGAAGAGTACCAAGTATCATCCCTATCTGTATGACTTCCGTTAACATTGC
This sequence comes from Branchinecta lynchi, assembly GCA_023053575.1. Classification (NCBI taxonomy): domain Eukaryota; kingdom Metazoa; phylum Arthropoda; class Branchiopoda; order Anostraca; family Branchinectidae; genus Branchinecta; species Branchinecta lynchi. The sequence continues at coordinate 22,468,652 of JAKZAP010000007.1, read as the reverse complement.
CTGCAGAAAACCCAATCCAAATACGAAATAGTGTTTCCAAGCTATGATTTTTGCTCCATTTTGCAACTGTCCTTATTTCAATACCAAACAATTTTAGAAATGAACAAATGTCTCCAATCCACCTTCTTCTGGAATATGTTTTAACCAGTTAAGCCCAAACGTATATCTAGAAGAAATTGCAATACAGTCCGGCCAGCGCTGGACAAGATTTGAATGAATTGCACTTTTTGTCTCGGAGTCTGCCTGTACAAACCTCCAGAGCCTCGTTTTTGTTGCAATAGCGCTACCGCATCGCTGCTGCAGCACTTCTTTGCTTTTGCATAATATGTGTTTTTGGATTCACTTTCTTCTTGGTTGAAGCGGCAGCGCTGCAGCATCTTGCAGGGAAGCACGGACTTGGTCGGGGAGCAAGTCCGTGATTCTCGAGAAGCGCTGCCGTCTTCCTCGGAAGCGCTGCAGTGCAAAAACGGATGTAGAAAGAATCAGTTCGGAATCGGCCGAGAAGTGGACCTGCAGCATGCAACAAAAACGAGGCTCAGAAGCGAACATCCCTATTTTGAAACGTCACGCTCAGGAGAAGAATGCTATCCGTGGCCATGTCTGTAAATGCATTCTCGATGGTGTGTTCAAGTATGGTTTCATTGTTCGGGTGTCCTTTAACAATTTACAATGATTAAAGTAGAACGCCTTCAAAACTTAAATGTCCGCGCCTTCCGGTTGTCGCGACTTTGGTTTGGACAAAGACGGCCATACGCAATGCAAATCAATTTGGAAATATCCTGAGTTCTAGCCGAGAAAGACTAGGAGAGCGTGTTTTTAAATTGAGGCCATGCTATTTTGACGAATCATTTGCCGAAACTGAAAGCAGAACCATGATCAGCGTCACTGGAGCACCGGAAGATACAGCATTAAAACATAGACAGAAAAGTTAACGGTAGGACCAATTATCGAAAATTCAGAAGAAAGAATATGAACATATTTTCAATTGTGCATTTGCTTCTACTGACGATAAGCACGTCGTCAGCGTACGCAATATAACTAACCGCAATGTGATTCTGAAAATAAGAAGGCAAGAGTAATTCAAGACAGTTAAGATAGCAGCCTTAAAAACGTAGGGCGATGAAACACCCCCTTGCCTAATACCGTGCTTCCCTGGGATTCTCTCCGATATCTCGCCCCGCCATCTGATCTTAATAGCTGAATTAGCATACCAGAACTATAAATTTTGATAATAGAGGGGTTCGCTCCAATCTTCTCCCGAGTAGAAACGGACCATTCCTGGCGTGGTGTTTGTGATGTCAGACTACCCGTCGGAGACAGAAACGGAACCAATAGAAAATAGAGCCTATGAGTGGACGACATTGTCAAATGCACCGGCTATGTCAACGGAACACAAATGTACTTTATATTTTTCCTTAGTCGCCTGTTTCATGATAGTTCAGCCAAAGATGTGCAATATTAGCACATAATCCATGTGATGGTATTTATATAACAAGAGTTTGGTCAAAACACAAACTATTATGTCAGTCCAAACAGAAAATTAACAGACCGTGCCAACCTTGGACTGATTCTGCTTTTGCCTCCGCTCATTCTGTTAAACTTTAACTGTTAATAAAGCCAACTTGTGTTTGTATCATTTAACTGAAAACACTGATTTATTTGGATTCTGCTAAAAGATTTCTTGATTTTCCAATATCTGCTCTAGTAGTGACGTTCAGAATATCTACGGCCGTCCCCACAGCGCAAATTCTACTATGACGCTGAAAATCTGAATCTCAACGCAAACGCGGCTTTTCAGTGGAAAGTGATGAAAACTACTTAGAGCCTGAACACAAATTTTTCGTAAACCTTTTTCATCAAGCACAGCACATAGAGGTACCACAAATCTGACAGGGAAAGTCCACTATTCATAAACAATTTTTCTTGAATCGCGGAGCAACAAAGTAAAGCATTACATCGGGTCTTCAAGCCTCTTTAAGTGTTACAATTTACTGATACTGACAGAGACTTCCTGCCGATTTCCGAGCGAACTACTAGTCCAGCAAAAAAAAAATACAGAAACAAAACCAGCGTACTCCTTATCCCTATAAAGAACATCTAATCAACTTTGAATAAAAGTTTGACTTCCGGAATAGTTATATGTCCGGGTATAAGACCATTGTCATATACCGACTCAGCCTCTCTTCTTACCCCTTAATCTGTCATCTAATCGAACTTTTGCTTTCAACAAATTTTCCGGTTTTGGCCGGATTCCGGGCGAACTAGTTGTCCGGCGAGAAAATGATTTTCACCATCGTGTTTGGCATGTCTTTTTACCTATAAATCAAACATTTAATCAACTTCAAATTCAACTTTTACTTTTTAACCAACTTTCCGGTTTTCGCCGGATTCCGGGCGAACTACTCGTCCGATGACAAAACGGTTTTCACCATCGTGCTCAGCATGTCTTCTTACCCGATAATCGACTATCATATTACCTGTTTCAAAATATTTTGTTTGCCCCTTAATTTGAACCCGCTCCCCTACCCCTAAATGTAGGGCTACAAAGCCCATCTACGAACTAGACCGGTCCGACGACCCAAAGAATCCTCCCACCAAGTTTCATCAAAATATCTCATTCCCTTCGAGAGTTATCGTGCTTACAGACGGACAGACGGACGGACAGACGGACAACTTTTGCGATGTCATAGGTATCCCTCCACTTACGTTTTGGGATCCCAAAAAGGGTCCTTTTTCGAGAATTGTGGGTCTCCTTCCGTTGCCTGTATTGTGAATTTATTTATGTTGATTACAAGGGGTCCTCTTTGGTTAGCCAGATCGGTCTCACTTTTGTTTTTCCTGGGGTCCTGTTTTCATTTGTTAGAGGGGGTCTTGCCTTGGGTCCCGTTTTCGGGAGGACCTATCACCATACGCGAAAAAAGGAGAAATAACATAAATTAGTAAGTCTAGTGCGGTAGCAGTTCCTGGGAAGAACCTCCCGTTCTCGAGTATGCCGGAAGATAAGATTTGTTTTTGGGCACACATATAAGTTGAAAGGCAGTCGCTTAAACAGAAGCAACGGAACATTTTTCACAGCGCATCGGAAACCCAAATCTGGAGTAATAGTCCTTTCAGAAAATGAACTTGTTTCTATACTTTATGAACAAAAAATCTTCTAGGTTCAATATCAGCTTAAAACCATCTCGACGACTGTTTTCTATACTACCTATCCAGTCTTTATGTGGTGAGCTATCTAATGATATGTTACTTGTCTCAAAAATAAAATAAAACTGACAAACCACCCACCCTATTTATCAAGGTATAAATCCCAAATTTTGTAACTTTGAAGGGACCCACCCCAGATTAAATCCACAATTTTCGGGCCAAACCACACACCCCACCGGGCTAGATGTCAAAGATTTCAATACCTGTGCCCCCCTGCTTTTGCTTGAAAGTAGTTTAAGGTAATATATGCGCATTAATGTTCTCCATTAACCTACTAGCAGGCTTTAAATGGATAAGCTTACCATATTTGGTGGAGGTAGTTCCTTGTTTACATTTGCTAAAGATACTTCTAAGCCAGCTTGGGTAACAGCCACTAACTTCAAAGCCACAAAGAAGCCAGACTTGTCCAAATACCCTCTGCCAAATGGATCTGACAAATCCCAAATCTGTAGATAGAAGAAAACAATAAGTTAGTGCAGCGTTTACAAGTAGAGGAAAACTTGAACGAAATCCGGTCTTGGTGACAAGATTATGCTTACAGCAGAGGGACAATTATTTCTTCAAGCCAGAAAATCTGACAAAAATAAAGTTCTCTTTAAAAATGTGTTGTCATCAATGCTAACGACTGCTACTCTCAAAAGCTAGTTATACTTTTATTTAGTCCTTTCACCAGCGCTGTAGACGAGATTCCTTTCAAGTAGATCGGAATTCCTTTCATCTTAAAAGAAATTCCCATCCCTCTAGACTTTTTTTCTAGTCGTCTTTACGAACGGAATCGTTCAAGTTGACCGGAATTCCTTTCTACTCGACGGGATTTCTTGTCTGTGTAAACGTTACACAAGAGGCAAGAATTCTCCTTTCTGAGCAATCACAAACAATAGTTGCGTTTTTGCTGATACCATGGTATCTGTTACCACGGCCTAAAGTCGTTTTTGCAGTTATCGTGGTATCTGATACCACGGTCAAAAGGCGTATTCAGATACTACGGTCCGACCGTGGTAACTGGTCGTGGTATCTGAAAAGTCTTCTCACTTTCATCAAATTTTGTCAGATTGGTGAGAAAGAAGTTTAGCACTTGGTGATGTAACTGGATATCTGTTTTTCTTTTGGGATGACTTCGAAAAGGGCAATTTCGGCAATAGTCGTTTTTGCAGAGCACCGTGTATCAGATACCACGATAACTGCAAAAACGACTAATTGCAGATCCAGTTACCGTGGTAACAGATACCATGGTATCAGCAAAAACGCAACTAATGTATCCCATTTATCCCTAGTATGAAAGATGTGATGCGTCGAGATAACAGGGTTCTGCCGCATGATCATCTACAGAAGTTTAAAGGTAGATGATAAACTGGTAGCATAATCAGTACTTGGCGGAGATGTGGGCTTGCTTCCTAGTTCGTAAAAAGACAATACTCAGTTTGCAGGTAAACAACCAGTAACTTCAATCTTAAAGAACCTGTCTTACCTATAATACTAATGCAACCTACTGAACCTACTTGATCTGCGTCGGTTGGGTAGATTCCTGAGGGTTGCCATGCACCGTTCTGACAGGGATAGTTACTAGTTTATTAGAGAGTCTAATTAGTTATTAGAAGTTAGAGTCGAGTGTTGAACATTTGGAATGGTAAAGTTGGCGTGCTTATTTCCGTGCTTATAATCCTGTGTCAATCAGTAAACGGCGTTCGTTGCGGACAGCTGTAGTGACGCTTCCAGCTCTTCCGCTAGGTACACAGCGATTCTTCATCGGTACAAGGAGTTAGTCATCAAGAGTATCGACACGACTGAATCAGAAAAGGCCACGGAGGGACAGCTCGGTCGAAATCGGGACAAAACCGGATAATCCTAATTGCCCATAGATGTGACACCATTTTTTCAGGTCACCGCACCCACAAGTAATCAAAAACGAGATGAGATTTCGACTAGCCGTCAAGGCCTTGTCTGATCATAGGCTTTTCAGACAAGGCTGTCCGTACCAGAAACGTAATGGATAAAAGCGCGATAAACTTTTTCCCAATTACCTGATTTACCAACAAGGCTTTTGTCAATACAAGAAACGGAACGAAAAACAGGGTCTGTCGGTGTTTCGAAGTACCCACAAGACTATTTCCAGCCATTGCATCGAAAAGTGACCATCAAACAAATGATGATCCCGATTTAGCCAAAAGGCTTTTTCCGATCATGGCCACACACCCATCAAATGTGGGTTCGCGTCGTTCGCAAACTGAAGAATGACCAAAGAAGAAACATGCACAGAGGAAACACGCTCTGCTCTGCACCTCCAAACAATTTCCTGAAATGTCTACTTCTTGCCATGGCTCAACTTATTAGGGCTCTCTGGCTGGAGGAAAGCTTAGTGAGGGTCTAGGGACAAACATGAGTTCAATAAGAGAGCTTACTTTGAAACAGTGTTCTATTGCAGCTGGACTGGAGAATTTCTTCTTCTCTAATATGGCCTACAACTAGGTGTCGTTTCTTTCTTTTTATAATGCTGTGTCGACATAATTTCTGTTTGAAGGCCATAAACTTAGCCATGGCCTACCTGTCTACCACAAACCCCCTTTTGTTGTGATACCCTATGCCAAAAGTTGTACCCTAACCCAGTAAAATACTGATGATCCAAGAGAAGTCCAGAAAACCATACAGAAAGAATCCCTTTATAGTGGACTAGGTCAGGGTAATGGTAGCCAGGATTTGGCATAGGATATCCAGCATTAGGCATAGGGTACCCCAAATCATGGATCTGTGGTAGCCTGAGGACTACAGCTGCAAAAGTTTAAGTCATGGATAGAGAGCTTACTTGACTCAAAACTGACGAGGATAATCCAGATTTTTTCAAGAATGTTGCTGCAACCAGAGCACCAATACAGCTGCTTTCAGTTGGGTCAATGTAGTGGTACCAGGACTCATAAATTCCAATCTGGCTTCCTGCAACCTGTGAAACAAAAAATACAAATAACTCCACCTAAAAGTTAGGTTAATTGGTTTGCTTTTACTATTCATTTATTTAATTACTTATTTTCGTATTTATGTTTGTTTGTTTTTAATAATGCAAAACCGATACGTCAGCTACATTTTTTTAGAGCTAGCTTTAATAAAATATAGCTGACGTACATGTTTTGCATTGTCAAGTATGATTTGCAGTCAGCTTGGGCTGAAGGAATATTTTTTTTTTGTAATTAATTAGTTTGTTAAGCTATTCTCTTTTTTCTGGCTGAAAGTACGGCTTGAAGACCAGAAAAACATTTAAGCTTAACCCCCCAAAAAAAGAAAAAAGAAAAATAGACAATTTATACGAGAAACTGACTGTTTTAAAAAAAATCTACTGTTTCCAAGAAAAAAAAATACTAAATTTTCCTTGAGCCAAAGCTGACATTAAAACATATCCTTGCCGACGAGGACCCTTGCCAAGAAGGGCCAAAATATCGCTGATGAAGCATCTTAGCTGACAGATCTGTTGTAAACATTATTTGAAAAATCTACTGTTTTTAGGAAAAACCATTCCCCAAATGCGCAGACTCTGCTATTTTTATATGATTCTCCGACAACATTCAGGGGGGGGGGGGCATCCCCCTTCCCCCCTTAGTTGTGATGCCCCTGTATCAGACACAAAATCATTTCACACTACAAATCCAATCCAAAATTTTAACCTACATCAGATAACTTCGCAAACCACATTGGCCTGACAAATCACGAAAAAAAAAAACACAAACAGGCAAAAATAGAGTTTTAAAGGCCAACGAAAATAACCCCTGATATTCTAGTTTGACAAACCTGTCCTCGCTAGTATGAACCACCGGTCACTGTTAATAGAAACAGCCCCTCCCGATCATCGAATATGGCTACAAACTAAACTTAAACCCCCTAAAGTTTGGCTAATTAGTTCTGTAAACTCCTTTTTGCCTTTTTTCACTTGAGGCTTGGCAAGGTAAAGATATGCGGTGATTGCCCTCTGCGCCACCAAACTAAACCTATCTAAACCAAATGAAGCCTTTTTTCACTCAATTTTTCAATGGAAAATCATATTGTGTGTTTGTTGTTTATATGTGAGAAACTGAATTTAGCTATGCTATGCATGCTACAATAGTTTTAAAATATACAAGAGTGGTGACCAACCTCGAATTTACACAACCTTGAACCTCACCTAAAAAGGATGGTCTAGTCCCAAAAAGGTCATAACTGTCACGAAGGAAACCCCAAGTGACCTAGGGTACGAGCGGCGGTAGTCGGGCAGTTAACTCCTCACTTAGCTTTGAATCACCTTAAAAACTAAACCACTCAACTCACAGATCTCATTTATGTATTAAAAAATTCGTTTGAAAATCACGCTTCTTTCTGCCATTTCTTGACACCACTGTTGCCAAATGAAAATGCTCCACTTGATTTTCAACTATTCTGCCCAAAACTATATTCACGGGCGGTCCTTTTTGTGCTCAGATTATCATGGGCAGTCACGCTTAAACTCGGGCGGCTTCATTTTGGTTTTAACACTTCTGGTGGTTTGTGCTGCTGATTTTTGTATGGCAATAGCGGAAAGATGTTGAGCTTCAGCAGCAGAAAGAATGTACGAGGCACAATATTTAAAATTACTTCACAAAGAAGAAAAATCAGGTAGCTTAAACCAAGTGCCCGAGATTAACTCTTGGCCGGGCGCTAGCAGGAACTGGTTAACACAGTGCCCATGTTTATCTGCCGTCCGCGTACTGCCGCTCGTACCCAAGGTAGGGTAGCTACTAATAAAATAACTTTCAAATTCTGATCTTATGGTAATAGGACCATGATACTCCTGAACTTTAGCATTGGTTTGAGTTCAATAATACCTCATTAACTTGCTGCTAAGTACCCCAATTCTCGATTAGAAAAACACTCATTCCTATGGAAGCGTGCCGGCAGCATGCTGGCACATGTTCAAAAATCGCGTAATTTGGGGCTGCGAATATTCTGAGAACGATGACGTCATACAGCAAACGACAGAAAAAGGAATTGTGTCCACCACCTTGTCCTATAATATTTAGGGAAACTGTGTGTTAGTTTTATCAATGGATGCAGCCGAACATGGATTATAAGAGAAACTGGGAATCTGATGCTCAAGTTCGACGAACGAAGCTATTTACTGGTGTATTGCACCATGGATAAGTCCTTGGTATCAATAAATTCTTTTTAGGAAAGTTCAGCTACTTTTTTATACCTGAATTTCCATGCCATTATTAATATGATAATAAAAGCTAGCTAGATAAAAACCGCAGGCCTTACTAAATTAGGGATTCTTTCCTGAATACTATGGTATATTTGAAACATTTTTGTCAGCTGTTTTAGACTGAAAAAAAAGGAAAAAAAATATGATGAATTCCCAGCAATTCATTTTTCATTAAGAAAAAATCAGCAAGCCCTACTGCCAATTGGGCTTTTTGTGGCTACCCTAGGACTTGTTTTGGGCTGCAGAGAAATTTCCTTGTAAGGTTTTCAGGCCAAGTTCGAGTACAGTAGAGGTATGCTTCTGTGAACGTTTGCTAACAGTGAACGACCGCCGAAAAAAATTAAAACCCAAACCAGGCATTTTTTCCTATAAATACTAGTAATAATCACTCACGCTTTTGTCACTTTTTCAATATTTTGCTAATTCACCATTCACCTATGAAAGTGACTCAGCTGACACCTTTGTTTTGTTTTTTATAAATTGAAAAGTTTGCCAGGAGGGACGCAACTTCAATGGAGAAGATAAGTTATCCACGTGGCAATTTCCGAAGAAGCGATGAGCAATGCTACAGGATGGAAAATCCTTCAATTGCTCCAAGCTGCAATTTAAGGTATTTTAAGGTAAGATGGCGATCCGGACCGTCAGATGCCTTCAAAAGAGGAAGGACCTTTTTAATAAACTCAAAATCAAAGAAATTTAATTGAATTTCTGCTTCAAGTTTGTGCCAGGATAACCCTGAAATAGTTGGCTGTTAGCTGATATTAAGTTTGTTATTTTTCTTTTCCATTTTACTTTTTTATATGCAAGTAAGAAAGCCAAGGTATGTAGGGAACAGTTAAAAAAGTGTTCAAATAAGCATATCTCTACTGTACTTACTAATCCTGTACTTACTTGAGCAGGAGGAGGAAGGGAACTCATTGTCTTCTCTTATATTTCGAAAATTTTAGCTCTTGTAAGTGGAAATAAGACAGCCTAACATTCCAGAGTCCAGTCAGATTTGTTTACATTTAACTCCTCTCATTTTAATCTTTTCGTGAGTTTGTCTTCTGGAGTAGAGCGGCGACGATCAAGCAAAATATCGATATCTGTCAACTCAATGGTCGCAACATTTCATTGGGGGCGGGAAACATTCGAAAGCCGTAAAAAAACAGAAAACCCCAACACATTGTTACACAGGAGATTGTGAAACAGCACACCCTTGATATCTGATATCAATTTCCAACCACAATGCAAACCTGCTTTTTATGTATTTGCTCAGATGACGGACTTAAGCTAAATTTCCCAACCCTTGAAGAGTAGTTTTGTCCATTTGTTGGTCGATAGTAAAGGTGATTATGGTTCTCTCCAGGTTCTCTCAGTGATTTTCTACGTTTGGAGTGGACCAGACTGGTAGCTCAGTTTATTGATTACACTCATATTTTTATTGATGGATTCAAGTCATCATCCAGTGCTGGGTGTGCCATTTTTGTTCCTAAAACTGGGCTGTCCTTGGCATATAAGTTGACTGAAGGGATCTCCATATTTTCTATAGAATTAGTCGCTATTCTTAAGGCTCTGGGTTATATTATTTCGTTAGGATCCAAAGGTAGTAGAAAGGGCTGCAACCCAAGCAAGGTCCCAAGAGCCTGGGAAGTGGGAACTATAAGAAGCAACATGTGGTCCCCAAAGCTATGCTGTCAGCAAAACTGAATTGCGCAGTGCATTCAGATTGTGTAGGCCAAAGTACTGTACAGTAAATTGTAGGCTAGGCCTATTCTTGAAAGATGACGCTACATGGCCGCATATGAGTGTCTTATTACTGCAAAGCAGATTTGTGCTTGTCTGAACACCCTGCTTAGCCTTGGGCCTACTTGGCTTTATTTTTTTTTTCCTAAAAATCATTCTAATTGAAATAAAATAGACAATTAAGAACAGCAGAGATCCAAGATTTCAGTTACCTTTTGACGTAAAGAATGGATTAGATTGTGTGTCTGTAATTTTTTTCCTCTTTGAATGTTCTTTTTCTTATGTGATGGGAAGGAGTTGGATATTTTGTTGAGACTTGGTATGAGGATTCATTGGGTCAAAGTACAGGTCACGCTTCTGGATGGGCCCCGTAGCCCTATAATAGGCTACATTTTGGGATGGGAGAGGGGCCTTCAGATTAAGGGATGAAACAATCAATAGTTCAAACTAATTTTACAGTCAGGTTATAGTCGATTCGGGGGTAAAGAGACATACTGAACCCAAATCTGAACTTCATTAGCAAATAGTTCGCTCAGAATCCAGCAAAAACGGAGATTTTTCAGAAGTACAAGTTTTATCTGTAAGTGGAGTAAGGGTGCCATATGTAAGTAAGGCTGAAGTAAGGAGACATGCTTTTCTGGCTGTACCATTACTTTGCCCGAAATCCAGCCAAAACCAGAGAATTGGTAAGAGTAGAAGCCAAGTAGAAGCTTTATCTGAAGTTAATTAGAGATTCGGCGTTGGTCGACTGGAACATCAATACAGAGATAAGAACAGTCTGCATCCTGAAACCTTGTTTGAACTTTAGTTTACTGTCGGACAACTAGATTGACCCGAATCCGGCGAAAACAGGGAGTTTTGGTAGAAGTAAAAGTTTATTCTGAGGTCGATCAGATCATCGGTTTCCTGGATGGAGCATAGCTTATCTGGTGGTCTGTTCGGGTTTTAGGTGAGATATTTGTGGGGTTCAGCAAAGACTGAGCATCTGCCAAACTCTAGTATCTGTGTTAAAAAGATCAACTAACATTGCCCTTTAGGATCCCATTGAAACCTTTGGTCTAGTTAATTCCTGAATCTGCCGTCAGTTTGGGCCTTGACTTCAGGGGCGTTGCTAGCCAAAACTCGAGGGAGGGGGGTGGCAGGGCGCCTGCTGGTGCCCTGCCGCCCGTTTCAGCTTTTCTTCTCATATGTGGTAATAAACTCGTTATTACTGCAAGCGAAGAAGCCTAGTTATGTCTCCGAGCTCAGAAGCGGTTCGAAGGTCTTGGGCGTGAACGGTGAGTATCTTAAAATATACGACTCCGTAAGACCCAAGAGCCATACCAGCTAGAAACATTAGCCAAGAAACACAGCACTATATCCGCCAAACTGGATATCATACAGAATGAAAGTTAGCGGCGCATGCGAAATTTTTTGAAGTAGGCCATGACTTTTTTTCGTGCAAGACGCCGCAGGCAAATTGTGTGGAATCCTGCATGATCAGAACGCCTTTTCGGATCCCAAACGAAGGTAATGGCCACTTAACAGAATCTGCCCATCTGTCTTTGTTAACGACGAGTCCAGAAAAAATGTGAGACATTTAGCTGGAAGTTGGATAATGTGCTTCAGTTCGAGCCTTTCCAAAAAAGAAGCACTGATCATCCAGAAAAAAAAATAAATGTAGTTGACTTGTTCTGAATTTAGAGTTAAAACACAAAATAAAATAAAATGACATTTTGCAATAATCAGACCCGTCATTAAATCTTCTCTCATTGCTCATGAAGCAGACTTTGTTTTTAAACGTCGGATTGGACAAAAATTCTTATCATTAAATACTTTTCTACTAAAATACAAAGGATCTTTGGATGAAACTAACAAATTTTTGGAAATGTACGCCACAAGCAAAATCAGCCGGATTTTTACTTGAATCGAGAGATATTAGTACACGTTCAAACTTGGGTTAAAAATGTGTGTTGCAGGGTGAAATTCATGATTTGACTACTGTCTTCTGTCGGTCATGGAAGCTTAGATCTAACAATCATACTTCTCATTCTGACAAAATATAATTAAAAAACCTCTTCGTATCTGAACGACTAGAAATAGCCTGCCTCTCAAAACCTGCGACTGAGAATGCAATTCCTTTAATTTCAAAAGCTCGAGAACCCAGAACAGCCGACGCCTTTAATAACTAGCCTTACTGACTTTTCCGGGCGTACTGCCAGCCCCCCATTTAGCTTTTCTGAGTGAGCGCCCAGTTGAGCTGACTTTTAGTGGTCGGTCGCTCTGCGAGCGTCCGTTTTAGGAAAATCTGTGTGGTCGGGCGCATTTTAGCTTTTTTCTTTCTTCGAGGGGGTGGGGGGGGGGTGGTATCAACCCCCCATAGCGACGCCCTTGTTTGACTTACTAAGGTCATTGAATTTCTCAGTCTTGTCTGCTAAGAGTGTCTTGTTTGCGAAGCTTGAGGAATTGAATCCCACACCTGTTGGACAGCTCGGAACATTATAACCAGCTTAGAAAGGGGCCGAGCTAACGAGCTCGTATCCCCACTGATCAAAATATATTGTCACGAAGTATTTTCGAAATAAAAGAACCTGAACCTGAACCTGAAAAAGCAAGTTTTCAGTCCTGCTTGATGGAAACAGCTCGAACGGGGCTGAAAAGACGGCATTCGTGTGAAATGTGACTGATCATGAGTAATAGACTAGAAACAAATAAAAAACTGCTTCATTGGCAAGACAGTCCTAGCAAGGAGCAAGAAATAGCACTTGAAGCCGACCTATGGCTGGCATAGCCGGGATTGCTATCGCAATGACTGTGCTGTATGAGCTTGTGATTTATTTATCGTAAACATTACAGGCTTCTACACTGTTCTGAGTCATAATGTAAGAACTCATCTGCGTAGCGTAGACTGAACAAAATCTGCAAACATAACACAACAAAACAGCAGGTCACATGTTAAACGTATCACAAACTTCACTGTAAACGATGGACAAACTAAAAATAAAATCGTATAAGACATGCTTCACTTTACCTAACGAAACATAGGCATCTGGTAATCATTGCCCCCGTAGTACCTGTTGAAATATTCACGCAGATCGTGGTTTCCAGCATAGTCGTGTGGGTTGTCATACCCTGAGCGGGCATAACTCCCATCATATGACCTTGAAGAGGGGTCGTCATAACCGTAATTCGACCTGCCTGAATACCCATATGGTTGCTGGGAATACCTTTGACTGTTCCAGCCGGAATTGCCTATATTTGGGTATAGTTGTCTCCTTGTTCTTACAACTGGTGCATCTGCTGGTGGAGAACGTCTGACGTCGGGTAGTGGGATTGGTAGGGGCTCTGCTTCGGCTTCGGAGGGGCTTTTAAGGGGAGTCTCTCGACTTTCTGGTTGGTCATGAATGTGTGAGTGATGCTGGTGGACTGGGTGAGGCTCGGGCAATTTTGCTCGATTTTCCTGGTCGTTTTGATGTACATGCCTCTGGTCGTCGATCGGTATGATCTTGACGGTATGGTGGATGATCTCTTCGTCATAGGGACTCGTCTCTAAAGCTTCTTTTTTCTTCTTTTCGTACTCTTCCTTCAGTTCGTTCAGAGTCGCGTTAATCTTGATCACCGTCTCTTTTAGCGCGTTCTTCGGTACGTAAATTAGGATCTGGTCGGTGAGGACGTGGGCGACGTGGAACTCATGACCACAGGGTAGTTTTTCCCCTATTGTTCCGTCGGGAGTTTTTGAAGGAGGCTGAGGATGGTCTGAAATGACTGGGGAGCCTTCCTCGGCACTTGGAGAAGGCTGTACTTGATCAACTGGTGCTGCAATTGTAGCGGTAAGACACAGTAGTAGTAATGCTGCACTTTTCTGTAAATAAAGATTCATTGGGAGTTATATTACTTCAGAAGTAGACTAGTCTTAGCAGAAGTTTTATGTAAAGGACATCCGACTTCCTGTTCAGTCCCTCTAGAACTCGATCTGTCCCTAATCCTCACACAAATTTTCATCAAAACACCTCATTATCGTGCCGACAGACGGACAACTTTTGCGGTCGTAGGCGTCCCTCCCAAACACGGAACAAAAAAGTTTCATACTAGTTTGTCCGCGTTTTTTACCGGCTGGAGATTGTTCTATTGCCTGGTAGAAAGGGGATGAGGGTTCGGTCGGGAATAGAAATTATATAGTAGAGTAGTCCGAAATGTGTTTGACCACGTTAAACAGATACGTCAGCTGAGATTGTTCTACCGATACTTCCGAAATAAAGTGTTCTACTTTGCAGTAAAGTATTCTGCTTTGAAATAAAGTTATTATTTTGAAATAAGGTATTCTACATTGAAATAAAGTAGAAGCGGAAGCACTGGTCCAGACAACGATGTTGTCGAGAACAGGGGCGTCGTTAGCCAAAACTCGAGGGGAGGGTGGCAGGGCGCCTGCCGGCGCCCTGCCGCTCGTTTCAACTTTTCCGTTCGTCCGTAAGGCCCAATACTCATACCAGTTAGAAACAATAGCCAAGAAACACAGCACTATAACCGCCAAACTGTATATCAGACAGAACGAAAATGAGCGCCGCCGGCGAAATTTTTGAAGTAGGCCATGACTTTTTTTTTGGCAAAACACTACTACCCCGCAACAAAATCTATAGAGCTTTTAATGCGGCCCAAGCCCAAAGATTTCAAGCCTAAAATCCGAATGAAATGACGCAACTTCCCAGTAAATAGAGTCTACTATGAAAGGCGCCGCAGGTAAATTCTGTGGAATCCTGTATAATCAAACCGCCTTTTCTGATCCCAAATGAAGGTAAGGGCCACTTAGCAGGATCTGCCAGACTGTCTTTGTACACGACGGTTCCAGAAAAATTTGAGATTTAGCTAGAAGTTGGATAATGTGCTTCAGTTCGAGCCTTTCCAAAAAAGAAGTACTGGTCATCCAGAAAAAAAAAAACTGAACACAAAATAAAAATAAAATGACGTATTGCAATAATCAGACCCGTCATTTAATCTTCTCTTATTGCTCGCGAAGCCGATTTATTTTTTAACGTCGGACTGCACACAAATTCTTATCATTAAATGCTTTTCTACTAAAATACTAAGGATCTTTACATGAAACTAACAAATTATTGGATGGGTACGCCACAAGCAAAATCAGCCTGATTATTACTTGAATATCGAGAGATACTAGTAGACAACAGATCGTGGTAAAACTTAGGTTAAAACTGTGTGCTGCAGGGCGAAATTCAAGATTTGTTTTCGGTCGGTCATGGAAGTTTAAATTCAACTTATCATTCTGACAAAATATGATTATCTGAACGGCTAGAAATAGCCTGCCTCTCGAAACATGCAACTAAGAATGCAATTCCAGACGCTCGAGAACAAAGAACAGCCGACGCCTTAATAGCTAGCCTTACTGATTTTTCTGGGCGCACTGCCAGACCCCCATTCAGCTGTTCTGGGTGAGCGCCCAGATGAGCTGAATTTTCATGGTCGGCAGAGTGCCCGTTTTAGCTAAATTTGTGCGGTCGGGCGCTCTGCGAGCACCCGTTTTAGCTTTTTTCTTTCTTCGAGGGGGAGGGGTACCCCCCCCCCCACCCCCCACCCCCCCTTAGCGACGCCCCTGGTCGAGAACACCCTACTTGGGAGCGCAGCGGCGGAGCACATTATTTCTTTCCTGTTTATTTCAACCAGCAAATCACGTGCCGATCCCTTTCGCTTTTCGCACCTCCTTGACCGTTAGCGGGAGTGATAAGAATCCTAGATCAGCTTTGCAACCCTGCTAGTTTGACGAATTGGAGAGCCCTTTGAGAGCTGGGGTTGCCGACGGTGCGGAAGAAAAGCTCATTGCCCGTCATTGAGATAAACTAATACAAACATAGAAAGACAAGAAACCGAAAGATAGTTACCATGGCGTCTAATATAATGTTCGGGTATAACTTATCGATCTAATCTGATATAAGACTGCTGCTTCGTGTCGGTGGAATTTGTTTGTTCGCATTCAGTCGTATTGTAGACGTTGCGATAATCGATTTATTCAGATTAATGGTATAATCGGTAATACCCGTGGTTTCGCCGTATGTGAAACAAGGGGTTAGAGAGAGATGCTGATGGCGCGGTATTCGACGGGTTTGGTAAACAACCGTGGAAATAAGCGGAGCCCAAATTCTTCAAAGATATGCTGCGGGTTCTTTCTTCGAAAAATGTCTCCAGATATGGCCGATAAGAGATTATAAACGCCAATTACCCAAGACAATCCATTATACTTTCCATTTTTTAAGATCCGTGCCATATTAAGCAGGCAGAAATGTGGTATCTGATGTTTAAAACTGTCAGTTAGATATTTGGTTCATTTTTTTTTGTTCCGTATAAATCTCCGGTTGGCTTATTAGTGTAATGGTAGCACATTAGGTCCAGGAGCGGATCGAAGGGGGGCGCCGGGGTGACCCCCCACCCCCGTACTTCAGAATTTCTATTATTTTGATCAAGCGGCTGTGGACTGTCGTATGTTTGAGTTTTGAGCTCAGCATTTGAGCTAACAGGTGTGTGTTATGTTTTTGTCAGAACGACAGTCGTATGTTTCAGCGTACCAAAATGTCACCAGATCGTGTATTTTGGCAATGACCATCTTTTGTCGTGTTTAAGAAGCAATTTTCTAGTCGAATCCTAGATACAGTCGTCAGTTTGGGCTTGTCAGAATGATAGTCGATGTTTCGAGCTTGTCAGAATGACAGAAATGCAGTTACCAAATCATCATTTACACCGTGTTGCGCAAAATTTGAACACAACTAGTTTCGTACTAAAACCTCTGTATTTCGCTAAGTTCCAACACCATCCTATCTGGTTTTGTGCAAAATATCTCCTTACTTCAGCGCGAAGCAGGTAGTTTTTTTATGGCACTTGAGCACGTCATCACGGTAACTCTCTAAGGGAATGAGATGTTTTGATGAAACTGAGGATTCTTTAAGTCAAGGGACACGTCGAGTTCGAAGGTGGGCTCTGTAGCCCTAAATTTCGGGAGGTGGGAGGGGGTTAAAATTTAGGGGGAAACGGAACATTTTTTTAACAGCTGATGAGATAGTCGATTTAGGTGCAGGAGGACATGCTGAACACACAGATGAATTTTCTCGCCGGACAAGTAGTTCGCAAGGAATCCGGCTAAAACCGGAAAATTTGTCAAAAATATAAGTTTTATTTGGAGTTAATTAGATGTCCGATTTCGGGATAAGAAGACATGCTGAATCCGTATATGAAAATTATTTTCTACTCGGAAGTATAGTTCACCCGGAATCCGGCTGAAACCGGAAAATTTGTTAAAAGTTAAGATTCGATACAGGGTAAGGATATATGCTGAATTCGTCTTTTAGCTTTAATTTTTTTTTTCACCCGGAATCCGGCCGAAAGCGGAAACTTGGCAGAAGTTTTGATCAGTTTCGTCAAAGTAGATATGACGTATAGGGGTAAAATTGGCATGCTGAATTTATTTTTCTTTTTTTTCAGATGAATAGCAACTGGCCTTAATCAGTTTGTAAATTTTAATAGTAAGAATGTTCAACGAGTCTCGCGAAGACCGGATATCGACAAGACCCAATTGTTTGGATTCATTTTTGGGATCCCGTCGAAACATTTTGGTCTTGTACGAAAGGAACCGAGTGGAGGCACTGCCATTTACCAACTGGCTCAACGGCTCTGAGGCACCTTAAAAACATAATTTGTACGGGAAGTAGTTGAATTATGCCAGAAAAAAGGCGGATTTAACAGATTGCACCTGCAGCGCCATTCATAGTAGCCTACCCTATATTATATTTGACGGTGCAAAACGGATAAGTAAGCTACATTACCTACATTTTATTAGAGGTATATTTCGGCCCTTCTTGGCAAGGGTCCTCTTCAGGCTCAAAGCCGCTCTAACTGGAAAATGAACTTGTGGAAAAACAATCAAAGATTCTTCTTTTTATAAGTAGCGAACTGATAGACAAAAATGCTCCTCAGCCGGGATTTGAACCCAGGACCCTCTGCTTACAAGGCAGTCACTCTACCACTCAGCTACCGAGGTGCTTGTGAACAGAGTTCGCAAACGACGACAATAGTCTGGTAGAAGCCGGCCATAGGAACAGAGAACCCGCCCAAAGGCAAAGTCATCTAACCAGTTCACATCCCCATGTCACGGAAATTAATAATATAGATGGCACTTTACACAAGGGACTTGTAGCCTACCGTGACCAATACCATGAACAATTTTTCGAATACAATTTAGAAGTCTAGGACTCCCTTGTCGGACCCACGTAGACAAACCAGGACCCACAAGACTGGGTCTCATGGTGAAAACTAAATAAAACCAAATTTATAATTTTAATGGGGAAAACCCATTAAAATATAAATTTGGGTGTGACCAGGATGAAAAGTAAGAGTGGGTAATAAGCAAATTAACGAACCAAATTACGGACAGATGTGGCTGAATGTGGCCCGGGCATAAGTCAGCTATATTTTTTTAGAGCTATATTTCGGCCCTTCTTGGCTACCCTATATTATCTATTTAGTTGAAAGGTTCATCTTTTAAGTGGGGTTTTAAGCTTGAGAATTTTGGGTCCAAGCCAAAAAGCTACAACTTATATTGGCCAATTTCGCTCTGATTTAGAAGATGTTCACCTGCGGCCCTCAGTTGAAGTTGCTCTTGAGCACATACGTCAGAAGCGGCCATGATACCGAGGCTTGACTCTCGTCGTGAAAGTTGGTACGAAGGACATGCATGAAGTCATATTATTCATTTATTTATTATATTATTCCTGTGTTGAAACGTTAATATTTCTTGAACCTATGGTGGTCGGTCGGTCGGCAGTCCGGGTTAGGGTACTTCCAGATGTGCTAGGACAATGAAACTTGGCAGGCCTATTAGGGACCCAACCAAACTAACTTGGAAATAGTCACTTCCTCGATTCGACCACCGTGGGGGAGTGGATGGTGGTCGGTCGGTCGGTCAGTCCGTTGATCGCGAGTTAGGGTACTTCCAGATGTGCTAGGACAATGAAACTTGGCACGCCTATTAGGGACCCAAACAAACTAACTTGGAAATAGTCACTTCCTCGATTCGACCACCGTGGGGGAGTGGATGGTGGTCGGTCGGTCGGTCAGTCCGTTGATCGCGAGTTAGAGTACTTCCAGATGTGCTAGGACAATGAAACTTGGCACGCCTATTAGGGACCCAACCAAACTAACTTGGAAATAGTCACTTCCTCGATTCGACCACCGTGGGGGAGTGGAAGGAGGGGGAATACGGAATATTAACGTATGTGTAACTTTTGAACGGGGAATCGGATCTTAATGAAACTTGACTTTGGAAAATCCTCGTGTCTCAGATGTCACACTTCGAGTCCGGAACGGATCCGGAGCCTTTGGGGGAAGTTGGAGAGGGGGGGGGGGGGGCAGAAATCGTATGACATGTTCAGAGTAGACGGATCGGGATGAAAGCTGGTGGGAAGAACAAGGACAAGCCCTAGGAACTTAGTTGACAAGACCGGACCGGATCCGGGCACTCTGGGGGGAGTTCGAGGGAGGGTTCCGAAGTTCAAGTGACACCGAGTTAAGATGCTTCAACGTGTGCTAGGACGAAGAAACTTGTTAGGCATATCAGGGAGTCGACCATTTATCTTAAGAACAGTCGTTGCTCCGATTTCACCATTGTGGGGGAGGGGAGATTCTGAATCTTGAGGCATGTCCACCTTTTGAACGGGTGATCGGATCTTAATGAAACTTGACATTCGGAAAGAACTCATATCTCAGATATCCCATTTCGAGTGCGGACAGGATCCAATCAATGTGGGGGGAGCATAACAAGCATAAGCCCTAGATACATCAGTGACAGAACCGGACCAGATTCGGGCACTCTGGGAGAGTTGGAGGGGGGGGGGGGATTCCAGTGATCGCCATTTAAGGTATTTCCAGTCTTTCCAGATGTGCTAGGACTTGGCTTGAACATTAAAGACTTCACAAGATTGGCTTAGAAATTTTCACTTCCCAGATCCGACCATCCCTTAAAGTACTTATCTTAACCGCAAAGTACAAAAAATTCTTTCAAACAAAATATACATTTCCATATTTTTATTTCTTTATTTATGACCCGCTTTTTGCGTAACAGCGGAGTACGAATTACACAAGTAAAATATACGTTTTAAAACACTTAAACAAAACAATGTAAATAAACATGACAACATTCTTTTCATACAGATAAAAAAACACACTAAATAGACTTAAAATTTGTACACAGTGATATATTTGACGGTGCAAAACGGACAAGTCAGCTACATTTTATTAGAGCTATATTTCGGCCCTTCTTGGCAAGGGTCCTCTTCAGGCTCAAGGTGGAAAATGAACTTGTGAAAAAACAATTAAAGATTCTTGCTTAAATATCTGATTCTATGAACTTGTTCTCTGAAAATTGTTTGGAGTTAAAAGCTGGTGCTGTGATTTCATACTGGGCACGGCTGCTCTTTTTGCTGTTCGATTGGGTCGTCGAAAAGATACAGATTCTTCTGCGTTTTAGTCTTGGAGTCAGCTGTCTCTTCTTCTTCTTTTCAGCTAAGATGGATACTTGTCGGCGGCATGTATGGGCGATTTGAAGTTCCGTACTTTGGTGATAGATATTCCTTCAACCCAAGCTGACTGCGAATCATACAAGATTATGATTTGCAGTCAGCTTGGGCCCATGAGCCCATGATAATTTTGGCCACAATGGTTTTGCTTAGAAATGAATTTCTAGCACCCTTAAAGTGCGCATCTTAACCGAAAAGTTATTCATGATCCTAAAGGGCCCAGGATCATTTTTGCCTCAGGAGTTTTAATCACAGATCACAGCTCATCACAGCCAAGTGCAAAAATAAAATACTTTTTACCAAACGATACATTGTCGTGATATTCAATGGTCCATGATAATTCTTGTCTCAAGGGTTTTGCTACAAACGATCAGGGGTGGTCCGAAGGGGGGGAGGGGGGCGATTCATCCCCCCTGCATTTTGCCAAGTCGTATCAGTCGTTTATTGTGGCCTCTCCGAGGTACCGGGCATTCATTTTAATTAAAAATAATCCGAGTCGATTAAACAAAAATGTTACTTTTAGCTTCAGTCGTAAAAACTCGTCCCTAAAGATCAGCCGAGTCGTTTAAACCAGGTTGCATAACCCCGTTAGGTCGGAGACATGATTCAGGTGGCAGCTATTCGGCTAACTGTTCTACTCCCATGTGTGTATCTACCTCACTTAGGTCTTTAAGATTTTAGCCTCTCGAAATTACAAAAGGTGATATTCGTTATAAACCAAAAGTGAGAAACTTTTTTTTTGGGGGGGGGGGCAAGGTATTTACCGACTGGCTTGTAATGTTTACCGAGTTTTTTTGGCGGAAAAAACGACTGTTTTGACGAGAAAATCGACTGATTTCAAGAAAAACCGACCGTTTTTAAGAAACGACTTTCGAAAAACCGACTATTTTGAAAAAAAATTGACTGTTTCCGAAAAAAAATCGACTGTTTCCGAAAAAAAATAGCGGCGCTTCGTGCAGCTATTTTTTACCGACTGTCCGACAAAACTGGGGGGGGGGGGTCGTCCCCCTCAAACGTGATGCCCCTGTATGCTAGTGTCAAAGCACATCTCAATAGCCTTCCTAAAATTCACGATACGCATACTACTCGAAAATGATCGCTTTTGTCTTAAAGTTATTCTAAAAGCAAACTTCTTGTTCTTGATTTGCTGTGTATAGCACTTCTGTCGCGTATTGTGACTCGTACCAAATTTCGTGGTAAGGTCGCAGATGAAGATTGATGCAGATATAAACCTTTCAGATGTGCTTGAATATGCTGCATTGGGGACAGATATAGTGTTTCTATCGGGCGAAAGACGAAAGTTTGTTTCGTCAATGAATCGGGGTTGGCTTTTACACAGAACGAATCAAATTCTGCAAACAGTTTTAAGTTGCAATTTTTCAGGTGTAGCGTTACCTGTTTTACTTTTCGTCATGAAAGTACAGTTTGTTGAATGACAAATGAAACGGTACGGTACACGGTACTTTCATAATGAAACAAAAGTACATCAAAAACTAAACCCGAAAAAAAAAGGAACTCAAGTCTCGACCAAACGTTTGTCACGTCCGTAAATCCGATTTTTTTTTTGTTTCGTTTCGGAGGAAGTGTGTTTTTTAACGTGAAAATTACTTGTTTTGCTATTGTCATAATCAATCAAACAAGTTTAATCCGAATAGCTAAAAGCTAGAAAAGGAATATAGTTCGGAACAAATCTACTTTGTTTTCCATGGCACTATTTTGTCAATTTTTTCGATGGACAGAGTCGTGATTCCATAGCTATTCTTTACTTTTCATCCTACTCATCATTCGTACATAAATCCGGATTTTTTTTCCATGAACCAGCAAACCTGTTTTCCTCGTTTTGTTTCTGAATAAGAGTGTCTTGAACGTGAAAATTACTTTTTTTTTGCTATCAATTCGCAACAAATCTACTGTGTGTCTGCTTTTTTTTCTATGGCCAATATTTTGTAACTTTTTTCGACTGACAGATTTGTGATTTCATAGCTATTTTTTCCTTCTCAGTGGGATCGCAAAAAGACGCTCTGCTCCTCGGCGTGTCACACAATTTCGCCTATGGCGCTCTTTAGTTGAATGGTGTGTCATTTGCTTCGCGATTTGGCTTGGAATTTTTTAGATTCGACTAGAATCTTTCTAGACAAAAGCAGATTCAAAAAATTTGCCTGCGGCGCTTGCTTTAATTTGTCCCGGGTA
This sequence comes from Branchinecta lynchi, assembly GCA_023053575.1. Taxonomy (NCBI): domain Eukaryota; kingdom Metazoa; phylum Arthropoda; class Branchiopoda; order Anostraca; family Branchinectidae; genus Branchinecta; species Branchinecta lynchi. Next base: position 22,445,786 of record JAKZAP010000007.1, on the reverse strand, counting down.
CAGGCATTGAAAGCTTTCCTTTTTAGCGAAAGCTGAAATGTAAAGCTGAGGCTGCGAAGATATGTATACACAAAATTTTGATTACATGAATAATTTCAGCTGATGCATTGCAGCTAATTTTACACCGGCTTTATTATTTGTTGGTGGGGAACGTACGCCATTGCCGCGTAGTGGCAACAGTTCTATTTTGTCAGTACTTGCGAGTCGTGTATTACGATCCAGGAGTCGTTGAAATGAGGGGTCTCCCCCCCCCTGGCCTAAGTGCTTTGGGACACCCCTGAGTCGAAACTTGACCAACTCAATCCGGGAAGTTCATGCGCAATGGAAGTGCATTCTTGTTTGAGTTGTTTTCTGATTTCGGGTCTTGTTTCTTCTTTTCCGCGTTTTATTTTCATAGATAAGGGGCAAAGCGAGGGGTTGCGCACTGGCCGATTTCGTGTACACCATGAGGCAGAGGCAGATGAGGCACGTGAGGCAGGCATGAGGCACGTGAGGCAGGCATGAGGCACGTGAGGCAGACATGAGGCACGTGAGGCAGACATGAGGCACGTGAGGCAGACATGAGGCACGTGAGGCAGGCATGAGGCACGTGAGGCAGGCATGAGGCACGTGAGGCAGACATGAGGCACGTGAGGCAGACACGATGAAAATACAACTTGCGTAGAATTGAAGTCATCGGACCAAAAAATCTTACCAATGTCAGTGTCAAAATGTCGCAACATTTTTGTTTGATATTACATATTGATTAAGCAATTCGTTTGTGGCGAATCTCTGAAAGTACCGACAGTACTGTTCAGGCCACAGAGTATCATGATAGTAATATAAGAGGTCTAACTCGCCTATCTTGCAATGTAACGGATGGGATTGAAAAATTCCCGCGCGCCATCTGCAGAAGATTCTCATTTGACCATTTGATTTTGGCCTACATTTGACGGTTCGTTTTGACACCATAGTCATTGAGTGTTAAACCCTGACTGGTTTTACAGTAGACCAAGGGGCATCACGAGCCCTTCCTTGTAGAGGGAGGGGGTGGGGAGGGGCAGCTCCAAGATTATACCAGAATTGTTCGAGATTTTACCTTGGAATTTACCGGAATTTCTTTGCATTCCTACGCCATTTCTTTGAAGTTTATTCACTGCCCAGATCTTAAAGCACAATGGACACTTCTAATGATTTACTTTGTATTAAATGCTTCACAACTAAACATTTCCGACTTCCTTTAGAAGGCGCTACGAAAATCGGCCGTTTTCTTGTTATCCCTTGTTTTTACCTCTCTGGCATTTCGACGATCCAAATATTAGGAGCTGGGATGTCGTGGCAGGAAATTCAAAAACTCCCAGCAATACTTGATGTAAAAGGATATATTTGAGATGTCACGAAAGTCAAGCCGCAGATCCGGTTCACCTGATTGTTCGAGTGTTTCATCAGAAGTTCCATGGCTTAAAGTGCCTACTCAAAGTTCTTCTTTGTGGAATAGAGTTGTGAAGCTTGATTAGCTTGCTTTATAATATGTACCAGAATATGCAATAAGCTTATAAAAAATAACATAGCTACAAAAATCATTCAATAACAGATAACCTATTCAAATCTGAATTATATAAGCTGATTTATGCATAAAATAAAGATCTACTAAGTATTATAAGAAACATCACTTGTATCTTTGTCCAAGCTAGTAAACTGAGCATGTACTGGCCCAAAAAATTTACGCTTTGAGATATCACAGAGAGAAAACTGTTGAAAAAGCTGCTCATCTAGGGGGTAAGCATTGTTCCTAGGTTGTTACAGAGTGGGATTGGGGTAGTTTGATGTGCCCATTGAACTTTAAAATATTTTTCTACATCCGGAGAAGGGGGGAAATAATAATTGAAAACATGCATCCATGTGCGACCCTGTATTCAGCCGAACGCCGAAACTTTGGTTGCCTTCTTAGCCATTTTTGACATGTTATTATGGCACATGCCTTTCGGCCAAGTGCCATATAGCGATTGCAATTTCTGTCCGTCCGTCGGTCGGTCCGGATTTTGCTAGTTCGGGCACTTCCACATACGCTAGGACGATCAAATTTGGCAGGCATATCAGGGACCCCAAATGATTGTTGCATCATTTCCCCGATCCGAGCATCGTTGGGGGAGTGGAGGGAGGGGAATCTGGAATCTTGAGGTATTTATAACTTTTGAACGGGTGATCGGATAGCAATGAAAAACTAGACCTACGTTGCCTGGGCAACGTGAAGTGTTGCGAGAGCAACACTTTGGTTTTGTTTCTTCACTTTCGGTTAAATGCTTTTTAAATCCTTTTCAATCCGTAGACATCGTGACGGATGAAAACTTGGAACAATATCTTATATAATCTAGTTGGTATTATAAAGCTATCCTTAACTTTTCAGGATTAAAATACCATGGATGACGCTATCAATTATTACGAAACTACCTCATTGTTTTACATTATCGTTTGTACCCGTTGCAGAAACAGTTAATCCTAGGTTACAGCGATAGACCATCGATACAAACTTTCTTACCGTCAGATTTATATAAATCGAATACAATATGCAACAATTTGCACAAAATTCTAGCCCCTCGTGAACCGATTCTTACTTACAAGTCCGTCTCCCATGATAGACATCAAGTTCACCGGATAAAAATAATGGGTACACCAGGTAGCAAAAGCTGCAAACCCCTCATCGCTGAAGATTTTTGTAGCATAACAGCCGATTATTACTTACAAGTCCCTTGCATGTTTTACAACTGGGAACCAAATTGTTCTTACCATCGAATACACCGGAAACAAATCACAGATACACCAACTGGCAAAAGCTGCAAACCCCTCATTGCCGAAGATGATTATGAGCTAACATATATCGACTGTCGCCTATAAGTTCCCTATATGTCTCACAGCTGGTATCGCCTATTGTTGGTTTCGTGTGTACATTCCTACTGAAGTTGTCAATCCCTTGAAACTTTCAAACTGGTGTATCTCACGAAGGAATCTTTGTACCAAAAAACGGATGCCATATACTTTGATCAGCTCATCAACGGCTATCGATTGCCGTTGAAAAAAAATTCTACCTGTCTTAGTTCAAAAGTTGACTTTTTTGCCGTAGGCCAACTTTCAAACGTCACCACTTAGAAAGGAGCAAAGGATAAGCTCCAATTTCTTTAGCAAGGAGAGAAGTTCTAAAGTTTAAGATGTACATCTGATACCTAAATATTCTTTGAGCCCAAGCTGACTTTGAAACATTTATTCAAACAATGTTTACAACGGATACGTCAGCTATGATTTTTCATCAGCGATATTTCGGCCCTTCTTGGCAAGGGTCCTCGTCAGGCTGCCAGCCTGACGATTGAATAAACATCTGATACCATTACTCTACTGCACACCCAAGTGCAAAAAAAACGAATGATAAACTCAGCTGAAATCGCGAACACAAATGGATAGAAAAAATAGATGGCAGCACTTTCGGACCCGTGGTAAAAAGCCACTTTTTGATTTGCTCTAGATTTTTCTATTTATCACTCAAAGAAGATATGTTGGCTATGGGGCCGGGTAACTGCCGCATATATTTAACACTTATATTTAAACCAGATTTTAACACTATATTTACCAGATCTTTTTTAGATTTTTAACCAGATCTAAAACTATATTTAACACCAGATTTTAATCCATCTTCAATTTGAAACTGGTGCCTGCCTGCTTGCGTGCTAGAGCGGAGCTTTCCACTCGAAAGCAGAAACATGATTTGATGAAACGAAAGGTTAGCTGCACAACTTCAGATAGTCCTCTCTGGCATAGGCTATATAACTCCTCTTCACTTCGCACACCGTAGGCTCTGGCTCGAGGACAAGTAAAAACCATCCTTTTTGGCCCCAGGCAAGAGTTCTACGGAGCTTTCCAAAATGTAATGTCATATTCATCAATCCGGCTTAAGGTCCACACTTTCCGTAAGAACCGCACAGGTTAGACCCTTACCAATTACCAGGAATAAAATGAAATCGGCGGCATAGGAAAAAAAACCAGGACAAAACCAGGACAAAACCAAAGTGTTGCTCTCGCAACACAAAGATGTTTGGAGAGATCTCGTGCCTCAGACGACCCACTTAAAATCCGGACCGGATCCGGTGACTTTGGGGGGAGATGGAGGGGGGAACCGGAAATCTTGGGAAACGCTTAGAGTGGAGGAATCGGGACGAAACTTGGTCGGAAGAACAAGCACAAGTCCTAGATACATCGTTGAGAGAACCGGACCGGATTCGGGCACTGTGGCGGGAGTTTGGGGGGGGGGGGAATTAGGTGATCCCGCGAGTTCGGTAATAGGACGATGGCATTTGGTAGGCATATCAGGGACACGAACAGACTGCCTTAAGAATAGTCGTTGAGTAGTCTTTTGAATAGTCCTGAGTATACCTAAGTCTGTCAGAGATAATTTACCAGGGTTTATTAAAGGCATTAATCAACTAACAAGAAATATTTATTTTACCTTTCAAATAATCCGCATGGACAACCCAGTTCAAATTTCCCGAAGGGATAAGAAGCTCCCTCTCTTTTTGTTATTCATCACAGATCTCGTAGCTGAGAGAAATTTTTTCAAAAATCCCTAAACGTGTCACCAGAACGGGCGATGAGGCACATGAGGCAGGCATGAGGCACGTGAGGCAGGCATGAGGCACGTGAGGCATGCATGAGGCACGTGAGGCAGACATGAGGCACGTGAGGCAGGCATGAGGCAGGGAACTTGTACACCATGAGGCAGCAGCGCGCAACCCCTCGGGGCAAAGATTGCTCTTGTAAATTTTTTCTCTGATAGGAGAATCGAAGGTCTTTTCACCATCGAAGAACTGGGTGTTGGAAGGGGGAAGAAAGTTCTGCTCGATGCTTCGCTCAGTTCCAAGCCTCGGACAAATAGATTATTTTGTTCGAGGACTAAAAAGCTAAAACGCTCCTGCTGGGGTCTTGAACTCGAGCTTGAAATTTCCTTTTTCGATACAATTCACTGAACATAATACGTTCATAACTTAAAAGAAAAAAATGACCATTAAATCTGATGCCATTTGTAGCAACAAATTATGACACATTTTGTGAAACATTATTTAGTTCAAGACAGGTTCAAGATGACACAAAAAACACATTTTAGAGAGAAAAATTTATACAATGCTTCAAAAATATTTGGCAGCCCTGGCCGTTAGGGAGATAAACATAACGCAGTAATGAGTAGCCTATATACCCCCCGCACTTCCTTTTATTACCCATGAATTAGTAGTCGGCTTCAGATGGAAACTTAGCAATATGATGGAGTAGGCTACCGTCCAGAAACTGGACGTTTTCCTTCTGTTCCTGTTAATTAATTGAGTTGAGTATATTAGTTAACAGAGTATGTTACAGTTAAATTAACTGACAAAGCCCGTCACTTGCGCTGATGTGAGAAAGGATAGAGCACAGACAAAAGGACTGGACAAAAGATAAGACAAGAAATAAGGCAATCTCTTGGTAGCGTGCCGTTATTGCGCTATCCTGAGTGGAGCGTGCTACTTATTCTTATTTATACTTACGTTTACTTACCTACTAGTCCTATTACCAACTATTCATCCCTGCTTATTTCACCGATTTCACTATATCGTATTTTTCCAGCTGAACAGCCCGCCCTTCCCCTGCCTTTAATTTGTACAAGCTTCCAACAAAGATTCGTAGCGCTGAAAAGAGGCTGATGTTCGACTGCCTGACATGTCCTCACAGCGTGATACAGACATTTTTGAAATTAAAAGAAATGTGAAAAAATGAGGGTTGTGGTTTATACAGTGTTGTCAAGTATTAGTTTAGTCTCTTTTTAGGTAAAATCCCCAGAAGCGGGCGGAATAGTCCTTGGTCTTTTCTTCAAGAAACATAGTAATATAGTATAAATAGTCGAGCAACCACAGGAATAATCATACTTACCTGGCTGGGGAGCTGCCTTGATCAACAAGGAGGCGCTCCCAGGGCGAGGCCTTTCCATTGCACTTCGGTTAGGTTGACCCCTGCGATTGCCCCAAATGGGGGCAACTCGACAGTATAATTTTTGGTAGTGGGGGACTGCGTTCGCGCGGCCCCTCGAATCGGACCTGACAAAAGCTTATTCACAGTAGCTGATCCAGTGCTTCGCTTCTACTCCGGAATTTAGAAAAAAGTAGACAAAGTTTCATAAATCAGGAAATTTACAGGGAGAAACTAAGTGTTGGGCGATATTTGGATTTATCGATATTTTCACTTTTGATATTTCTTTAGTATGTTTCGATAAAGGATACGTCTCGTTTCGACAAAATTTACTAACGAAATTGTCGTTAAATAGCATCTTGCATCATCTCAAACTCTGAATAAATAAGAACTGAATTACGATGACATATTGCTCCAGTTTCGGATATATAAATGTAGGTTATGTTGGATTATTTACAATAATTATGAATGAAAAAATATCGTTTTCGATATTTACGTATCGATATTTGGTCCGATATATCGTTATCGATATCGAACACATTAGGAGAAGCTCTAGAAATCGGAAGTTTATAAAGAGATCCAAATTTTACAAAATCTCTCAAAAATTTTACCGGATCCTGGAAACTGAGAATTCGAGCTTTATTTATGGAACAGAAAGAATTACATGTTACTTAGGAAGAGTAAGATTAAAGGGCAGCATGAAAGACGATAAGCCAAGTATTAGGCGGCGTTTTGGTGAAGCCCACTTTGAGAATATATTGCCGGGCAAGGTTCTAGTAACAGCTTTCGTCTATTCTACCTTCGAAATCCATTTTTTGTTTGTTTCTCCTGTAGGCTAAAACTTAGCTGCTGCTCTTACAAATTCTATCATTTACTGCGGATTAAATACAAGACTCTAAAGCATTGTCCTAATAGGTGTAATAAGCTGTATTACCGCGTATAAGACTTATTACAGATTCCTCTTTTCCTCGGAGCGCGCTGTAATAAGGAGTTCCGCCAGCGGGCCGAGGACAGGCGCAGCGTCGTCAAGGTTGCCAAAGAAAGCACAACAGTTCTACTTTGTTGGAAGCTAAAGAAACAACTTTTCTTAACAAAAACACGTTTTTGTTCTATTACGACGGCTTTTCGTCAGTTCGAGGATCATTGCTGTCCATCCGTTATTTTAATAGCTTTTTTACAGTACAGTTTGCGTTATATTGTACTCGTGTACTTCAAGTAGTACCAAGAACCTTTTCGGATATTTTTAGAGCTCGAAAAATTGTATTACCTTGGCAACACCGGAAGCCGCATTGATAAGAACCTCTTGGGTTGTATTTGAACAGGCGTGTGTATTAAGACGTAAACATCGCGTATAGCGCTATTCACCTTATTACACCTATTAGGACAATGCTTAAGAAATGACAGAAACCGGATGGTGCGACGTTCCGGCAGCAACAGCTACTGTCGTCTAGTCAATATCACCTATGATCACATAATGTGAGCGTCGCAGGCGAGATTTTTTTTAAAGTAAGCTTTTTTCCTGCCTAATTTAACTGTTTTCATCCAGATTCTACCTTTGGTGATGATTTCCAGCCTCCAAGCCATGCTCGACAAAACAATAATTAAGTATATATAGCCGTTCGGAAAACTCAGGAGAAAATTAGGTAGAATAGCGAAATATCAGTAGAAAATCAGTAGGTCAGGAGACTCAAAAATAAATCATTAGGTGGCCTAAAAAAAACGTAGATCTCCTGATAAATCAGGAGAAGTGGAAGCACTGGATATTAGGAAGAAATTTGTATTTATGGTTTATATGTCGAAGAGGGGAATGTTCAAAGCGTGCAGGGGTGTCGCAAGTGCATTTTCGTTGGGGGGGGGGGGGGCGGGAGGGTGCAGAGCCAAATTTCCCAAATCTCTCAAAAAGTTAACCGGATCCTAGAACCTGAGAATTCGAGCTTTAAATTATGGAACAGAAAGAATTGCATAGGAAGAGTTACATTCAAGGGCAGCATGAAATACGTTAAGCCAATTATTAGGCGGCGTTTGGCGAAGCCCACTCGGAGAATATATTGCAGGGCACTATTGCAGTAACAGCTTTTATCTATTATACCCAAGAGAAAATTAATCGAGCGCCGCAGGAGGAAATTTTCGAAATCCATTTTTTGTTTCTCTCATGTGGGCTATTTAACTGCAGCTCTTACAAATTCTAACATTTACCATTTACCACAAGAATCTTAAGAAGTTCCAGAAACCGGATGAAGCGACGTTCCGGCAGCAGCAGCTACTGTAGTCTAGTTAAAATTACGTACGATCACATAAAGTGGGCGCCGCAGGCGAGATTCTTTTTAAGTTAGCCTTTTCCTGCCAAATTTAACTTTTTCCATTCAGATTCTAGCTACGGTGATGATGAGTTCCGGCCTCCAAGCCATGCTCGACAAAAGAATAATTAAGAATATATAGCTGTTCGAAAATCAGGAGAAAATTAGGTAGAATAGCGAAATATCAGTAGAAAATCAGTAGATCAGGAGACTCAAAAATAAATCAGTAGGAGACCTAAGAAAAACGTAGATCTCCTGATAAATCAGGAGAAGTGGAAGCACTGAGCGTAGCAGACAGCAGTGCTTCCGCTCTGCAGGATTTATCCTGGAAATCAGGATTTTTGGATGCCAGCCACAGGGTTGCCAAGTGTGACACTTTTGGTGCTTTGTGACACTATTTTCTCTGGGTGACACTTTTTCTCTGAAAGTGACACCTTTTCTGACAAGTGACACTTTTTAGGTAAAGAAAAAGCACCATTTCTATTTAATATTGCGGACTACCGGCCCAAACACATTTAACTTGATTTACAGATAGTGCCGCCATCTATGTAACTCGTAAAAAGTAGTTAACTCTACAGCTATTCCAGTACCATACCAGACTTACAACTATACAAAGTATACCTTGCAATGTGTTTAAGGTACTTTATTTTTCTTTCCATTTCTATCATGTACAAACTGAAATATATGTACAGCATGCGCGTAAAATAAAATTTGGGTATCAAAAAGCGCATGGTGTCCAAAAGCAGCTTTTTACCAGGGATTGTGACACTTTTATGACTCGATCTTACGGAAGCTCTATTAGCCGAGGGGTTACCAACTGTCGGGCACACGTCGGGCACAGTCGGGTACACGTCGGGCACAGTCCCGTATTTTGCTCCTTAGACGGCTCGACTTCTGCTGCGACTTTGTCAATTTATTATCTTCGCAGTCTGTGTCAGAGAAGAACATGAAGAAGAAAATGTCAACATCTCATTTGGGCTCTGTAGTCCTAAATGTAGGGGTGGGGAAGGGGGTTCAAATTAAGAGACAAACAAAGTATGTTTAAACAGCTAATGTGATAGTCGATAATGGGGTAAGAAGACATCTGAACACGATGGTGAAAACCGTTTTCTCGCCAGACAAGTAGTTCGCCCGGAATCCGACAAAAACCGGAAACATTTATTCAAACAATGTTTACAACGGATACGTCAGCTATGATTCTTCATCAGCGAATATTTGAAAACTCAATATTTAAATACTCAAAGAATATTTAAAAACCGGAAAGCTGGTTAAAAGTAACAGTTTCATTTGAAATTGATTAAATGTTCGATGTAAGGGTAAGAAGACATTCTGAACACTTATGTTAAAATCATTTTCTACCCGGACAACTGGTTCACCCGGAATCTGGTCGGAACCGGAAAATTTGTTAAAAGCAAAACTTTTATCTGAAGTTGATTAGATGACAGATTTAGGTGTAAGAAGAGACGCTGATATAGGTCGCTGCATATGACAATCATTTTTAACCCGGACATATAATTCGTCCGGAACCTATAGTTGTAACCGGAATTTCTTGTATAAGTTAAATCTTATTTGAAGTTGATTAGATGTTCTTTATAGGGATTAGGAGATACGCTGAGTTCGTTTCTGAATTTTCTTTTTTTGCTGAACGAATAGTTCACTCGGAATTCGGCCGAAACCAGAAATTTGGCAGAAGTAAAGCAGAAAGTTTCGGTCAGTATCATCAAAATAGATATGGCTTATATAGGTTTATCAGAACATGGTTTTCTCTGATGATTAGCCTGGCGAAGACAAGACCCAGTTGTCTGAATCAAATATTAGATTTTTGGGATCCCATCGAAACCTTTGGTCTTGTTATATTTGAGGCTTATGTTGGCGAACCCCCATCTTCTTGGTTGAAGGTGCTGTTTTGGGTTTTAATTGGGATCGCAAAACGGAAGTGGACGGATACATATGACATCGCAAAAGTTGTCCGTCTGTCTGTCCGTCTTTGAGCACGATAACTATTCTTTGAGCCCAAGCTGACTTTGAAACATTTATTCAAACAATGTTTACACGGATACGTCAGCTCTGATTTTTCATCAGCGATTTTCGGCCCTTGTTTCCTTCCCCGAAGTTGAACAAGAAGATTGACAGCCTGACGAGGACCCTTGCCAAGAAGGGCCGAAATATCGCTGATGAAAAATCAGAGCTGACGTATCCGTGTAAACATTGTTTGAATAAGAGCACGATAACTCTCGAAGGGAATGATAGATTTTGATGAAACTTGGTGTGAGGGTTCTTTGCGTCAAGAGTAAGGCCAGATTCATAGAAAGGCTCTGTAGCCCTATATTTGGGGGGGGGGGGGGCAAATAGGGCAAACAAAATATTTTTAAACAGCTAATGCGATAATCGATTACGGGTAAGAGAACATGCTAAACACGATGACGAAAACCATTTTCTCGCAGGACAAGCAGTTCGTCCGGAATCCGGCAAAAGCCGGAAAGTTGGTTAAAAGTAAAAGATTTATTTGAAGTTTATTAGATGTTTGATTTAGGGGTAGAAAGACATCGGGCACACGCCGGGCAGTCGGGCACAGTCGCGTATTTTGCTCCTTAGACGGATCGACTTCTGCTGCGACTTTGTCAATTTAGTATCTTGTTAGGAAGAAGATGAAGAAGAAAATGTCAACATCTCATTGGGGCTCTGTAGTCCTAAACGTAAGGGGTGGGGGAGGGGGTTTAAATTATATAGTTCAAAACATATATTCAAATAGTGCATAAAACGGATCAGCTGCGATTTTTTGGCAGCAATATTTCGATCCTTATTGGAAAGGGTCCTCGTCAGGCTGTCGAGAACCCTTGTCAGTGAAGGCAGAAATATCGCTGCCAAAGCATCGTCGCTGACCCATCCGTTTTATCAAGAACAAATAAGAGCAAGAACTGCTGTCTCCCTATCTCTGTCACACAACCAAGCTGAGACGAGTCGAGTCCCGACGCAAACGAGCGGAGGTGGATCTTACCCGGGAAATCAAAAGTCGTTACCTCTACAGAGTAGGTGTAACGCAGTAAACCACTGAGGAAGAAAAATCGAATGGAGGCAGCAGTAATAAGCCTGTTCACACTGGGCTGGGCGGGCGCTGAAACAGCGGTTGCCGGCTCATTGATTCAGACAAGCTTTCGGGGGTTGGCAAGAAAACTCCGAAGCAATTAAGGATATATCAAAATGTACAGAAACTGCCATTTGATGCAAAGCAGATTTTATAAATGCGTCAAATTTAGTTAAAAGTACGACAAACTGTATATATATCTGTACTGAAAAACCCAAAGGCCGTATACAGGTAACGTAAGATAGATGGTAACGTAAATTGTATATTTTCGGGGTCAATTCAATTAAGTGGTGTCAATATCCAGAACAAAAAGAGATAAATTTCATTCCAGGTATTTGCTCTCATCTGAGAATACCAGATGAAAACAGGCAGATTCTTTAAAAAAAAGAAGGCCGTGTTTCAGGTTTAATAGGCTCAGTGAAAGTGAACAAATATTACGCAGATGGAATAGGCTTCTACTCTGACAAACTAACCAGAAACAATTTTGAATTAAATAATAAAAAAAAACTAGGACTTCTATGTGGGTCCTAGACAAACTAGAACCAAGAACAAATAAAAGCAAGAACTGCTGTCTCCCTATCTCTGTCATACAACCCAGCTGAGTCGAGTCGACTCCCGACGCAAACGAGCGGAGGTGGATCTTACCCGGGACATCAAAAGTCGTTACCTCTACAGAGAAGGTGTAACGCAGTAAACCACCGAGGAAGAAAAATCGAATGGAGGCAGAAGTGATAAGCCCGTTCAGACTGGACTGGACGCGGAAACAGTGGTTGCCGGCTCATCGATTCAGGCAAGCTTTCGGGGGGTTGACAAGAAAGTTCAGAATCAATTAAGAATGTATCGAAATATGCAGAAACTGGTATTTGATGCAAAGCAGATATTACGAATGTGTCAGTATCCAGAACAAGAAGAGATAAATTTCATTCCAGGTATTTGCTCTCAACTGAGAATACCAGATGGAAACAGGCAGATTCTTAAAAAAAATGCGGTGGTTTAGAGGTTTAGTAGGCTGAGTGGAAATGAACAAATATTACGCAGATGGACCATTATAGCCTACAATAGGGTTCTTTAAAAAAAAAAAAAAAAAAAAAAAAAAAAACTAGGACTCCTACGTGAGTCCTAGACAAACTAGAGCCCATATGGCAAGGCCTCAGTACGAAAACCAAAGACTAACCAAGAAAACCAAATAGTGAACTAAAAGACAAAAGAGATAGACCAGGTTGAGGCGAACTTTCGTCTTTCAGTTAACTGCTGAATTGAAATCTAACTTACTAAATCGAAATGTATTCAATTATACATTTGGGAAAAAAAGAAGAAAAACAAAAAAATATACACTCACCTACTGGTAGCCTATTATTTGGCTATTCCATGCTATTCTACCTTTTCAGTGATTTCAGTAATCCTCGCAAGCCTTAATTACGTTAGTCTTAGTTTACACTCGTCTGACAAAGTTGAAACTAAAGATGTTGAAACTCAATGGGTCATGACTTCAGTGAGTGCGCTTCGAATCCCGGTTTGTCATTGTATGGTTCTCCCCAGAGACATATAACGGAATGTCACAGGGGATTTCATTCTCCGTATTGATGGTCATGGTATAACAAAAGCGATTAGGAATGACCACCATCAAGTTCGCTTTTGTTTTTCGCATTACTAATCAGACGCCAGCGTCTACTCAAACAAAACCAAAGCTATTTCCTTCCCGTGTGAACAGGCCAGAACACCCGCCTCGCTAGTGGATACGTTTTTTCTTCGTAATGACTCAAGCGTGTAACAGCGGAGACCAACGAGTATACACGGGCGACCAAGAAGGCTCTGTATCAGCCCACCTCCGCTCATTTTTGTCGGAACGTTTTTAGTCGGTGGATGGATGAGAGACCATTGTTCTTACTCGTTATTTGTTCTTGCTAGAACCCATTTGGCAAGGCCTCAGTACGATTTACGAAAACCAAAGACTTTATTTGGTGGGAAAATACACCGTTGACATCAAATTATGTGTAAGTAGTGAACTAAAAGACAAACGAGATAGACCAGGTTGAGGTGAACTTTCGTCTTTCGATTAACTACTGAATCGAAATCTAACTCACTAAATCGAAATGTATACAATTATACATTTCGGAAAACTCACCTACATTTTGACTATTCCATGCTATTCTACCATTCGGTAATTTCAGTAATCCTCGAAAGCCTTCATTACGCTCTTAGTTTACACTCGTCTGACAAAATTAATACTACAGATGTTGAAACTCAATGGGTCATGACTTCAGTGAGTGTGCTTCAAATCCCGGTTTGCATTGCATGGTTCTCCCCAGAGACATAAAAAGGAATGTCACAAGAGATTTCAATCTTCATATTGATGGTCATGGTATAACAAAAGCGATTATGAATGACCATCGTGAAGTTCGCTTTTATTTTTCGCATCACTAATATTCACTAATCAGACGCCAGCGTCTACTCAAACAAAACCAACGCTGTTTCCTTCCCGTGTGAACAGGCCAGAACATCCGCCTCGCTAGTGGCTACGTTGTTTTCTTCGTAAATTGACTCAAGTGTGTAACGGCGGAGAGTCGGAGACCAACGAGTATACACGGGCGACCAAGAAATGGCTCCACCTCCGCTCATTGATGTCGCAACATTTTTAGTCGCTGGATGGACGAGAGAACATTGTTCTTACTCGTTATTTGTTCTTGGTTTTATGCAATATTTGAACATCCGTCAACGTTATTCGCCGTACACCGGTAAAATGATTTGCTTCCGTTCTTTTGGCTTGATGTGATACGACCCAGCTTCCACAACATCATAACTTCCGGGCTCACTAATGACATTATAAGTATTTGCAAGGGTTTTATACAGTAGCGTATAAAAGGGGGGGGGGGCGACAGGGGCGATCCCCCCCCGAAATTCTTGAAAAAAAGGTTTTTTAATTGCAAAAACGTGTTTGAAATACGGGCGGCAGGGGCAATCTTCATCCGATAATTCTCGGAAAAGGAGTTTTTTGTGGGAAAAACGTATGCGAAAATAAAAATTGAGAAGCTAAATTGAAATTATTTACAGTATGGTTCAGTAATTGATCTTAGGAACAGTTTTTGAGTCGTAGTGTGGATGATTACAAGATTAAAAGGTGTTTTTGGCACCTAGCGGTATTTTTCGTGTTAAACACGGTCCAAATATGCCAAAAAAACAGAAAAGTTTTAGGCCTTCCGGCCGATAAGGGGGTGGCATTCGGCCGCAAATATTTTCACTCAGCTGTCGCCCCTCCCTAAATTAATCGGAATATACGCTACTGGTTTTATATATTGTGTAGCCTGTTTGTAAAATGTTTTTACGTTACTCTACTGTGCATATATGCCTACAGTTAATATACTTTGTGTCCGTGAGCCGTTAGTCAAGATTTGCAGATTCGTCGTTTTGACAAAATTTTGATTGTAAACGACGACTTTGGTACTCAATCGGGCACTGTCGGGCACACGTCGGGCACGGTCGGGCACACGTCCGGCACAGTCGGGCACACGTCGTGCACAGTCGGGCACAGTCGGGCACACCTGTACCCCATTTTAGGAGTTGGTAACCCCTCGCTATTAGCTACAATCTATGGCTACATTCGACGGTCCAACTTTTACTATGTAATCAGTGTTGCCACGTCAAGTACAATTGTACCTTTTCAGTACATTTTCGTTTCGTCTGTACGAAAGTACAACTTTTTCTAAAATGGCCAAATCTAGTATATTTTCGCGTTTTCCGTACAAATTAAGTACATTTTCTTGTTTTCCTACGTCTAATTTTTCTAAACCCCAATAGTAACCGTTGCCGTTGGTTTGCTGCCGTTTCATCATGTCAGAGTGGAAGCAGGGGCGGTCCGAAGGGCTTGGGCATGAGGAGGTGAGGACTTCAAAATATACGACTTGCCAAAAACACAGTACCAGCAGGCTCAAGAAATATTAACGTTATAAATTCGAAAACGTTACGGATAATGCCATTTTAGTACTAAAATAATAAACAATAAGTAACAGGAATTAGACGATGCCGTTCATATCAAATTTCGCTGGACCTCACCTCGGTATCACCTTCTGACATATCTACTCAAGACAAATTAAAGTGAGCGCCGCAGGCGAAATTTTTTCAATCCGAGCAAAATTCAACTACGGTAAATCTCAAATCTGAAACTGAAAACTGCACATAAACGATGCACACTTCAACTAAATAGAAATAGGATAGGACTACGAAAGAGCTGCAGCCAAAATTTGCTAAATCGACCTTTATTCGGCAATATTCGACTATTTTCCACACAAACTCTTGCTTTTGACGTGGCGCAGATCCCAAGCAGCAGCTTTTACCGAATGTACCTAAGACAGATTTAAACTTGTAATCTTTGTAATCCGACATTTCCGACATGTTTTTCTCCACAGTGCTTGTGTCTTCTATTTGTATTTTTGTGTCAGATTAAAAAAACTTGAACTTGAACTTGGAATTTCTAACCTTTCAGGTTGCTGAAATCTTAGGCCTAACACCTCACCTAAATTACGGGCCATTCAACCATATAGCGAAAAGCCGACTATGAAAGACGGCACAGGTAAAGTTTTGCGAAACATTTTAAAGGCTGCCACATATATTTCCACATTTTTTGTTGATGGTGGCCCGGGAGGTAGGTGTGTTTGCCCCCTTTGTGGGGAGGTTGGGGATGGGCTGGACCATTTTCTGAATAGTTGCCAAAGTTTGGTGAATTTGAGGGATAAATATTTTCGAGTGGGTGTACCGCTGCTCCCTGGTATTTTGGGGACTACTTCAAGAGATTCGATTATTGCGTTATGTTGCTTTATAGAGAAAGGCGTGGAGGCGCGGAAGGCAGCGACTTGAAGGTGTTGAGTGTTAGTGTTTTTCTTTTACGTTTATTTTTTGTGTTTGTAGTTGTGTATATGGCCACTGGCTTTTAAATACACGTATATATATATATATATATATGGCTATCACATATATGTCCTTGCCCCGATAACTCGCAAACGGAGTCGGATGTTTTCCCGGAAGTTAGTACGTGGTAGCGCTTCCACTTTGAATTTAGACTACACAAATAATAGTACAATCATCAGGCGGTTGTCCTGTTTCTTTTTAAGATAAGGAGATTTTTGCAAACAAACAGGTAGGATAATGTTGAAACTTCGCGCCACAGGCGAAAATTTCGAAAATCAGCTTGTTTTCAGCGGGACAGAGTAAAAATCACAACTTGGTAAAGGCATTTATGTCACTCTGACAAGTTCGAAACATACGATTGTCATTGTAACAAGCTCAAAACACACGATATTTCCTAACGTAGTGACTTATAGAAAATCTCTATACAACCATCCGTCCAGAAATAGGTCATTTGCTGTCGAAATTCACTTAACTGCCTCATATGGCAAGCTCGAAACTTACGACTGTCTCTAATAGACGACTAGAAAATCTCTTCGTAAAATACGACAAGACACGGGTCATTCTTAGCGAAAATTTGCGGTTTATGTCATTCTGGCAAGTTCCATACGACTGATTCTGACAAACTTAGAACAGAAAACTGTGAATCTGAAAAGCTTAAAACGTACTACTAAAATCTCAGTTGAACAATACGACCAGAAACAGGTAATTTGAAGGCGAAGTTCACGATTACCGAACTGCTTCGTCTGCCTTTATCTGGCAAGGTCAAAACTATGACCGTCTCTAATTTACGACTACAAAATCCCTTCGTAAAGTACGACAAGAAACGTGTCTTTTCAGGCGAATTTCGCAGTTTATGTTATTCCTTCGAGCTCAAACATACGACTTTCATTCTGGAAAACTCAAAACACACAACTGTGAATCTGAAAACATACGAATAGAAATTTCTTCGTAGCCATACGACTAAAAAATGTGATTTGTGCTGCCTATATGTTATTCTGAAAAGCTTAAAGCATACGACTGTCATACAGACAAGCCCGAAACATACGACTGAGAGTAGATTCTCTGGAGCATGGAGGGTGAGTCACCCCCCCCCCCACGACCCCCCCCCTCGAACCGCCCCTGAGTGGAAGCTCTTCAAGAGAACCTAACAGAGGAATTTTCAGAAGTGATGTACTAATACGAGAGCGGCGAAATCTGTAGACTACGGCAATACCAGAATTATGGCTCGCTGAAGCTGTTAGTAAACTTTCGATTGGTGCCCGTCCAACCTCAGTCAAAATCCTTTTTCAAGTTGAAAATATTACGAGCAATATGATTACTGCATTGCAAATGCATTTTTTTGCAATTTCTTTGGTACAAGTACATTTTTGGGCAATCCGTACCTCCCTGACGTCTTGCCCTCCCAAACGATAGAGAAGATCGAGCAGGATTTTTCAGGATTTTTGGGGTTCGCGGAAGGATTTGAAGATGAGCAAGTGGAAGCACTGTCTAGTTAACTAATAGATCCAGTAAAACAGAAGTACAAACGACAGAGGATCTTCTAAACTAATCCAGATTATAGTAGACAAAATATACCTCAAGCCATAAATTGTGTCTTCTTTCATAAATTCTGAGGAAATGTACAAAGATGTTAGGATTCACGCTCACTGCAGCTGTTTTGAGAAAAATCGACTGTTTTTAAGAAAACATCGATTGTTTCAGGAAAAATCGATGCGCTTCGCTTCGATTCAATTTTTCTTTACCAATTGGCCGAAAACACTGGAGCCCCCCCCACCCCCTTTGTGACGACTCTGCTCTTTATAGCCAAGTCCGCGGTCTCGATACATTTTCGCTGCTTCTTTACAGATTGGATCAGAAGTGCGAATCAGAATTGAACTGTGTTTCGATATGTGATTTCCAAAGAAACCTGTGAACTTCTGAGAACAATTTCTTAAGCTAGTTCTTTATTGTTGATATGTAGTACATACACTCTGGGGTAATGAAAATTATTTTTTGTTGAGTTAGTAAATTTTGTTAGAACCTAGTAAAAAATTTCTCCGTAGTTTAGTAAACTTAATTTTGGTCGGGTGGCAACACTGGCGTACTGCAACTATTTTTCTTCAAAAGAGTTCTACTTCAAACTTAGTTAACAAATCGTACTTTTGTAGCCTCAGTGACGTTATCTTTAATTTAATTTTTACCCACTTTAAACTATTCTAACTTCTAAAAATAAACCTATGTTTAATTTACTATTCTTCCCCCTAATAACTGGAAATTTAAACTTTGTTTTCTTTTTCTTTCTTTTTTTAAAGGACCAATCTCACCAATAATACTAACGCGACATACCCGGAGACCCCAATTTCGTACGATACATTCTAACCCCTCTAACAAAACCACGCTGATTTTCTCGCTTGCCGTGTTTTGCTACCTTCGATGTGTATCACGCTGTCGACGGTTGTCTGCGAGAAGTTTTTCGATCAGAAAGACCGGTTATGTAAATTATTTCCCTGTTTTCGCTAGGAGTCAACGGTTCTCGGAAAAGGCTTAAAACAAACAAAACCTTGGGTTATTTGTTGGAAGCACAGCCTAGTTTTAAAGTATTCAAATATTTTAAAATACTGCAAGTTGAAGAGTAAATAGTGCGAGGGGTCCTTTAAACAAGTACTGTTCCTTCAGCCCAAGCTGACTGCGAATTGTATTTGATATACAAAACAGATACGTCAGTTAATTTTATTAGAGCCATTTTCTGCCCTTCTTCAGGCTCAAGCTTGAAAATGAACGGTTTGTCCATTTCGACCACGGAGGTCGCAATGACTAAAGGCATTGTCATTGGGTACTGTGTTCATCAAAGTAGTTAGATCTGTGTAACCTTGTCTCAAGATTGTGTTAAACTTCATGGAGACCTTTTGACGATGTCGTCGACAAGTTGCTGTTTGATTAATAATGCTTTCTCAGTGCGTGCATCCCGTATGTCAGAGGTTAACGATCCCAAAATTGCCAATTTAATTAGCATCGGGCATGATGTCAAAGCATTCACGCCTATATCCGCTGTTAAAAAAAATCCATTTATTTGTCTTATAGTCAGGACGTTTGTCTTTAGAAGTAAATCGTTAACCATGAGACATAGATGTGTTTATCTACGTTTTGTCTTGCAAATTGTAGCATTTGGTGATTGTATTATTGTGTCCGTTTTCCCCAATACGTCGAGGACTACTTATGACGTTGAAGCGATAGGGCGTGCTTTGAGTGGGGAGGGGAACGGAACTCAAAAGCCCCTGAACAGACTAGGGGTAAGTTATTACATTACTTTCGCTTGATATTTTTCGTCTATCTTATTCTGGACATGCCGTTTTTTGCAGAGATCTCGCATGCAGGTTTGTTTAGTTTTTTTGTTTTTTGTTACAAGTTCTTTACGGTGATTGTGTCTAAAAATAAAAGAATAACCTAACCTAAACAGTAGGTTACACGATGATGGTACATTAAAATAAAACAAAAGATAATTCAAATTTGGTTTTATGAAGAAACGGCATAAATATTCTTTGAGCCCAAGCTGACTTTGAAACATTTGTTCAAA
Source organism: Branchinecta lynchi (assembly GCA_023053575.1). Lineage (NCBI taxonomy): Eukaryota > Metazoa > Arthropoda > Branchiopoda > Anostraca > Branchinectidae > Branchinecta > Branchinecta lynchi. The sequence goes on along the minus strand of JAKZAP010000007.1, from coordinate 22,425,988 downwards.
CAATGTTTACAACGGATACGTCAGCTATGATTTTTCATCAGCGATATTTCGGCCCTTCTTGGCAAGGGTCCTCGTCAGGCTGTCAATCTGCTGGTTCAACTTCGGGGAAGGACTTACAGGTTTGTTTCCTTCCCCGAAGTTGAACCAGAAGATTGACAGCCTGACGAGGACCGTTGCCAAGAAGGGCCGAAATATCGCTGATGAAAAATCATAGCTGACGTATCCGTTGTAAACATTGTTTGAATAAAAACGGCATACTTTGAGGCGTCTTTAATGTGTATGTTTTGGGATCCCAAAACATAAGTGGAGGGATACCTATGACATCGCAAAAGTTGTCCGTCCGTCTGTTAGCACGATTACTCTCGAAGGGGTTGAGATATTTTGTTCAAATTTGGCACGAAGACTCTTTGGGTCAAAGTACAGGTCAAGTTCGAAGATGGGCTTTGTAGCTCTATATTTAGGGGTGGGGAAGGGGGGAAATTAAGGGGCCATTTTTTTTTTTTTTAAAGCTATTGAGATAGTTGATTTAGGGGCTATGGAGACATGGTGAATCCAAGCATGAAAGCTATTCTCTTGCCGGACAAGTAGTTCACCCGGAATCCGGCGAAAACCGGACAGAAAATTTGTCGACCAATCCTACCCCTTTATTCTCAAACCAGTATAGCTCTAAGCGTGGAAGACGACATTCATTTGTTTATTCTATGGACGTCGGAGAGATCTAGTGTAATCGAAGGTCGAAGGGGTTGATATATAATGTTCAAACGAGGAAATATGTTATTCAAGCGAGGATGTTCTTCAATGAGGATTCACTGGTTAAGCACAGGTCAAGTTCGTAGATGGGTCCTTTAGTCCTATAATAATAATAATAATTTATTGGAAAAAGCCTAATACGGCCATACAACAGATTCCTGAAGCGCCAACAACAATTTAAAACACTAATAATGAAACACAAACTATTTTCTTCTTTTCATTGCATTCAAAACGAAAGAAACTACCTCACGGATTACACTTTTATTTGTCGACTTTAAGATACCAGGGAAGAGAACACCACCAGCCATCCCAGCTAAACCCAATGAAGGAAGCTCTTGGCACTGTCCTAGAAGGTGGTCAATGGTATCTTGCCCAGTGCAACAAATTGGGCAATTGTAGTTCTCCTCACCGACCTGTTTTCGCCTATCAAAAACTTTCTTTCTGTACCGTAATGGAAGAGAGTTAGTCCGGAGTTGGAACCATACCCTAAGTGCCTGCGCCGACAATCCTAATTTAAAATAATATTCAAATCCAAAAGTAATTTTTATTTGTCTATAATAAAATAGTGTCTCTGATTTATCCAGTGCTGCCTGCCAATTTTGAATTTCCTGATCCCGTAATACCTGCTCAAACTGTCGCAGCAACTGTGGCTGATCGTCTGGTCCGAAACCATCGTTCCAAGCCAAAGATAAACCTGCTTTATCGAGCATGGCTTTCACTTGGAGTGGCCAAGACCGAGAACCCTTCGACTCCATTAATTCTTTATATGCAATTTTTAGTAACCTGTCTTCAGGTAACCGAACTAACTTAAGCCAAAATCTAAGAATTTGAACTAGCCTAAGATTCCTCATAGATTGAATCCCAAGTTCACCTGCTACTGCCTGGGTATGAGTTATTGGATGTAATCCAATCAGTCTCTTGTAGTGAAGCAGCTGAATCGACTCCAATTGTACCGCAGCTTCGAATCCCCAAATTTCAGCTCCGTAATGAATTGTAGGAAGGATTTTTGATTGGAAAATATGTTTATGCATTTTTAGGTCTTTTAGTCCCGAAACCACTGAATTTCTCAGTAAAGCCGAAGAAGTCATCCTCCCTCTTCTTTTCATTTCAAGGAGGTGATCCTTCCAACCCCCATTCTGGGGGGTTGAAAAAAAAAACCCTATTTAGAGGCAGAACAGGGGTTTCAGATCTAAGGTAAAAACACGTATGTTTTATAAGCTAATAAGATATTTATTGAGCGGGTAAGGAGGTCCGCTGAATCCATGTCTGAACTTAGTTTTCTTGCTGGACAAATGGTTCATCACGAATTCGGCTGAAACTGGAAATTCGGTTGAAGCTCAAAGTTGTTTCTGAAATCGATTAGAGATTCGGTATCGGGGCTAGGAGACATGCTGAATCCGTTTTACTTTATGTTAACAGTAAACATATTCAAGGAATCTGACGAAGACTGAATGGCGAAGACATGACCCAATTGTTTGAATCAAATGTCAGGTTTTTGGGATCCGATCGAAACCTTTGGTCTTGTTGGTGTTGACTTGTCATTGGCTGAAATACAGCAGATAGGAAGGCTCACAACTAATTATTGACTGACAGCTGTTATTTAGGATGAACAGGCAGAAATTAGCCTTCAAACCAGTAGGCTAGTGATTTTCGTCAAGCCCTTGAGTAAAAGCTAAATATTCTGTTCTTTCAGGTTACTTTTGATGGTCTGGATGATGAAGCCCTTCGAAAATATTCTTGCGGTTTTCCAACAGACGAGAAAAATGGAGGGTTGATTGTTTCCTCTTGCGATTTCACATTTTTGCCTCCTGGGGACTTGTCGCAGCCTCAACCATGGTCGTTGGGTAAGATGTGTTTTGCTTTCACCATGTCTTCCTCTGTAACTAAGAATAAATAAACCACTAGAACCTCCGTCTTTGGTCCCATGCAGCGACTATGGATACCGCGACTAAACTGAGCTAAGGTGGAGGTACTTGCTGAGCTTGGATTTGATGCTCGTCTACTTGCCTCTTCGCCGCTGCGCATATCAGAGGAAATAGTGCAGGAGGCGTGCTGACCCGCGCTGCAGCTCGTCACATGCGACGTCCACAATGAAAGATAACCAATCGGCTTTGTAGACGCGTATTACACCTATTTGAACAATGTCTTAGTGGCGTGACCGAGGGGGTGCTCACTTGAGGGGCACAACTGTACAGCCTCCATGGGTAACGGCTTGGCAACGACGGGGTTGATGCGCAAGATTTAAAAACAAACAAAAACTCGCAATGAAAAGGACCGCTTGGGCCCAAAAAATCTTCTCCCTAATTTTCAAGTGGAATGATGGTCAAGAGCGCAGTGGCCGAGAGACGAGGTTCACAGAAACGTTCTTGTTAATATTATCCGTGCACAAAAATGGACCAACCCCGTGTACATTGGTCTACCTGAGCAACTTTTAAAAATATTCATGTCAATTTTTAGAAGCCCTGAATATTTTCAACAATTTCTTGTTTTATATTGTAGCGAAGTTTGGATGTTCGAACCGATGTTCGAACACTATGATTGCAATGACTTTATACTATGGCGAATAAATCTGAATAGAATTTCATTTCATTTCGCAAGTCTGCTTGTCTATTTTCTAAGATCAAAGTAGGCTACGTTAAATAAATAAAACAAAAAAATAAAAAGTAAAGTTCTTTTTTAGCTAAATTATCAATAAGGGTTTAAAGGACTTTGTCGACTGCCTAGGCTAAAGAAGTATTGGGTATGACCACTTATTATCTGACCTTGTTGCCACATTTTGCTGTAAATATTCTTATTCCCGAAAATCTGATATTTTTCGAAATATTTCATTCAAACTAACGACTTTTTCGTCGTCATGATTTACGCATATTGCCACTGCCATTGAAAATGGATGGTTAGAGGGACTTTGAATTCTGCCTCAACGCCCTTCATAAACTTTCTTCCAGATTAGTTATTTTTTGGCCGCTAGATGCGCTAGCATAAAATAAACAATAACACGTTACTTCTTGGTGTACGTTGATCCAGGTTAGTTTGGCTATTTTCAATTCCTCTTAGGCCTAGCCATGTTTGAAAATGTTTCCCTCTATCTGTGTTCAATCCGGCTCTGTTCTGTCAATCTTCGTCAAGTTTTTCAATGTTGTCTTCCGACTTCAGTGATGAGTGCTGGTCCAGTTTTCCACGGGGCTATGCGCGACTCGTTATAAAGCGAAAGCCTATAAAATCGCTTATTCACCCTTCAGATAACTTATGCCGATATCTCATGGGTGATTGTTACACTCTATATGACTAAGTCCGAAACACGCCAGCGATCCCCAGGAAGAACGAGAAAACGTCTCACTAGCGGCTCAAACTCGACAACTCAAATCCTGTATCAATCAATAATGGCGATCGTCGGGAGCAACTGCGATTCCCCGAGGTGATACCGTTTCTAGCTCTTCCGAAGGTACCCGGCGATTTTGCATCGGCAAGGAGAGTTAGTCATCAAAAGTATTGTTTTTCTAGCGTATCTGGTGGCAAGTCGTCATTGGAGTTTGTGAGGGGCGTAGTGACGTGAACGAATCTTAAAGGACCCATCGTACCTACAATTTCAGTTGAATCCAATGTATTCCAACAACCCTAACGACAACTCACTGATTTTCACACTTTCACACGCTATTTTCGCTGCGCAACATGCTCCCCATAGGAGAAGCTCGCTGGTGAAAAATACCGGTTGTGTAAATTTGTCTCTGTTTCTTCCTGAAGTCAATGGGCCAGGAGAAAGGCTTCAAACAGCAAAAGCCGTGGATAATTTGTCAAGAGCTTATTCAACAATTTAGCATATTGGAATGGAAACAGTAAAAAGTCGAGATGTGTTTTAAATGAGTAACTGAAATTTTAAGGGGCGGTATGATTGTTCGAAGTTTGGGCGACGATTAGTAAGGATAAAAGTATATGAATGAATGAATGAATATTCGAGCATTGAGAGAGAAACCGTATCTAGTGCTGCATGTATGTCCTTTAATATTCCTTCTTGTAGGCGTGGGCAAGAATGCATTCTGGCTTGGAGGTCCAACCAAAGATACCGACGGAAGCGCTTCTGGTGGCTATGCCTTCGTCGACGCAGCCGCGTTTCGCCGTTCCGGACCAGCAACACTTGCAGGCGAAGCTAGGGCATGGCTTGCTACTACAGTCTACCCGTCAACCGGACCGGAGGGTCGTTGTTTCAAGTTTTCGGTAAGTTTTGTTGCAAGTTAACCATAATCACGCACAGAGCCACAATTTATGTGGTTTTTGTGGCCACAAAAAACACAAAATTTGGCGTGTGTCTAGTCTACACCTAAGCGCACAGTTTTCACAGAATTTTGTTCTTACTGCGCATAGGTTTAACACAACCTGGTTTGATAAAACATATATGTACTTTTGGAGAAAACTGGATAATTAAAAAAAATTAGAAACTTTTCCTGAAGGGGGGAGGTTGAAAATAAATGGGCAATATAGATGGCACTTTTCGAATATAATTTAGAAGTCTAGGACTCCCTTGTCGGAGCCACGTAGACAAACCAGGACCCACAAATTGTTTATGGTATTGGTCACGGTACAACTCCCTTGTGTAAAGTGCCATCTATATTATTAATTTCCGTGACATGGGGATGTGAACTGTTTAGATGAATTTGCCTTCGGGCGGGATCACTGTTCCTATGGCCGGCCTCTACCAGACTATTGTAGTGGTTTGCGAACTCTGTTCACAAGCCCCTTGGTAGCTCAGTGGTAGAGTGACTGCCTTGTAAGCAGAGGGTCCTGGGTTCAAATCCCGGCTGAGGAGCATCTTTGTCTATCAATTCACTACTTATAAAATGGGTATCATTATGCTTTAACTTGTGAAATAACGGGAATGGTGACGGGAAGTGCTCCTGCATTAAGCACACGCCTTTTGATGTATGTGTGTATGCATGTATATATTTATTGCCCATCATAAATGTAAGAATACAACGCTGATGGAGTAATAAAGAAAGAAAAAGAAAAGAAAAGGAAAATAAACAATAGCTTCTGACGAATATAAATATAACAAATAATGGCAATCTCATACATGGGCAGACTCGCGGTCAATGAAGGACCATTTCGAAGGTGCTTACACCAGTAAGCTGCTTCCGATGTCTCTCGTTTCTTTTCTGCACCGCGGATACTGGACTAGCAACTCCGTATCGCAAGGATAGGGAGCTGTTCTTAGTCCAGAGAGGCAGCCGTAGCAAATATTTCGCATTCTTGTAGAAACACTTCCGTATGAATGAATGAATGAATGAATGATTTATTTGCACATTAAAGCCATCCGGCCATCATGCAACAAAACGAAACAAAAAGTAAACAATCTTACATGCGCATATACACACTAACACACTCTAAATATTTTTTTTTTTAATTTACACTGAATACTTTCTTAGCACTAAAAACACAACTTCCCCATCAGAAGAAATCTTTCCGGTGTTTAAAAGCTAACCTGAGGAACTTCCCAATAATTCTTATTTCTTTAAAATCTTTACTCCCCATCATTTTAATAATCCATTTCTTATCAGTTTCCCCCACCCCAAAAATCTCCTCCCTTAGCCCCCGTAACTCTCTACAATCACACAAAAGGTGGCATATATCCTCGTTCATTTCTCCACACATAGGACAAAAGTAGTAAGGACCCGATCTTTCCTCTTTTTTCCCCATATACTTTCTTCTTGCACCGAGCGGCAAACCATCAGCCCTCATACTTATTAACAAACCCAACTCCTCCCTACTTAACCCTACTTTAAAATATATTTCCTCACCCCACGTCTCTTTTGCCTCAGCGTACAACCTCAGAGATTCTGACTTACTCACCTCGCATAACCACGTCTGTATTTCCTGGTCTTGGAGTGTCTGTCTAACCACTCTAGTCACACTTCCTAACTCCCATCCTGGACCTTCCCCTTCATTCCACAAATTACTTAAACCTGTATTATCTAAAATACACTTAATATGGTGTGCCCACGACTGCTTCCTTCCATCACACAATGATTCTAGGTATGCCTCCTTTAGTAGTCTTGAATGGGGCATAATCAAAATCCTTTCCCAAAAATTTACCATACTCACTAGCCTCCTACTCCTTAGTGAAAATAGACCTAAATCACCCTTTACCACTAGACCATTAATCCTATTATTTACACCTAGAATCCTTTTAAAGTAATTTAATTGCAACTTATCCAATTTCCCAGCTACTGCATATCCCCATATCTCTGCTCCGTAATGGATTATCGGCACTACTTTCGACAAAAATACTTCTTTAACCATTTTTACTTTACTACTATTTCTCAATCTACTGGCATGCAACATACTTACGCACCTTTTACCTTTCGTGACACAATATTCTATATGCTTACTTGCTCCTCCGCGTGCACTCATCTTACATCCCAAATACATCCAATCTTCCTTTACTGCGATTCGTCTTCCCTTAAACACAAATTCTGGGTTCTCCGATGTTTTACCTCCCTTTCTAAATATCATTACTACTGTCTTATCTACATTCAATTCTAGTCGTTTTTTGTCCAAATACTCACCCAGGATTTGGAGCAGCTTTTGCAGTTTTTGTTCAGATTCTGCGATCAGAGCAATATCATCTGCGAACAGTAGCAGACATAGCAACGTAGTACGAAGTGTTACCATTGGCGCAGCTCGCTCCTCCATGAATTTCTCAATGTCATTCAAAAACAAACTAAACAGCTTAGGTGATAGCGTACATCCTTGCTTCACGCCTACAAACGATCTTACACTCCTTGAAATTTTTCCCATCACCCGTACAACAAATTTTACCCATGTATACATTTCGCACACAATCAAAATAAATCCAACGGGTAGCCCCAACTGCAATAAAGCCTCCACCAGTAACTTACGACTTACATTATCGAACGCTCCTTTAAGGTCTACGAACGCTACGAACAAACGACCCCTTCTCTTTCTTGTATATTTCTTTACTAACACATCCAACACGAATATCTGGTCTAGTGTACTGTAACCCTCTCGAAATCCAGCCTGTAATCCACTTAACTTCCCTTTCTTTTCTAACCATTTTTTTAGTCTATTATCGATTGCCCTACAAAATAATTTACTCACCGTATTTCCCAACTGGATCCCCCTATAATTACCATGTTGACTTCTATCACCTTTCTTAAATATCGGGACCAAAACCGATATACACCACTGGGTTGGCCATACTACGTTCTTCTGGATTGAAGAGAAGATCAAGGCCAACAGCGGCACCAGAAAAACACGACCCCACTTCCAAAGTGTAGTCGGTATACCATCAGTCCCTGGCGCCGACCCACCTTTCATAGTCTTCATTGCTGTCCAGACTTCCTCTTCTTTAAACGGCTGTAGTAGCTGAAGGTCCTCGTCGTCCATTGGTATCTTATCTTCACTCATAAGCTTCTCTTTTATCTCTTCGAGCTCTATCTGGTCCCTCATCGCTTCGTCGTCTTTTCTCTCGAGTACCGCCGGCCAAGTTTCCGCTGTTGGTGTGAGGTTCTCTTCTCTAGATGCAAGTTCCTTCCTAATACTACTCCAAAATTTCCTACTATTTTTGTCTTTATAACTAGTTTCTATTAACTTAAGTCTTGATTTATCCTCTTCTATCTTTTTTTGAGAAACTAACTTCTTATACTCTTTCCTTATCCTTCTATAATCAATTAGCCTATTTTTCAATTCTTCTTCATTTGACTCTTTCACTTTTATCAATGCAAACACTACTTCCCTTCTCTTCTTCTCACAATCTCTATCAAAAAAATCTTTTTTCCTCTTCCCCTTTGGTTTATTTTCTCTCCGTGTCACACTTACAGCTGCTTCCTGCATTACCCGAGATAATTGATTAACAGCTTCCTCTACTCTATGTTCCTCAATAAGACTATAACATGCATCTAAACTAGACTCAATCTGTACTTCTCTTATATGTCCTTAATATCCGAAGCAGTAAAAAGAGACCAAAATGGTGCAAGCGCAAGCAAATGCGATACAACAAATCCATTATACACGCTAGCTAGAATACGGCGGTTAAATGTAATGTAATGTACGATGTAGAACCTACTCTTTTTTTTACTACTGATTTAGAACAAATCTACTTTTATCTTCTGTGTTTTGGAGGGTTGCTACATTCTACGGCACTTGCCTTCCGGACAAGTGCTGTCAGTCCGATGATCGCGAGGTAGGGCACTTCCAGATGTGCTAGGATCATGCCCGATGAAAGATTTGTAGCCTGCGTAGTAGTTTGGTAGTAGTACGAAAACGTTGCATGTAATACTATATAATAGCAAAGAATACTATCATTTAATGTACCTCAGACTGGTCCAATCTTATGTTGTAGTATCCAGTAGCATCCTGTCTTGCCATAGTAGCATCCAGTCTTGTTAATAGTAGCATATAGTAGTATGCAGTAACACGGTAGCCTTGAAGTAGAAGCATGTAGTAGCATCGTTAGTACTGCATGCAACTTTTTCGTACTACTTCATAGTACAATTTTGAGATAAATTTTTCATAGGGTGTAACTTGGCAGGCGTATTAGGTTTAGTTAGGGACGGCTACACTAACTTGGAAATATTCAGGAGGCGCGGAGGGAGGGGGGTTCCAAAATATTGACGTATGTGTAACATTTGAACGGGGAATCGGATCTTAATGAAACTTGATATTTGGAAAAACCTCGTGTCTCAGATGTCACACTTCAAGTTCGAAACGGACCGGTGACTTCTGGGGGAGTTGGAGCTTGGAGGGGAGGAACCGCGGAAATCGTGTAACATGTTCAGAGTGGACGGATCGGGATGGAACTTGCTGCCAATCAATCACAAGCCCTAGATGCATATTATAGTTGTCAAGACCGAACTGGATCCGGTCACTGTGGGGGGAGTTGGAGGGAGGGTTCCTAAATTTCCGCGATCCCGAGTTAAGATGCTTCCACTTGTTCTAGGACGATGAAAATTGGCAGGCGTATCCAGGAATCGACCATTTCAAAAGAACATGTGGAAAAAACAGACCTGAGATAGACCATTGGAAAGAAGGGCCGAAATGTCGCTGAAAAAATCTCAGCCATTAGACCCATTTCAGGAAGAATTTGTAAATACTGTTTTTGCTTTAGGTAACAACCTCCGGAGCAGCAATCCAGGTTCTACGCGTCCACTTAGTCCAACTATACCCGCTTGACCCCCAGGTCCGCCGAATCTACCGCTCGGCTTTTGGAAGCCCATTCATCTCCCACGCTGAAGACATTTTAAAAAGCTTGCCAAACGGCCGAATCTTTAACCACAGTGGAAATTGGCGGGAGATGTCGTCCCCCGTTTACCTTCAAGATGGACAGGTTGCAGCTGATTGGTCGAAGAAAGTGGTTACTTATAGTTCTGCATATCCACACGGGTTCTTGTTCGAGGCCGTTGTGAACCTAAAAGAGCAACAGGGGGGATTTTTGGCGGTGGACAATGTTGAACTTGGTGGCCACGCTTGCCCAGGTAAGTTGGCTCAGCTACACTTTTAATGTTTCAGATTGCCATTACTGATTTTGCTACATTTTATAAGTAGTGAACTGAAAGACAGAAATGCTCCTAAGCCGGGATTTGAACCCCAGGACCCTCTGCTTACAAGGCAGGCGCTCTTACCATTTGAGCTACCAAGGGCTTGTGAACAGAGTTCGCAAACCACTACAATAGTGTGGTAGAACCCAGCCCTAGGAACAGAGATCCTGCCCGAAGGCAAATTCATCTAACCAGTTCACTTCCCCACCTCACGGAAATTAATAATAATGTGCAGATGGCACTTTATACAAGGGACTTGTACCGTGACCCAAAACCAGAAAGGTTTTTTCGAGTATAATTTATATATATATTAATTATATGAATATACTTATATTAATATGATTTTACTACTAACCTTGACGGTACTGCTTTGGCATTATTTATCTTGAGGTAATCAACAAGCCTTTTAGCCCCAGGTCACGATTGCTGTTGGTATTCTGAAATAAAACGCAAACTTTAAACCCAGATTTGGAACCTATTATATACCCGACTTATTGCCGTTTGTTTGTCCCTGTTTCTCAAAGCTCGCTGTATCTGGTCTCTAGATTAGGGAATGAATGGTCGTTAGTTGATGATTAGATAATTCAGATTGAGTTCAAAATTTCAGGGCAGATGATGTATTTTATCGCACACCAGCCCTGCGATAGCAGTAGTGTCGAAGATTTGCGTGTTCTTTTTTCGATCCCCGATACAGTGGCAGACACAAGCTTGCATATCCTTACAATTGTTTTGCAAATTTGTTGTGCAAACAGAATAAAATATATTACCTAAAAAGCCCAAGGGCCATATCAACAAAAATTGTATAAGTACACCAGCTTATAGAACTAACAAACAGGGGCGTACCCATCCTTTCTTCATTTGGGGGGGGGGGGTGTTGCCAACCCGTGTGTGATGCCTCTGATTACAAGCCCTAGTCAAGGTACAGCCTCCGCCTTTTGGGATCTGAAAACGTAAGTGGAGGGATACCTATGACTTCGTAAAGGTTGTCCGTCTGTCCGTCCATTCCTGTGTCAAACAATATTGTTTCAAGAGGAATCGAAGACATTGCATATGATATTGTCATTCAGGTAGCGATTCGGTAACGAAAATGTTTGCGATGCGGCTTGATGAAAGCACTAAGAATATCAAAACCAAACACAGAAACAGGCTGACGTAAAAAATATTGCCGTTAATGACGTCGAGCCGAGATCTGACAAAATGTTAGCTACAAAGCAGCCTCAAATGTCTCATTGATTTTGTATACTTTTCTACACGTGTACGCCTTATCATTTATGATAATAAACACCGTCTTTTTCAAGTTCTGAAAAGAGGGTATGCAACCTTTACGAACCTTGATTAGGAATATGTGGTACGGAAGAGATTGGGAACCACTGTGGTAATAGGTGGGTACCAAATAAAAGTCCGGTGAATTACTGAATTCGGTAACGAATCAAAACCAAATCATATGAAATAGACTGACCGGATGCAATGGAACAGATACGGACTTGAGAAAAGTCCGGTGAATTACTAAATTCGGCAACGAATGGGACCAAATAAACAGGTTCAGTCATCCGATTTACAAAGAGACGGACCGAATTCAGTGAAATAGATGCGGACTGAACAAAGCTCCAGAGATGGGCATACCCGATCATGAAAGGATTCGAATCCGAACTCAGGGCTAGAAACGAATCCGAATCCACCATTTCGTGCTGATGATTCGAACCAAGGAATCGATTCCGACCTTAACCAAAATCAAATCATTACAGTTTAAAAATCCGAGGTCCCAAAAAGCACTGATAGGTTACTGAGGTTGGTTGGTGATGGAGGCAGAAAGTCGGATTGCCTAAGCACACTGTGTACAAATTTGGAAAACGGAAACTGTAAGAATGTATACTAGAAATTCTAGCGGATTCGCAAAATGAACCGAGTCCAAATCGCCTGACAAGCAGAAGATGCGAAATCCGAAATCCGGATGCGAATCCGGCCAAAAGGGCGAATCACGAATTCAAATCCTGACCAATATCGGTAGCGAATGAGAACTAAATAAATTAAAAGGTAATCACCGAATTTACAAAGGAACGGACCGAATGCGGTGAAATAGATGCGGACAAAACAAGGGTTCGGGGATGACCTAATTCGGAAACGTATGCTAGCTAAATAAATACGTTAAATCACCGAATTTGCAAATACATAGACCGAATGCCGTGAAATATATTCGGACTGAACAAAAGTTGAACGAATTTCCAAAATCCGACAAAGATTGGCCCTACGCTGTCAGAGGTTTCATAATGTTTAATCGTTTTCCCGTGACAATCTAGATTGATAATTCACAATCCTGATTCTCCATAGTGCGTTTTTTCTGATAATCCGGATTTTGAAAAATTGTTTTCCTGACAACATGACAATCCGAATTCGTTCTTGGATCGTCGGTTCGTGAACTTGCAATTGAGTGAGATTCATCGGATTTCCGGAAATTGTTTTCCTGACAATCTGACAATCCGTATTCGTTTTTGAATCGTCGATTCGGGAACCTTGCAATGGAGTTAGATTCGTTTGATTTCCGGAAATTGTTTTCCTGAAAATCCGACAATCCGATATTCGTTCTTGAATCGTCGATTCGGGAACCTTGCAACGAAGTTAGATTCGTCGGAATTCCGTCTCTAGTTTGAGAGTCGGTTTGCTGTTTCTTTGTCTGCTCTCTGCCATGAAGCTATGTAAAAGTGCTTGTTTTCATTATTTGAAATTAAATGAACCTGAACCTGTCGAATCAGTTATCTTTGATTATAATCCGGGATTGTCGCGGACAAAGGCTTTTATAGAAGGATGTACAATTTAACCTACGTGAGAAACGTACCCGTCAATGTTAAAGAAAACGTGTTTTCAAAATATAACGCTAAACGTGGTGTGCAACAGATAGCCTGATATATGGAAAAGCACAGGAATTCAATTTATAGATCTTATGCGTTTAAAGATTCAATCGTCTTTCAGCCGAATGCGAGTTCAACTATGACTTCTGCGATTGGAAGTCGGAAGGCGGGGATTTTGAATGGTCAATTGGGCGTGGAACAACCAACTTTCAAACAGGTCCGACGACCGACCAAGCTACGTCAGCTGGATATCGCTCTGGAGGTAAGAAATGAAAATTTCCAGGGATTCTGTGCAGTCTATTATAGACCTCCGGCTTTCGGATACCCTATGCCAAACGCTGAGTTTCAGTTTCAGTTTCGTTGGACAATATTTAAAGACAAAAAGATAAACAATTAACATTCCTGCCAGGAAAGCACAAAATGAATGCTTGGCTAGGGCTGGGAAATAACCGATGTTAATTAAACAACAAACAGAATCAACTAACTGAATACTCCACATAAAAGAAAAGGGAGGAGCGGAAAAATAAATGACCTGTGGTTCCAACTTTAAATGAGAAAGAGAGAATAAGGGAAACAAGGAACGAGAAGAAAGAAAACAAAATAAAATAAAAACGGGGGAGGGGTCTAATGGAGGATAACAATAAACAATTTTCCTGTGTTTTCTTGTAATAGGTATATCTACCGTGGGATACCTCATGCCTAATGCTGGATAGTTTATCCAAACGCTGGACACCTGTTCCCGATGAAAAATTTCTCTCAAAACAGTACTATGAAGTAGTACGAAAAAGTTGCATGCAGTACTAACGATGCTACTACATACTTCTACCGTGTTACTGCATATTACTATATGCTACTATTAGCAAGACTGGATGCGACTATGACAAGATAATATGCTACTGGATACTACTACATAAGATTGGACCAGTCTGAGGCACATTAAAGGATAGTATCCTTTGCTATTACATAGTATTACATGCAACGTTTTCGTACTACTACCATACAACTACGCAGGCTACAAATTTTGCATCGGGTTGGTACCAGAATCCTGACCTACTTCAGTATAAAGTCATTCTGATTGGCTGATTCATAAGCTTCATGGAAATCATCATTATTTTATTGGGTTAGAGGATCCAGCATTTGACATAGTGTATCAAGCGTTAAGCAGAGGATATTACGGTGGCCTTTTGGGGATAAAAAATACTCTGCCTTCTCAAGAGCTGTCTTGTCGATATTTCACTGATCTTTCGGTGGATTTGGGAACAACCATTCGAAATTTCAAAGTTATTTCTGGTTATTTCTAGAGATTTCAGGGTAGTAAGTTATCGTTTGACTGATTCTGTGTAGATACAGACCAGGGGGTCATAACCTGGTAATCCCTATGGGTAATGGCGTCTAAAATATGTGCGTTGGGGGGGGGGGCACTGGAGCTTAGGAAATGGTGCTACAGGTTGTCAGGAGATTGTGCAGGGTATAGATTTATCGTGCTATAGGACCCCTCTTGCTTATTATGCCTATATATTTTTCCTAGCTCTCTTGGGAATTATAAGTTTCTGAAATCCCCGGCCTTTGTCATTGCTTTCTTTCGTACCTTCGACTTAATAGCATTGTTCAAGTAGGTATAGTAAGCTGAATAGCGCTATACGCGATGTTTACGTCACACGAGTACAATTTGACGGCCTTTATGTATTAGCTATTAAATTAACGGATGGGCAGCATTGGTTCTCAAACTAACAATGAGCAGTCGTAACAGAACAAAACGTGTTCTTTTTTGAAGAAAAGTTGATTCTTCAGCTTCCAACAAAGTATAACTTGATTGCTTCCCATGACAACCGTGACGACGCTCCGCTTCTCCTCGGCCCGCTGGTGGAACCAACCAAGCGATGTGATTGGCTCCGCATATGGCAAAATAGAACCTGGCTCTATTCTCCTTATTCGCCTTATTACAGTGCGTTCCGAGGAAAAGAGGAATTATAACACCTTGAGCGTGTTCCACCATCCTTACCGTATTTACTACGCATAACGTCGCACATTTTAGATTCTTGGCGTCAAGGCTGGAATGCAGTTTTCTATTTTCGGTAATCGGGCCACGGTCTAGCCCGGCCAATCACATTACAGGATTCACAGTAGCCACGGTTACTACGCTCCCGAGCATGACTATTAGAGCGTGTTCCACCCTTCTAACAATAGTTACTATTAGTTACTATTTCCGTTCCATCCTCTCGAAAAGTTACTACGCTGACCATTCCAACCTTCTCGAAATAGTAACTAATAGTTACTATTTGCTTACCATGCTCGGGAGCGTGGTAAGCGTAGTAACTACGCATCTCTAGAACGTGATTGGTCGGACTCGCCCGTGGCATGATATTCTGCTGGAAAATAGAAAAATCGTTCCAGCCTTGAGGGCAGAAAGCCAGAATTCGTGACGTCATGCGTAGTAACTACGGTAAGTAGGGTGGAACACGCTCTTAGTTACTATTTCGAGAAGGTTGGAACGGTCAGCGTAGTAACTTTTTACGTGGATGGAACGAAAATATTAACCAAAAGTTACTATTGTTAGAAGGGAAATAATCTCCTTATAATACCTATTTGAATAGTGCTTATAGCGCTTTTTCAAACGAGCTGCGTTTCCCAGTCATGCAACGGAGACTTTACCGACAGTATCGAGGTCTGCCGACAACTCTTTTACAATGAGGACATGAGGAGGTTCAAAGTCTCTTTTTTTTCTTTATTTTTCGTAAGACCATCAGGTCTCTTCTATTTTGGACTTATTTTCTTTTGATTGATTTTCCCAGTTTTTAACATCCACGGCGTGCTCAGTTTTCAAATATTTTGCGTCCAGCCGCCGGGCCAAAGAGCGGGAAGGCTGGATAGAAGCGACAATTGAGTCGCTAATCTTACGTGGCAAGTGATGGTATTTTTGAAAAAGACGTGTCTGAGCCATTTCATCGTGAAAAGATATGAAAAGATTGTTTCAAGTAAGAGTTGTGCTTTCAAGGAATCAGTTAATGTTGGAGAATAAGGGGTCGAGGACAATAATAAGGTCCCAATCCCCAAGTTGTCGAGAATGACATATCCATCTGATTGCACTAATTACCGACCAATTGCTCTGGCTACGGTTCTATCGAAGATTCTTGAGAAATGTCCAGCTGGCCAAAAACGTACACTCTACGCACAATTTCTTCTTGGAAAATCTAAGCAGAAATAATATAAAATCCTCAAAACAGTTAGGGTACTGACAAATATTTAGCTGTTTTTTACTTTTATTCAAATACCAGCTAAACGTTTTCTTTCCTATTTCTTTTTTGCCCAACTAGGTGGATACGCGTTTGTTGACTCCTCCTACCCTAGAAAAACGGGTCACAAGGCAGTATTGGTCAGTCCACAACTTCCCCTCTCCAATCCCAAGTGCCTATCGTTTTGGCTGAATATGTACGGGAAAGGAATTGGAAAATTAAGGTAAACAATCGTTACATAGAGGCGATTATTTTACAGAGCAATTATTTTATAGAGTCGTTAGCCTTTTTATTGCAGTTATATCATTATATTATTATTTTTAGACATCCTCCCTTGCACGGGAAAATGGTGAACGCCAAGTTGGCTTTGAACCCACGACTTTTGGCTAACAAAGATAAAGCTGTACCTCCGAGCTTTTGATCTACCTTGTATTTCTGTCGGAAAAACGACCTAAAGAGCTAGAAAAAAGGCTCATCGCTTAGAATCTGTTTTTTTTTTTTTTTTAAGGAACCCTTTAGTTTCTACCGTTTTCATACCCGAGTGACAATGTACGTGTGGTCTACTAACTTCTGAGAATTTCCATCTTCACCAAATCCTTGAGCGTGTTCCACCATATATACCGTAGTTACCACGCATGGCGTCACGAATTCTGGTTTCTTGGCGTCAAGGCTGGAACACATTTTTTTTTCCCCAAAAAATATCCTGCCACGGGCTAATCCGGCCAATCACATACCAGCGATCCGTACTTACCACGCTTACTACGCTCCCGAGCGTGGTAACTATAAGTTACTATTTCGAGGAGGTTGGAACGGACACTAATACAAATTTCCGACTTGCCCTAGGTAGCGCTTCAAAAATAAGACGTGTTCTTGTTATCGCTTGTCATTACCTCTCGCCACCTCGGCGGAGACGATTTCGGAGATTGCACTTGCAAGGCGCGAAAACTCAAAACCTCGTTTATGCAAGAAAATCAATAATTTTGTAGTAATGAGTGATAAAGAGTGCTGTAACTACTAAAGTAACAATCTCTATAGTTGGTAGATTATCAGACCAAGAACAAATAATCTAATAGAACCTCTGTATTTGGTCCCGATACAGCTACTATATGGATACCCCGATAAAACTGAGCGATAGGTAGGTGGGTACTTGCTTTGAGGTTCGAGTTCATATCCGTCTACTTCCCTCTTCGCGGCTGCGCATACCAGATGAAAAAACTCGGGATGCCTGCAGGGGTGGAGAACCCGGTCTGCAGGGAGCTAGACGCGACAAATATTCTTTGAGGCCAAGCTGACTTTGAAACATTTATTAAACAATGTTTACAACGGATACATCAGCTACGATTCTTCATCAGCGATATGTCTGTGCTTCTTGGCAAGGGTCCTCGTCAGCCTGACGAGGCTGACGTATCCGTTGTAAACATTGTTTGAATAAACTAGACGTGACGTCATAATGGTAGACAACCAATCAGCTGTAAAGGACGAGTCAGACGGCGTTCGCATTATTCTGCGGGGTTCTACTGCGATATAGCTGTTTGTAGAGGTAACAAATTACTCCGTTTGAATCGCGTAGGGTATACAAATATATTCTACTCCGCATGGTAGTATTACAGTGATGGGGAGACGGAGTTCTTGTGATTATTTGTTCTTGATCGGACGATCGGACGAAAAGTTTTGATTTCTGGATGTGAAGTCATATAAGTGCCAAAATGGACAGACTTACTTGCAGACGAGTAAAATAAGGGCGAGCGTATAATAAGAAGGAATGGGTAAGAAAAAGAAACACCGCTTATATTTGTGAAGGCTAGTAAATTGGAGGATGGCATGCAACAAAATCGCCGTAATGATACACGCGAAAATAAATTAATTACGAATCTGCTGATTTCTGATGTAACATTGCATTGTAGGAGATGATAATATGACAGTATGATAGTTTGATCTGCCCGTCGAACTTTAACTATTTTTGTTAGTTTCATATTATGTGATACATCTATGGTACACATTGAATGTATTACGGTAGCGAAGTGCTGTCGGAATGTCGGCTAAATTTGACTGCACTAAACCTATACGTGTTAGGATTGTGAGCCTGTTGTTAGGTACCGCGGATAACCAGTTAATAAAGAAACATATTCTCGTGTCCCAACATAAAAACCCTGAAAAAGGAACACAAACATAATATTTATCCTTTTTCAGTTTAATCACTTCACAACGTAAATATCTTATCCTATTTAAATTCAATTAGACCAACATCCGAATTCTGACTCGTTAATTAAATAAACTAACCTATCCGGGTTGTTGTTCTTGTTGTTTGAACGTTGACGTCACGTGGGCTTAAGCCCATACAGGCTCGTGCCACTGGGTTTATGTGAACTTTTAGATGTAGAAGCATTCATCACTGAGTCTTCGTCTCTTCTTGGGTATTTTCGAATCTCACTTTCACTCGTCAATCTATAACACATAGCTTCCGTTAACACATTATCTCATCCGTTTTCGTCATAAAGAATACACATCTTCTCTGGGGTCGTCTTAAAATTACATATTAAAATACATATAAACAAAAATTCAAAAGAACTATGTACAATTTTCTCCTCTTAAATTACAAAATCTGATACGACTTTGTACTTTTTATGAAATTAACTAAGAGAATCGCCATGCTTCCTAGTTTCTTCTTGAAAATTCAGCATAAAATTTAGCATCTTTGCTGAATTTTTCGATGAATTTTATGCTGAATTAATGCTGCATTAACTGAGCGAAAATTTAAGTCCGAAAGCAAAATGCTGCATAAAATCCTGAATTAATTCAACATTTTCGTTCGTTTCGGAGCTTTCGGACACGTTCAAATACACATAAATGCGTGTTATTTTACAACAATACTTCATTTAAATTTTGTATTCTAGCAATGTTTCAGCCCTTTTTGGCTAGGGTCCTCTTCAGGTGCAAGCTAGAAAAGCGAAACCTGTGTATATTAATACCGCCAGGATACAAATCAGCTGACGTATCCGATTGACGCAGTCAAATAAGTAATAATATAAAGTAAATAATCATAATAAGTAATAAGTAATGATAGTTAATTTGTTCCTGCAGCAAGTAGTTAATATTTGTCTTTATTTCTTAGAGTGTTGAGGCTGGAAAGCAAGAATGATGGAAACAGACGAATTCGGGATTCCATCAGAAACACGAGTAATGAAGTACTCTGGGAGCTGGGTGAGAATGGACCTCAACACTTGTGGTATAGAGCGCAGGTCACAATAGTATCCATTGCCTCTTTTAAGGTTAGAGGTTGCCCCTTCTTGTCACTCGATCACATGCTCCCCGCCTCCTCGATACCCAGAGTACGCCAGGACTATGCTTTAGGCTAAGGCATTTTTTTTGTTTTACAAATTAATTAGTCAATTATCAAAGCGTCATTTTCTTATGCTATGCAGGCATTTCTGACGCTTTTATGTCATTTGACTTTTTTTGCCGTTCTCGTTAAATTGTACCTTAGCTTACCTTATTTGTGGCTGAACAAGATATTGTTACCATGAAGACGAAATTGAGGAAATTCCAGTTAAGTTACCAGCAAGACTTAGTGTATCAGTTATGTAAACTAACAGAGCATAGGCAACAGCAAGAAAGAGAATGAAAATCCATGCCCTAGAATGCAGTTTTATAGCAACTTGATCAGAGACAAAATAGTAAGACGAAAACAAATCGGTACAGCGAAGGAAATGTCTACCGGAACAGATGTTCAAAGCACGCGGATGGATGAAATTTACGGAGTAAACTGTGGAAGTGTTCTTAAAAGCGTGCTTAAATTTGTCAACAGGAGAAGATTGTTGGTATGTTCTTCTAGAGTTTTAAGATTTTGGTATACTGCAAACGGAGATTTTATTTGCGTTTTTGCAGATACCTTGGTATCTGTTACTGCGGGAACTGGCTCTGGAATTCGCTTTTTTTCAGTTACTGTGGTATCTGATACTACGATTGCTCTACAAAAACGTCAATTACCGGATTTGCGCTTTTAGAAGTCATCCAAAAATAAATACTGATATCCACGGACATCTAAAGTGACATAACTTCTTTCCACCAATTTGACAAAAACGAATTTAGACCCTGGTATCAGATACCACGGTAGCAATCCACTCCTTGTGATTCTCTCGGGCCCAAACATGCGGCTATCGTTACCTGTGTGGATGGCATGGAACCGTGAGCTGTATTCAGCATTTGATGTTGGGTAGTTTCTTGTTTTTATATTTTTGCCCATACCCAGTGTTAGTTGTTAATATTTAGTTAGTTGTTTAGTATGGCCCAAGTTGGCCTTTTTATTAGATTAAATAAATAAATAAGATACCGCAGTCAAAAGGCGCTTTTGCAGTTACCGTGGTATCTGAAAATTCATCTCACAGTCATCGTCACTAATACAAGTTCTAAATATCACTTATCTTTCTTCTCCCCACCTTTTTTTTTTTTTTTTTTTCTTCTCTCTACCCCTCATCACAGCCCGGCTGAGATTCGGGAAGCGACTAACCTAGTCCGGGTTGCGCTTCGGGTTCGGAATAGTAAATAATCACAGATTTGTACCTATACACTTTGAACACGCATATTTTATCTTTCGTTATTTTATATTTATCTGCATGCCGTTCGGTCCGCATCTTTCTTCTGGTTTTAGTTACATGTCGTCTTATTGTCTGTTGGTCCCGCATCGTTTTCCTGTTGTGATTGTGGTGGACTTTATGATTTGGTTTTGTTTCTTTCGCTGAGGACGGTTTGCTAGAAGTGCAACCGAAATATCCGAAATTTTATTTATCCCTCGCACAATCAACTTGGAGGGGCAAATTAGCTGATAAAGAAAAAAACCCAGAAAATCTCGTTTTTCTATTTTATTTGAAATGACTGGTCAGCTTGGCTTCAAATCTTATATATAACCTTATATTAACCGTAGTATCAGATACAACGTAACTGAAAAAATGTCTAATAGCAGATCCAGTTACTGTGGTAACAGATACCATGGTATCTACAGAAATGTAACTAATATATATCCAAGCACAGTTTGAGTGATTCCAGACAATGCCAGTTATTGACTTAATCGAGTCGTTTCAGAACGTCCTGCTCTAGTATAATCACCAGGGTTTTATCCAACTCTCTGGCAATTTCATAAACCTTTTTTCCAAGCTCTAAAGACTTTACCTTTTAGTTACCTTTAGGTTGCGTGGGACCCAGGTTGTGTTCCCGAACTTAACGATCGTTAACAAATTCTTAACAGTTCTTAACTTTTTGCGTTCCACGTTTCTGATTCCTAGATTCAAGCTCCGCCCACCTACAACTTCCGTTCCAGAGCTTAACGATTGTTAACTATCTTGTAACGATGGTCGGTGAGCATCGTTAAAAAATAGTTAACAATTGTAGAACTGGGAAAAATTAACGATCGTTAAAGCTGCAGTTAGCTGCGCCCCGAAGTAAAGTTAACGATTGCTAACAATTGTTAAGTTTGGGGAACGCAACCTTGGTTTAGTTTCCTTTGAGTTTTTTACCTTTTTGGTTTTTGTCTTTAGTTGTACTTTTAAACCCTTTAAGTTACTGCGACCTGTCTGCGTGCTCGGCTATACCGTATTTCCACCACGAACTGATAAGTTGAGAATGATCAAGTTTGACACTGCTAAACAGATGCGTGATCAGGTGTGGACAAAGGTACGGTTTGTATCTCCCATTTCTGGACGAGAATCAAATTGTGCGTGCTGTTATGTATCTTGCGGAAAAGATCAATAATATATCGGACCTTTTTGTGACAAATGTGTAGAAGGGCTAAGACGTATTCTCGCCGTTCCCCGAGGACTCCACTTGAGGGTTCCCCGCGTTTTTGTTTGTCCCGGGAACTCACTCCCCGTATTCTCGCGAGACTCAACGGACGGGGAATGCTCCGATTATCATCTCCATCATCAAAAAGGACTCCCTTTCAGATTCGGTGGGGAGTCAGTTTTTGCTGGTGTTCGCGCTGCACCTCGCCAAATAAAAACGATCAGAATAAACAAAACCAAAAAAAAGTGGATCCAGACTAATTTCGTCAACTGCATATTTTTTTTAGAACAGAATCCGTTTTGGAAGCATTCCCCATGTTCTCGCTGTTTTCAGTACGCGGAGTCCGCGTGGAGTGACTCCCTTTATTCTCGCCGTTCCTTTCGATTCCCCGAGGAGTCCTCGGAGAACGTCGAGAATACACCTCTAGAAAGTGTTAAACGGAGCATGACAAAATCTCTTCCCTCGTAGGAACCTAACCGAAACCAATTAGACAAATTTAGAAAAATTAGAAAGCAAACAAGCACGCACACAAAAATAGGCAATAAAATGTAAACATTCTTTGAGCCGAAGCTGGCTTTGAAACATTTATTCAAACAATGTTTACAACGGGTACGTCAGCTACGATTCTTCATCAGCGATATTTCGGCCCTTTTTGGCAAGGGTCCTGGTCAGGCTGTCCTCTGGTTCAACTTCGGGGAAGGAACCACAGGTTTGTTTCCTTTCCTTCCCCGAAGTTGAACCAGAGGATTGACAGCCTGACGAGGACCCTTGCCAAAAAGGGCCGAAATATCGCTGATGAAGAATCGTAGCTGACGTACCCGTTGTAAACATTGTTTGAATAATATGTAAAACATGTCAACAACAACATCCACACATTTAATATGAATGATGTTTGTTTATGTTCTGATTCCTTTAGGTGGCTTTCGAAGCGACGGTGGGTGAGCCTGGCTTTTCCGATATAGCTGTCGACAGCATAACCATTGACGATAATCCTTGTCCCAGTAAGTTCACAGTTACCCCCACCCCAGCTGACGTAAGGTTTTTGATCGTTTTGGCTTTTGTTTTCTTATGACTACTAAGTAAGTCGTCCTTTAACCCTTTCGCACTTTTTCTTGTCAAATGACACACGCCTGACTTTGTTGCTCCATGCGCCATTTGGTATGTTTCCAGAACGAACTTCGATCCGTAACTTGCAACATTGCTTATTTAGACCAACTTTAGATTGAAGAAAAATAAATCAGGTGCGAAAGGGTTAACTTACTAAGCAGGTCATCAGTCGTTGGTTAGTTGGTTTGTAAACGGAATCAACTGCGCAGTTCTATGAGACTCCGCAAAAAGCCTTCGGTTAAGGTCCACACCACACCCCTCCCACAAAGTCTTGACCTGTTATTTTTTTTATCGTTTTCCTGTCACCAGCTTATGTATTTCTAGTAAGAATGAAGAAAAGGAGAAGACACACAGTACTGTCGTAAGGATGAATTGTTGACAAGTTCGTGTCCACACTTCATACATATGCCATTATTAATTATTTATTAAAGGAAAAAATCCAGAGCGGTACCGGACAGAAAAGTGAGCAAAAAAGGTCAGGGGATACTTCTGCTGTACGTACCTCAACATTGGAGAGTGTTTATGTCCCATGTCAAACCGCATGTGATCAAAGGAGGGTTTTCGCGAGCTGGAAAGCAGAGTCGGAATAACTCGTGTAACCCAAAAAGACTTATTTTGTTGGCAGTGGTCTACCGTTGTAGTTGCTAATTATTTCGAGTTTAAAGTCGGAATCGCTTTCTAACAAGACCAAAGGTTTCGACGGGATCCCAAAATTTTAATATTGGCTACAGAATTCGGACTTTTAGATATTCGGTCTGTAACAGACTTCTTAAATATTTTTACTTTTAAAGCTTAGAAATAGACTAAGGCCAATACAGGGCAAAACGGATACGCCAGCTGAATTTCACCAAGTTCAGATGCATTCAGATGTCCATTTTGCGCTGTCAAATATTCAGATATGGATTCTGCATATGGTTTTACCCTATAGCCTACATCGTATCTCCTTCCTTCCTTACTTCTGCCCAACTTCCGGTTACGGCCGGATTCCGGACCAACTACTTTTCTGGCAAAAAACTAAAACTCCAAACTCTTCTTGCCCTACGTCGAACCTCTAATCAACTTCAGAGATCAACTCCAGATTCCGACCGATCTATACGTCTGGTGAGAAAACGATTGTCGTATACTAATTCACTATGTCTTCTTGCCCAAATCGAACATCTTACCAAATTTAAATAAGACGTGGACTTTAAAGAAATTCTTTGGTTTTTGACAGGATTCCGGCCGAACTATTTGTCCAGCGAGAAAATAATTTTCATATTCGGATTCAGCATGTCTCCTTACCCTTTCTTCGACTATTTCATTAGCTTTTACAAAATATTTTTTGTTTCCCTTAATTTCAAACCCCTCCCCCACCCCTAAATATAGAGCGACATAACCCATCTACGAACTTGACCTGTACTTAAACTTAAAGATTCCTCGTGCCAAGTTTGATCAAAATATCTCAACCACTTCGAGAGTTATATCGTGCTAACAGACGGACGGACGGACAGACGGACAACTTTTGCCATGTCGTAGGTGTCCCTCCACTTATGTTTTGGGATCCCAAAAAGTAGCCGCGCTTTCAGCACTGGTTTTCGCGCTGTGGAAACCGAAGCAGCTTCTTCGGAAAGTAAGCAGTAAACAGAAAGATGGTGGAAAGTTAGAATGCTTTGGCAAAAATTTTGAAAGTATATAAAAAACAAGACCAAAGGTTTCGATGGGATCCCAAAATTTCAAATTTGATCCAGACAACTGGGTCTTGTCTTCGCTAAATCCAGTCTTCAGGCTCCTTGAACACTTTTACTATTAAAATTCAGAAACCCATTAAGGCCAAATAGCTAATCATATAAGAAAACCAAGTTCAGATATGGATCCAGCATTTGTGTTTACCCTTTAAGTCATATCTATTTTGACAAAGCAGATCGAAACCTTCCTGCTTACTTCTGCCAATTTTCCGGTTTCAGCGGAATTCCGGAACTGCTTGTCCGGCGAAAAAATAAAGCTCAAAAACGAATTCAGCATGTCCCTACATCCAACCTCTAATCAACTTCAAATTAAATTTTTACTTTTAGCAAATTTTCCGGTTTCAGCCGGATTCCGAGCGATCTCTTGTGAGAAAAGATTGTCATATGCGAATTCAGCATGTCTCCTTACCGGCAAATCGAACATCTTGTCAAATTTAAATAAAACCTTTACTTTAAACAAATTCTCCGGGTGTGGCCGGATTCTGGCCGAACTAATGGTCCGGCGAGAAAATAAATTTCATATTCGGATTCAGCATGTCTCCTTAGTCTACCCCTTCGACCATTTCATTAGCTATTAAAAAATATTTTTTGTTTCCCTTAGTTTCAAACCCCTTCCCCTCCCCTAAATATTGAGCTACGTAGCACATCTTCGAACTTGACTTGTACTTTGACCTAAAGTGTCCTCATGCCAAGTTTGATCAAAATATCTCAACCCGTTCGAGAGTTATCGTGCTAACAGACGGACGGACAGACGGACAACTCTTGCGATGTCATAGGTATCCCTCCACTTACGTTTTGGGATCCCAACAAGGCAAGCTTCATCAAGGATGACTTCGTTAAAACGCATGAGAACGGAAGGAATGTCTAATGATCCATATCTCGGTTTATTTATTCTAAAGTTTGGAATTCAAGATTTCTTCGCGGTGTGTTCGCGATCAATCCAACGGGAAAGTGAAAGTAATATCAGGAATCTGATTTTTATAATTTTCGCAATGTCCTTTTTGCTGCAAAATTCGGGCATCTCGCAAAAACCCTGCTAAAGATCTTTCTCTTTCTAGTCTTGCCCCAGAATGCAGCACCTGGCAGACGCTCAAACCTTGACTGCACGTTTCTGGAGAACACGTGCAACTGGCAGTTGCGGCTGTCGCAGCTGGTTCGGCAGCCTCAAGTCTTCAAGCCAATATTTCCCGCCGCCTTCAATCCCCTCTGGTCAAGAGTCGGTTTCACCCCCGTAGATGGGTATCCTCCTGGGAGAAAACAGTAAGTAGCCCAAGAACTGAACAGCTTGAAAAAAAAAGAAACAAAAATTCACCGAACACTCTTCAAATGCGAAAATCTAGTTAAGAATCACTAATTTCCATCGTGCTTATATTGCCATGTAACGGACAAAGGTGAAATTCTTGTACTTCGGAATATGAACACGATTGTTTAGTTAAAGAACTGAAAAGCGAGCTTATTTCTGTATCTTACACTGAAACTGTTTCTGGGTGATCATAACAGTTCATACGAAGATGCTCTCGTAAAACTGGACGTTCCTAAATTAACTGACCTCAGAAATATTATTTCAAACATTTTTGGGGCGGAGATAGTGTGTTCCCAGCTGCACCGTCTATTCCACCCTCCCCTTCCGTCGCCCATGCGTCGGTCCGAGAGGAACATTCGCAATCAGTTTTCTCCATATCCTGCTAATTCTTCTGCCAAGTTTTTACTGAGTTTTTACATAGTTTCCTCCCATCATTTATTTCTGGTCATACCTTGTAAATACATTAGTTAATTTTTTCGTTTTGTCTATTTCGTAAATATTTTATTCCTCTTCTAGCTTTAAGCTATTTGGAATTAAATTTGATTGATTAAATATTTTGACTCTGCTAAGGGATTTTCTTTTTTTTCATCTTGAGAGAGAGGGAGAGGCAAAATTTGACATTAATGGAATTTTACAAATATAAGTTTCAATATCGTAACAGACCTGCCACGTGAAAATCTATACAGATAGTAGACTTCGGGGAAGGAAACAAACCTGTAACCAGTAATCGAATGTAATCGAAGTTGAACCAGAGGATTGACAGCCTGACGAGAACCCTTGCCAAGAAGGGCCGAAATATCGCTGATGAAGAATCATAGCTGACGTATCCGTTGTAAACATAGTTTGAATAAATCTTTCAAAGTCAGCTTGGGCTCAAAGAATATTTTTCTTGGTATGCTAGTGGGTATTGGGGTCTAGTTGTGCCTTTTGGGGGTCCCACCCCCCACCCCCTCCCGGTTCAGGGGCAAATGGGCTCAGATTGCCCAGTGTATAATGCTCATAACTTTACCAGAACTGGACATAGGAAGATGAAATTCCTTGTAAATGTAGATCCTAGGGCTGGGAAATTGCTTTGAAAGTTGCACCTCCCCCACCCACCATGTTCATAGGCAACTGGGCCCAGATTGCCCAGGAGTAAAGTTCGTTACCCATGACAGGAATCCACTGATATCAAGTTGAAACTTGGTAGGATTGTGAGCATTGGGGTCTCGTTTTACTTTTTGCGGATCCCAAACCCCACCCCCACTTGGTTTAGGGGCAATTGGGCGCAGATGGCCCGTTTTTTATTGTTTTTAACTTGACAACAACTGGAAATAAGGCAATGAAATTCCTTTGTGCTTTTGGATCATAGGGGTTGGATAGAGTTATGGAACCACCCCCACCCTCCCCGATCATGGGCAAGTGGGCAAACTGCCCATTAAAAAAGTTTTTGACCCGTGACTGGAATCAAACTCTAAGCTGGTATACTTGAGGAAAAAGAGGTGTAAATACGCATTTGATGGGTCACGACCCCCTCCTCCCTCCCCGCTGCCATTCATGGGCAGCTGGGCCCAGATTTTCCTTGAGTTAAGTTCGTCTTTGACAGGTCTCAAGTCCAACTCTTGTATATTTGGGGAGAAATATCTATGGATGAGGATTTGGTGATTTGGTGTAACAGCAACAAATAAGACGACGCGACGTACTTTAATCTTTAATTACCAGTAAACTGGACTGTTTTGTCATATGGTCGACGATATGCCGTTCTTAATGAATTGTGACAAAGGGGGCATTAGGCTGCTACGGTTTGGTTTATTGCACTTGTTATTACCTTGCTAATGAAAGAGGTTCAAAGGGTGGGACTGGCTGACAGACCATTCTCAGTGTTTGAAGTAAAGCTAATCGTGCAAGATCTTCAAAATTTCTATGGATGTACTGGCGGTTTGTTTACTTTTAAAGCATTTAAAGTCGGATGATTACAGATTAGGTTATTTCAATACTTGTTTGGTTATTGGGGATGAGAAATTTATAAAGCTATTTGTATATAAAATGAGATAAACATTTTACTTTTACACTCCACGTCTGAGCGGTTGCGCACTTGTTGCAGTTGCCATGGTATCTGATACCACGGTCTAAAGTCTTTTTGCAGTTATCGTGGTATCTAGCCAGTTATCCTGGTATCAGATATTCAGATACTACGGTCCGACCGTGGTAACTGGTCGTGCCTCTGAAAATTCATCTCACTTTCATCAAATTTTGTCAGATTGGTAAGAAAGAAGTTTAGCACTTAGTGATGTAACTGGATTCTGTTTTTATGGCACTCGCCCTTCGGCCAAGTGCCATATAGCGATCGCAATTTCTGTCCGTCCGTCGGTCTGTCGCTCTGTCGGTCGGTCTGTCGCTCTGTCGGTCGGTCTG
Source organism: Branchinecta lynchi (assembly GCA_023053575.1). Taxonomy (NCBI): domain Eukaryota; kingdom Metazoa; phylum Arthropoda; class Branchiopoda; order Anostraca; family Branchinectidae; genus Branchinecta; species Branchinecta lynchi. The sequence goes on along the minus strand of JAKZAP010000007.1, from coordinate 22,397,308 downwards.
TCCAGGTTTTGCTAGTTCGGGCACTTCCACGTAAACCTAGGACGATGAAACTTGGCAGGCATATCAGGGACACCAAATGAATAAGTTGGAAATAGTCTCCCCGATCCGAGCATCCTAGGGTGAGTGGAGGGAGGAGGAATCCGGAATCTTGAGGTATTTATGACTTTCGAACGGGTGATCGGATCTTAATGAAACTTTATATTTGTGAAGACCCCGTGTCTCAGACGACCCGTCTTAAATCCGGACCGGATCAGATGACTTTGGGGGAGCTAGTGGGGGGAGCCGGAAATCTTGGGAAAAGCTTAGAGTGGTGGGATCAACATGAAACTTGGTGGGAAGAACAAGCACAAGTCCTAAATACATAGTTTGACATAACCGGACCAGATTTGGGCACTGTGGGGGAGTTGGGGGGGGGGAGCTCTTCGGTACTTCCTGATGTGCTAGGACGATGAAACTTGGATGAGTATCAGGGACCCGAACAGGCTGACCTGAGCGCCCGATCCAACCATCACGGGGGGGTTGGAGGGATGGGGAGCACGGATTAGTGCCATGCATAACTTTTGAACGGGTTATTGGAATTGAATGAAACTTGGCAAGTGGAAAGAGCTATCGTCTCAGATGTTCCATGTCGAGTCCTGGTCGGATCCGATACCTGTGGGGAGGGGAGGGAATTGGAGTGGGGCATCGGAGTCGAGGTATTGGTATGGAATTTGGTGGGAACAACAAGCATTAGCCCTAGATACGTAACTGACAAAACCAGATCGAATCGGGGCTCTATGGGGGAGTTGGAGGCTGTTTCCGGAATTGCGGCGATCGCCAGTTAGGATAGTTCCAGATATTCTAAGGACCGATGAAACTTTGCAGGCGTATTAGTGACTGAAGGACCAGACATAATGCCCTAGGAATACTCGTTTTCCTGGATCCGATCATCTTTGGGGAGTTGAGGGAAGCGGAATCGGAAATCAGTGGCTTCCCTAAGCTGCGAACAGGTGGTCCGATTCGAGTGAAACTTTATGGGTGATAAGAACTGATCACCTAGACAAGCAAAACATGCATCCGAACTACTTGTGGCCACGGTTGGAAGAGTTGGAGGGGGGGGGGGGACATCCACAAAATCAATCGGATGGACAGAAAGGGACGCAAGTTGGACAGTACCGAGTTCATCCGGCCTTGATTTGTGATTTGGCGTCTGGATCGAATCCATGGGTATAGGGGAGGGAAGGGGAGGAGGTGAAGCTGGAATCGAAAATTTGCATATAGACTATTCTCCGAATCCAGTCAAACTTAATGAACGGGAATAGGACATGTCAGATATGCGACTTTTATGGGTCTGGGTCGTAACAAGGGGAGTCCCGGAAATGATGTGGCTCGCATAGGGGTCAAACAAGTGGAGCGATTCGAATGAAACTTGGAGCGTAGCGAGATCACATGCCATAGATGACATAATTTAGGGTTCGAACTGGATCCAACCACGGTGGGGGAGGGGGGAAAGTTACCTAAAGTTCCCGAAAACGTTCAGATTTGAATGAAACTTAATAGATTCGGCCGCGGTAGGGGGAGTTGGAGGGAGTACCGGAAATCGTGTGGCACGGCTAGGGACCAAACGAGTGGATCTACTGGGTTGAAACTTGGAAGGTAGACTACTGATTTACCCTAGATGATCCGAGGCGATGCCGGTAATGCTCAGACTTGAGTAAAACTAGATATCCTGTTTATGGGTCCGAATCGCATTTTTGGATGGCAGGGTATTCTCATCTACTTTCGTGTACCACCTACTCGTACCAAGTGCCATATGAGCTCTTAGCTCTAGTTCTTTTGGGATGACTTCGAAAAGTACAATTTCGGCAATGGTCGTTTTTGCAGAGCACCGTGTATCAGATACCACGATAACTGCAAAAACGACTAATTGTAGATCCAGTTACCGTGGTAACAGATACCATGGCATCAGCAAAAATGCAACTATTGGTTTCAAAAACCACAGTAACTGCAAAAACGAATAATTGCAGATCCAGTTGCCATAGTATCCGCAAAAATGCAGCTAATGGCTCATGAAGCGAAGCTATTAGGAGATGTTCAGTTCCAGATTGTAAAGTCACTTCTGAAGGAAGACTGCTATTGGGTCATTGCGCGTAACCCAAAAAGGTGTATTTTGTTGGCACTCGTCCACCGCTGTAGTTGCTAATTATTTCAAGTGTACAGGTACAGGCACATAGAGGTAACAAAAATCCTAAACAAAAAGCTTATTTGATGGAAATCTATTATATGTTTAGCAGAGTAACGAATTACGCATTTTTAGCGGGTTTTCAATAAGAGATGGATAAGTAGACCGTCGTATCTCAGCCCTATTCAGTTAGACTTTAATGACATTAAATTGGTGTTTTAGGTCGCTAGACGCTGCCCCAAATCCCTACGCCTCTTTTCGCACAGTCCCTGCGTCAACATTTGACCCAGCCGCACGGGGATACATGGTTTCAAGTCAGATAGATGGTGCCAGTGAAGCAATGTGCATTTCGTTCTGGGCCCTGATTTCTGCTGTGGATGATAGAAAGTTCGGTGGACTTGAGGTTGGTATTACATGTTTTTGTTTCGGGGAAGGTGGTATTATAACCTGAACCTGCTTCTTATTTTGCCTGGAGGAGAGGTAAGCAGTGCCCAATTATTGTTCGATAATATTTATGGTGAGTCTGCTGCTGAGCAAATGGTTGTTAACTGGAGAAATCAGTGGTTCTAACAATGTCCTTCTTAAAAAGTAACCCTGTTTTTTTTCCCTCTATTTCCTCACGCTCAGCATGTCAAGGAATTTAAACTCTTGGGAGTTCACATAACGGCGTATCTGAACTCTGAAGTGGGATAGACAGATTGAAGTTATGCTAAGGAGAGGTAACATGTCCCTCCGTTCCCTCAAAGTATTATCCCGTCATGGAGTCCCACCGAAGCATCTCCTAAGAGTTTATCTTTCTTTCATACGCCCACTTCTGGAATACTGTTGCCCTGTTTGGCACTTTCGAATTACTCGTGAACAGTCTGACTCGCTTGACAGGATACAGTTTAGAGCCCTCCTTGTAGTTTCCAAGTCCCCTAAAGTACCGTATATAGACCTCCTTAATACCTTTCGTTAGTGTTTGGAACTAAAATCTTGAATACACCAGCATTCCGTGATATCCTCCCCCTAAATTTTTCAGTGGCAAGAGCAAATGGTAGCCCAGCGAGTGGTAGCCCAGCCAATACCCAAATTGCAGCAAATTAAACACACAACAACTCGTTACCTAAAAAGTTTTCTTCCCGCCTTCGTCAACCTTTTTAACTCGCATCATTAATTGTAAATAGATTTGAATATTTTGTGTTATGTTTAACAGGTCTTTGTTAGATCCAAACTAGTGTAGAATATCTTTTGTATATAATTAGTGTTAATATGGACGAGAACCACCAAATCGGCTTGACCGTCGTATCGGTGTTGGAAATAAATTGAAGTGAAAATTGAATTGTTCTACGCTAGCCCTTATCACCAGCAACAAAACCACTTTGAATGCGAATGATTCGAATCTCATAGGCCCTGCTAACACCTCTTCAGCCCTTCAATCCCTCTAGACTGAACTCAACCACACGTGTTTCTGGGTCAAAGCATGGCTGCTTGAATTCAACACTGAAAAAATGCAAGGTCATTCATGTCGGGCACAATGACACAAAGGAGCAATACCTCATGAGCCGAAACGGGGGGAGTCACCATACACTGGACCCTGTTCAGGAGGAGAGAGACCTTGGAGTTATTGTTGACTCCCAGTTGAAATTCAGCTCCCACTCAGAACCCTTGGCATCACCAGCAGAAATAAACACTTAATCACCAAGCTTTGTAAGGGATTAGTAAGACCCAGATTGGAGGTGGGGACCATTCTCGCCACGCCTCAACTCAAAAAGGACAAGGCAGTTCTTGAGCGATTCTAACGAAGGGCCATTAAGCGGATCGCTGGTATGGAAATCAAGTCCTACAGTGAAGGGCTGAGGGAACTCAAACTCCCGTAGTCTACAAAACTCCTCCCCACCAGCCAGGAAAAATGAGCTCCTGGAGATTGCCCCCCCCCCCAAAAAAAAAAAAGCAACAACAAAAAAACAACAGTAACAAACAAACAAACACGAGGACACCCAAAACGAGTCCGCAAGCGTCACTCAAGGACTGGAGCAAGATGCAATTTCTTCTCGAACGGGACCTTGAGCCTGTGGAACAACTTCAAGAGAACAATGTTGCTCCTGAATCGACATATGTATTTAAACACCGTCTGGACCCTGAGTGGAGGGACAAACCATGGAGACTGACTGGGAAGCACCAGAATCAAACCAACCGCAAATGTAATTGTCATTACGTGGAGCGTTCAACAGGAGTTTCAACAATTTCTTATTTCACTCCAAACCGTGATTTCCGTTATCTGTCCGTTTTTCCGTTGTTATGACTATATATTGTTGTGACAACTGAAAGAACATTACGCTCATCCGCTTTCCGTTTTGGAAAAGAGTTAATTGAATTCTCACTCTGTCTGTCTTTCATTGTTTTGCTAGTTTGGTCTCTTCCACATAAGCTAGGACGATCAAAATTAGCACGAGTAAAAGGGATCGAGAAAGGGACCCGAGCCTTTTCTTTAGGAAACCTAGGTACAGTAGGTCCTGTAAAGACCATTCTCGGTTGGAATGATTTAAACGTGTCTTGTGCTTTAAATTATTTGAATCCCATGCCATTTAGTTAGAGTTCTTTTAATTCCGCGTTTTCTTTAAACAATTTAAACTATGTTCTTTTCGCGTTAAACGATTAATGCCGAAGGATTACATTTTATTAAAAATTAAAAAAGTAATTGAATTGCAGGTTCTAGTCTGCCAGCCGCCCGTCCACCGTCTTGACTACTGTGCTTCCATCTGGCGACTAAATAACCATCAGAAAAGACACTGGTTTTATGCACAAGCTTCGTTCACACCGGTCCAAAATGGGAGTATTTTAGTAATTTCCGGCGTCCAGGGTGATGGCGGAAGAGGAAACGTTGGTGTTGATGACATCGTTGTGTTCAGGGGGAATTGCTCAAGTAAGTTCCAAGGAGAGAAGTACGGTAATTCGTCACCATAATTGTGTCGGAATATATAATATGCCTCGTGAAATCGCCAGTACTGAACCGGAAATCTCATTTCATTGTCATTAGTTTCGTAACAGATAACACAAGGAAGGGAAGTTTCAACAGGTAACGTTTGGGACTTCTTGGGGGATCTGTTATGATTTTGTAAACGTTACGCATTCAACGTTATGCATAACAAGCATTACCAGGTAGAGCCGAAAAGACATCTGCTTACTGTTCCGATGAATGAATGAATTTAATTCCAAAAAAGCCCAAGGGCCATGGCGGAAAACATAAAAAAAAAAAAACATAAAAAAAAAAAAATAACAACAAACAAAATATCGTACACTCCGAAACAAACCAAAAATCAACTTCTATAAAAATAGTTCGCGGTGGGTCATAGCTATCTTCAGGAATCTACCCAGCCTTCGGAGATCACCAAAACACTTACTTCCCATAATCGAAGTCAATTCCCTTTCATCCCAATATTATGGAGAAATATTATGACGACGAACAAAAAAATCAGCAGATGTTTTTTTTTCGGTGGTGCCTTTCAATGCGTAACGTTTGAAAAACAAATAGCTAACGTCCGAAGTGTTATCTGTTGAAACTGTGCATGCTTGTGGTATCTGATATGGAACTTCTGACAGTGTGGTCGTCTCACGTTTCTGGAGTCACGTATAACCGCCAGGGGAGTCTCTATGGGGGGGGGGGGGGGGTACTCCCCCACCAAAGGTCTTGGAAAGTACTTTGGGCCGGCGAAGCCACCGAAAGTTCAATAGTTTGTCTGCGCCGACAAACAGAGAAGAAATAAAGTTGTGTATGCTTTTGTCGGGTGTCGGTCGACTCATCGGCACATTGGGTTCTTTTTACACGCAAGAAATCAAGTTCTGGAAACATTAGTCGGACAACACAGAAGAAATTGAATTCTGTATGCTTTTGTCGGGCCTCGGTATTTTCCTCGGCACATCGGGTTCTTTTCATACAGAAGAAATACAAATTTGTTATCTATTGTCGGGCGTCGGTCGACTCGTCGGCAGATGTTTTTTTTTTATTACACTTAAGAAATCAAGTTCTGTAAAGGTTTATTGGGCGTTTATGAACGTTGACACTGTTTTGTCGGGCAGAACACAGAAGAAATCGAACTCGGAATGCTTTTGTCGGTTATTTTTGTACGTAAGAAATCGAATTCTGCAAACATTTGTCGGGCGCACCCGGAAAGTTTATGTCTCTTCGGCAGATCGGGATCTTGTTACACGTAATAAATCAAATTCCGCAAACTTTTTCGGGTCAATCACGAAAGCTTATATTTCTCTCGACAAATCGAGATTTTTCTACACACAAGAAATATATAGTCGCTGGAAAGCCGAACATGTGAATTTAAATATACGAACTGTAAAAGAATAATCCCAACTGATGCATTACAGTTAGTTTTACAAACAATTTCGCCTCCGGGGCATTTCATAGTATTCTCTGTCTAAAAGAACAGGGTTTCATTTAGGTGACATTTTAGGATTCAATTCTTGGGGGATGAAACACATTAAAAGCTAGATCTTGTATGGTGTGTGTAAATTTTTCCGGAACAAAAGCCACATTAAAAACTTCGCATGCGGCGCTTAGTTTAACTTTTCTGGTTACAGTCGTTGGAAGATTCGCTTTGGGTGAGAATCGAAATGAAAAGCCGAATATCTGAATTTTAATATAGGAATTTACATTAGTCTAAACGAAAATCTCAAATGATGCATTACAGTTAGTTTTACACCGGTTCTATTCTGTGCTGTGGGGAAAGCGGCAACGGCGTGTTTTGTCAGCGAATTTTTTAGTCCGTCGGCACAAACTGAACGTCCTCCCCCCCACTCCAAAGGGAAAAGGCTAAACGCTCCGCAGTTACCTGTTTTCGGAATCACCATGTCTATGTTGTACCATCGTACATGTACTCACCAGAACCTGGTGGGGAGGCTTAAGTGACGTATATGTTTATCTCAGTCAAATACGATCGCAGTCAAATTTGCCAAAGGAATATTTATCAACTAAGTACGGAATTTCCGTAGCCCACACATGCAGACTTTGACCCATTCCTCTAATCGATGAGTTTGCTCGCCCTCTGGTTTGTGATAATTTATTTTTCGGGTCTTGCAAGCTTTACCCCTTCCCTGGAGCACGCCTTTTCTCCTAAGTTTTCATCTTCTTTTTATTCCATTCGTAATAGGCTTAATTATCATTGTTATTTATAGCTCTGCCAGAACTGGCAGCCGTAGCTACTGGCGACTGCTTCTTCGATAACGGCATGTGCGGGTGGACAGTGGACGATCTCACCCTACCACCACCCTCCACCAACATTTCTTCCACAACCACCACTCCGTCCATAACTACCACTCCCTCAACAACCACCACTGCTTCCGTTTCTCAAGAAAAGTCGTCTACCGCTAAATCACCAACTAGCTCTGCAACTCCAACAACGGTATCCCCGGATTCACCTACCGGATCCACGTCTTTAGTGCAGGAATCATCAGCCTCCACTGTCATACCAGCCATTGCAGAAACCTCTGCTGTGTCATCAGCATCCACTGCAGTTTCCAGCGCTTCTACTCCTTCTGCAACATCAGCATCCACAATTGCAACCACCTCTACTCAGTCGCCGTCTACCACTTCCAAAGCCCCTCAGTCTAGAACAGAAGCTGAGCTTCTTACAATCGATGTTAGAGGGCGAGGGCGCGGTGGACGAATTATGAACAAATGGCGCGTGAACTCTAATCCATTCGGTGATGAAACTGGCAGATCAGCCACTGTGAATACGGGTAGACAGAATCTTCCGAATCCGACGTTCTCCTCAAACAACCCGGGGAGTATCAAGTTCGGATACAATCCTTACACGGCGTATTTTAGTTACAACCCCTTTCAGGGTAGACCAGGCCAGCAAGCTTACAATTGGCATAGTGCAAATTCAGGGTATACCTCCCTCAGTTCCGACACCAGAAATGCGTCAACCCAGGACAAGATCAGCCCAGTTGCGAGTCCTGTCTTCAACCCTTTAATACCCGGGTTTCCTGTTCATGGTGCTGGCAGCTCTTCTGCAGTACGAAATAAGCAAACCCGCCTTCCTGACCTACCTAGCTTTCAATACGGCTCCGACATTATACAGTTTGAGAGCGGGGCTGCTCAGCAAAAGCTAGTGCCGATACCGCCAGTTCAAGCGGCCCATGATGTTACGAATTTCGCCGTCGGGTATACCACGAGGGGTAGAGGATGGCAAATAGCCCATCCGGCTGAGACGACTTTGGCGACCCACGATCACACCTTCGGGATTGCCAATGGTGAGTAGTTTTTAGTTTAAAGGTCAAAGTCAATCAATCAATCAATTTTATTTTGCACCCGATAGCACTTGTCTCACAAGGGCAGAAATTAAAAGAAAAAACACTTAAGAACAGTGCGAATAAGACACACAAACTAACAAGAAAGAATATGAAACGAAAATAAAAATTAAGTACTGTTAAAATGTTTTATGATATAGGAGACGAATGACTTTAGGTATCGCTCTGAAGTTTGACTGGTTGAGGAAAAAGGTTAGGTCTTGGGTCATTCATTCTTCGCGTGTTAAGGCCAAGAGAAAAAAAATATACTTATTCAAACGACATGCTTATTACGCAAATATTCTTTCGGCCCAAGCTGACTGCGAACCTTAGTGGACTGTGCTGGATTCGTCAGCTGTCTTTATTCGAGCGGTATGTCGGCCCTTCTTTGCAAGGGTCCTCGTTAGGATCAAGCTAGAAAAGCGATTTATTCATAGATTCGCTTTCCGTTCTTATCTTGCTTTCGTTCACTACAACCTTCCCTGTTTCCTCGATGTGTAAAGACCGCATCTTAGCTGTATTAGAATGTTTGTAAACCTGCAAGTTTGTCTAGCTTTGAACGCCCCGAGCGTAGTGCGAGGTGCTACGAGTAAGTCCCGTTTCCGATGCATGGAAAGCATAGGTCGTGACGTTAATACCTCGTGTTATTTTGTTCTGAGTTAGAAGGTGTGAAAAAAAGTTTATTTGCCAATTGTCTATTTCATTCCTGCGTCTGCTTGTCTATTTTCCAAAGTTAAATAAATGTAAGTAAATTACCTGAAATTCTAATAAGGCCCTACTACACTGTTAGAAGTTTCATAACAGACAATGGAAGGAGGCGCGGTTTCAACAGATAATGCGTAACAGACAACACTCCGGATGTTGTCTGCTGTGTTTGAAAATGTTATGCGTAACAAGCGAAGAGCCGATGAAGAGCGGGAAAATCGCCAACACGCATCTGCTGCGACGTCATGACGACAAACAAAAAAGTCAGTAGATGTGTATTTGCATGTTTTTTGGCTCTTCCCGGAATGCTTGTTCTACATAACATTTCATTCAATCAATCAAGTGTAATCTAAATAGCTAAAAGCTAGAAGGGAATACAAATTTACGAAATACCATAGACACGAAACAAATTAACTAATACACTTACAAGATATGACCAGAAATAAATGGTGGGATGAAACTACGTAAAAATTGGGTGAAGAATTAAAGCGAGGCTTCACCTTCCAGATTTTTCTTCCGGATTCCAGACAGCCATTTTCGTCGAGACGAATCTGGGAGGCGAAGCCAGCCCACAACCGTCTGGAAGTCCGGGGTGTTGGACACCCCAGATTCCGGATGTCTGGAAGGTGCCATAGAGGCAATCCATTCGAGAGACAGAACAAATATGCAAATGTAGGAAGAAAAGGGAAAGTGATTGACAGTTGTGACTGGGATGCAAAATATATTTGAATTGCGAAGGGGACATATAGGAAATTGAAGAATAGGAAAATTAGCTGTCATCATTATTATGAAAATCTGGAAGGGTTGGCTTGACTATGCGGAAGCCCCGGACGTCTGGTAATCTGGAAGGTGAAGCTTGGCTTTTAACAGGCTATGGAGAAAACTGATTCCTCTCAGACGGACGCACGTTTCATTTCACGTCTAACGTTTTCTAACACAACAAAAAACATCCCAAGTGTTGTCTGTTACGCCCCGTTGAAACCACGCATCCTTGTGTTGTCTCTTATGAAACTTAAGAAAGTGTAGGTGAACTGTGCATGGGCCCTGGGCCTTTATTCCGGGTCTGAGGGCATTATCGCAGACGTTTGTAGATATAGTCTTCTTGTTTCGATTTCAGGTGCCTTCGCTTACTTTGACAGTTCAAACGCCACACGGCTGATCTCTCCATACGGTCTCTCTGGCAGGGCCGGAAAATGCTTGGAATTCTACTTCGCCGAGTTCGGTGCAGTCGCTGTCAAAACACTACTAGTAAAACGGTGAGTTACTAGCTGCGTTCTTAGTCACGGGAGTGCTCACCGGTGGTCTCCGATTATTCTTATAAGGCTTTTTTTGTACCCATCGGTGACTACTCACCAGTCTTACAACCCGTTTTTGAACTAGCCGGTGTCCGGTTTTCTGTCACCCGTGCGGACTAACCAGAATCTGGTCGTGAGCCAGGCTTTACCGAGAAGCGAGCAACTTTTCGTCAGTTGACGGGGTATCGCGCCAAACCTAGAATTTAGGCCGGTTTTGCACTCACAAGTGACTATGTACCCACCGGCGAACCAAAATACGCGTTACAAGAGAAGAACCGGAAACCTGTGAAAAACACCAGCGACTGCCCGGAGTACAACGAAGGCAGCTGTTCATAATGTTTGTGGTGCATAACTTTTCTTCTTTCGTTATCTTTTTTCCTTTGCTTCTGTTGTGGCTACGCGCCCTCTCCTTTCTTTTCTCTTTTTAGATTTTTTTATTTTTTATTTTTTTTAAATGTTGTAGAAGTAGGAGGCTGAGAATGATCCTACTGGACGATGATGCGTTCCAACATTTAATATAATGCAACAGAAATGACTTTCGTTTCAGATGGCTCTTATAAGTTGTGAGTAATCAGTACGATTTGTCCTTGGCACGATCATAGTTAAAAATCACTTGAATGTGCACATAATACACTTGAACCTATTGATTGATTCACTGAACGCTAATTTTGGTGTGGCCATACTCTACCGAACCCTTGATTTGGAATAGAAGTGGGGACAAACCACCCTGCTCAAAGCAAAACTCTCACTAGAAATGATCTCTTCGTGATGAAATGTCTTCGAAATATCGTTGTATTTGTTATGGCACTTTCAGCCTCTGACTCGACTGGCTCAAGTGCCATATACCGATCGCAATTCCGTCTGTCGGTCGTCCGTTTGTGCCACACTTTTTCGAGTTAGGGTACTTCCACATGTGCTAGGACGATGAATTCCGATGATCCGGAGTTAATGGGCTCCCAGGTAGGCTAGGACGGTTGGCAGGCAGATCAGGGACCCGACCACATTAACTTGGAAATAGTCACTTGCCCGATTCGACCATCGTGGGAAACTTGATATCTGGAAAGACTGGAAGGAAATGGTATCATTCGTGTCTCAGATGTCCCATTTCGAGTCCGGACCGGGTCAGATAAATTCGGGAGGGGGGGGGGGGGACTAGAAACCTTGTGACACGCAAAAGAGTGGAGCCATCAGGATGAAACTTGGTGGGAAGTACAGGCACAAGTCCTAGGTACGCCATTGACACAATTGGACTGGATTTGGCCACTGAGGGGGGGAGGTGGAGGGGGTTTCCGGAATTGTGATCGCGATTTCACATACTTCCAAATGTGCTAGGACGATGAAACTTTGCTATAGTATTAGACTCTTGGCATCATTGGCTTCGACATCATTTTTTCAGAATGTTTAAGGAAGAAATGTTTAAACTTAACTCTTATGCGAAGTTTGTAAAGGCTTTGAGGCCTGATTTTTAGCAATATATTATTATTATCACTTCCCCGATCCGACCATCCCATAAAGAACTCATCTTAACCGCAAAGTACACAAAAACTATTTCAAGCAAATTTAATTTTTCACCACCCCCATCAGGGGAAGATCATTTCGCCTCAAGGATTTTGTTAAAAATTGAATTTCTAACTTCCTTAAAGTGCGCATCTTAACCGACAAATAAAAAAAAATACTTTTGATCAAACGATGTATAGTCATGATCCCGATGAGCCCGTCGTCAGTTTTGCCTCAAATATTTTGCTTACAGGTGAATGTCTAGCGCCCTTAAAGTGCGTATCATCATCACAACCAAGAGCAAAAAGAAAATGCTTTTTATGAAACAATAACATTCTCTGATTTTTAAGAATCCATGATCATTCTTATGTCGATGGTTTTGCTGACAAATAATCACAACAAACCCGTGAATTCGCAAATTCCTACTTTTATCCTCTGACTCAGCCTCGCAAGTGCCAAATGAGCTTCTACCTCTTCAATCTTCTGAGAGAAAAAGCACCGGATGAAAACCGTATCAAGACCCTGCACTAAACACGAATCTCCCTTGTCAGACAGTAGGCCTCATACGCTCCGTCCGACGTAAAGATTTCTACGGACAGCTGATAATGCCGGAAAAAAATATTTTACTTTAAGAGCGTGTTACTTACCGTAGTTACTACGCATGACGTCACGAATTCGGGCTTTTTGCCGTCAAGGCTGGAACGATTTTTTTATTTTCCAGCAGAATATCATGCCACGGGCGATTCCGACCAATCACGTTACAGAGATCCGTAGTTACTACGCTCCGAGAAAGTCGGAACGGTCAGCGTAGTAACTTTTGGTGAGGTTGGAACGGAAATAGTAACTAATAGTTACTATTTGTAGAAGGGTGGAACATCCTCTAAGATGGACACGGATACAAATAATTCGAGCGGTGTTCCGAGATTGTAGAGTGATTGGCGTTCTGACGGGTCGAGTTCCAAAACGCAAAATGGAAATTCGCCGTGGGAATTCACGGAAAGCGGTTCCGGATTAAAGACTTTCCCCGGGGCATTTTTCACTCATGCCTCGGATTCACACATGTTTTGCCGATCTAGATCATCAGTTCTTACCACCCATAAAGGTTCATTCGAATTAGACCACCCGTTCGCAACCTATGGAAGTCAGGATTTTTAGCAAAAGAGCTTTCCGGACCTCCCAAACCACCATTATTTGTGTAAGATGAGAATCCGCAAAATTAGGCTGGTGTCGCATCGTTTGACCTTTAAAATTTAACGGAATAGGGCTGTGATATGAAAGTCGAGTTAACCATCATTTGTTCGCTTAAACCGATGAGAGGTTTTAGCCCTCGTGTTATTACTCTTTATACTCCGACCGGCGGTTTATGTCCCACTTGGGATCATTATATGGTAGCGTTCGAGCGGCGGCAGTATTCAACCTTCGAAGGCGTATTTAGGATCGTAGTCTTTCGTTTCGGGATAGTCGACTCTTTTCTTTTGACACTTACTTTATTGATTCTTTAACAGCGACCACTTTCAATCAGCACTCAAGAACGTCTGCTAGTCTTAGGCTTCACATCAGATTCCTATTTTTCTTACTGCCAAGTCCTGATCAAACGTGCCTGAAAACTCCGGAAAAGGATGTTCGACAACGGGAAACTGATAAGGCTACTTCCACCGTCCCGAGGCTTGAATTATTACCAAATATGGAGTTGCTTTTCTCAGCCCGCATTATTTCAGATTACGGAGTCATCTTTGATATTTAATATCCTAATACTATCCGTAATACGCTTAAATCGTCTTGAAGATCCGATGAAAATGCGTCACTTCGTTGAATCTCATCTAATTCAAATGAACTTTCCTCTTGCGAACTTTTTATAACTGTCCTTGGAATATTTAGCATACAACGATACGCAATTTTCAGTCACACGCAATAGTGTGCTTTCTTCGGAAGTGACGTCACAATCTGGGATTGAAGATCTACTGAGCTTCTCTGCGTCGGCGTGAACTTTGTCTTGTCTGGCCAGCCCCAGTAGTGCATATTCTGAACGCCGCTACTAGAGCTCAAGGTAAAAAAAAAAAATACCTTGCCGGAGTGAGAATAACTCACTGTAGTCAAATCCAAAACATACAAGACCAAAAGTTTCGATGGGATCCCAAAAATTTAATATCTCATCCAGACAATTATGTCCTGTCTTCTCCAGGCTCCTTAAGCATTTTTACTACAAAAATTCAGAAACAGATTAAGGCCAAATAGGTAATCATCTGAGAAAACTAAGTTCAGATATGGATTCAGCAGGTGTGTTTACCCCTACAAGTCAAATTTGTTTTGACAAAACTGATCGAAACTTCCTGCCTTAGCTTACTTCTGCCACAATTCTGGTTTCTGCCGAATTCGAGAACTACTTATCCGAAAAAATAACGAAGCTCAAAAACGAATTATCGAACATCTAATCAACTTCAAGCAGAGCTTTAACTCATGAAAATTTTCCGGGTTCAGCAGGATTACGGGCGAATTATGCTTCCGGGTAAAAAACGATTGTCATATACGGATTCAGCATCTCTTCTTACCCCTAAATTGGAATCTAACAACTACAAATAAGACTTTTGCTTTTAACAAATATTCCGGATTTGGCCGGATTCCGGGCGAACTACTTGTCCGGCGAGAAAATGTTTTTAATAATCGTGTTCAGCATGTCTTTCTACCCCTAAATCGAACATTCCGGGCGAACATTCCGGGAAAGTAGTTCCGGGCGAACTACTTGTCCTGCGAGAAATGGGTTTCATAATCGTGTTCATCATTTCTTTTTACGCCTAAATCAAACATCTAATCAACTTCAAATAAAACTTTAACTTTTAACAATGTTTCCGGTTTTGGCCATAACAATTTCCACCATTTAGCATGTCTTCTTACCAAATAATCGACTATCACACTAGCTGTTTAAAAATATTTTGCTTGCCGCTTAATTTACCCCCCCCCCCCCCCTAAATGTAGGGCTACAGAGGTCATCTACGAACTCGACCTTACTCTTGACCCAAAGAATCCTCACACAAAGTTTGATCAAAATATCCCATTTCCTTCGAGAGTTATCGTGCTTACAGACGGACGGACGGATAACTTTTGCGATATCAGAGGGATCCCTCCACTTACGTTTTGGGATCCCACAAATTAGCTATCTCTTCAGTTATACTTAGTTATCTTTTCAGTTATACTTTAAGAATTGTTGAAACCTGGAGTGGTGTCCGAAGTAGCTCTAAAATGAGCGCCGCAGTCAAAAATTCGAATCTGCTCTTTTTTGCTGTAAGACCTAGAACACATGCATGAACACGATTATTAAAAACATTTTCTCGCCGGACAAGTAGTCCGAATCGATGGATTCAGTATTTATTCGGAATACCTAGGGAAAACTAGAATCGATGGATTCAGTATTTATTCAGAATATTCCCCAAACTGTACAAGTTCAAGTCCAAGTTTGTTAATTTTACACAAAAATACAAAAACATTATACAAGCACTGTGAAGAACAAAGATTCGAACATGCGAACAACATGTTAAGATATTCTCTGTTAGCATTCCTGCTCCAAACTCCCCGGTCTGAATATAGAGCAAACAATAAATCTGCTTACCTTGTTCAGGCTTACCAAAGATGGGCAGCCGGAGACCCTATGGTCTGTTCGAGAATCTAATCAAGGCTCAGGTCCGTACGGACAGCGGCAGACACCATCCTGGCGATTCGGTCAGGTCTGGATCGAAGCTGAAACAACGGTAAGTCTAGGGTTTACTTTCTCTTGCAGTAGATTCTGAGATCTGCCTACCACAGTTTTGACTAGTCTTGCCAAAAACGGCCGTAACACGTCCATGGCCGTTACTCCGTCGATACTCCGTTGTGCATTGAATTTTCTTCAGTATGTTTCAGCTTAGTTCACTTTGCTTCCAACCCGTCAACAAAAAAAAAAGAGAGGGCAAGGAAACCCCTAGGACGGAGTAGGTGCTACAGCATAAAACAAGAGCTTTGAGCTCATGTGGCACTTGCAAGGCTGGGAATTCGTTGTGGGTTTGTTGTGTTATGTGAGCAAAACCCTTGAGATAAGAATGGGCATGGGTCCTTGAAAATCACGAGAATAGTTTTAGACCTTTTTAACGTTCTCTTGTTTTCGCAAGTTTCATTACTACTAAGGACTTTTCACTTTTCTCGGATGAAAACGCTATTTTGACAAATGCCATTTTATTTGTATTTTACTTGCACTTCAAATTTTCATCTTTGAAAACCAAGACAGTCTCGAAATACTGATTTTCACTTTGAATCAGATTCCTCTTTTATTGGATTTTAGGAGAAACTGACTAAAGTAGCGAGACAAAGCCAAAAGGAGAGCGTAACTTGGTCACCTACCAAGTTTGCCTTTTTGCAAAAAGCCGAGGGAAAAGGCGAAAGTCGGCGTTTGCCTTTTTTGACAAAAACGGGAAATTGTAAAACAGTGCTTAGGACCATTTTACGAAAACGCAAACAAAGTAAAAAGCTGTCGAAAAGGCGAGTGAAAAGTCGAACAAAAACGCAACTAATGTATTGTTCGTAAAAACTATTTTATTTGTGCATTTGGCCGGGATGATGCGCACTTTAAGGGCGCTATTATAGAGATTCATCTGTAATATTTTTATTTGTAAATTTGGTTGTGATGATGCGCACTTTAAGGGCGCTAGAGATTCATCTGCAATAAACACTCTAGAAGCACAAATGATAAGCTCATTGGAATCATGAAAATGTATATTTTTCTCAAAATTATTGTTTGTGTTTTAAGGATTTCAGTTGTAAAACCATTGAGGCAAAAATGGTCATAGGCCCTTTGGGGATCATGAATATATATCGTTTGCTTAATGTATTTTTTTTAGTTCTTGGTTAAGAAAAGCACTTTAAGGGTGCTAAAAATTAGTTTTTGAGCAACACCCTTGAGTTAAAATATATGCTTTGCTTAAAAGTATTTTTTGTACTTTGCGGTTAGGATTAGTACTTTATCTGGAAGTACCTTAATTCGCGATCACCGAAATCCCCCCCCCCCCACCAACTCCCCTCACAGTGCCCGAACCCGGTCCGGTTTTGTCACTGATGTACCTAGTTCTTGTCCTTGTTCTTCTCACTAAGTTTCATCCCAATCGCTCCACTCTAAGCGTGTCACAAGATCCCCCCCCCCCCCCCACATTCGTCGGATCCAGTCTGGACTCAAAACGGGACATCCGAGACACGAGCTTTTTCATCAAGTTCTGTTGATATATATAAGTTCTGTATACATACCTCAAGATTCCAGATTCTCCCTCCCTGCTCTCACCCACGATGTTTGGGTCGGAGAACGGACTATTTCTGAGCCAATCATGTCAAGTCTCTAATGATCAAACCAAGTTTCATCGTCCTAGCACATCTGGAAATACCTCAAGTCGCGATAGTCGGAATTCCGGACTCCACCCCTAACTCCGCAAAAGTTGTCCGTCCGTCCGTCTGTATGCACAATAACTCTCGAAGGGAATGAGATATTTTGATGAAACTTGGTGTGGGAATTCGTTGGGTCAAGAGTAAGATCGAGCTTGTAGATGGGCTTTGTAGCCCTATATTTGGGGTGGGGGAGGGGGTTTAAATTAAGAGGAAAGCAAAATATTTTTAAACAGCTAATGAGACAGTCGATTATGGGGTAAGAATACATGCTGAACACGATGGTGAAAACCATTTTGTCAAGTAGACAAGTACTTCGCCCGGAATCCGGCCCAAACCGGGAAGTTTGTTAAAATTAACAGTTTTATTTGTAGTTGATTAGATAACCGATTTAGGGGTAAGAAGAGATGCTGAATCTGTGTGTGACAATCATATTTTACCCGGACATATAGTTCGACCGGAATCCGGCCGGAGTTGGAAAATTTGTTGAAAGTTAAATTTTTATTTGAAGTTGATTAGATGTTCATTATTGGGGAAAGACGATACCCTGAGTTCGTTTTTTGAGCTTTTGTTTTCGCCGGACAAGTAGTTCTGGAGTTCGGCCGAAACCGGGAAATTGGCAGAAGTGGCAGGAAGCTTTCGGCAAAACAGATATGACTTATAGGGGTAAACACACATGCTGGATCCGTATCTGAACTTGGTTTTCTCAGATGATTAGCTATTTGGTCCTATTTGATTCGGAATTATAATGGTAAAAATGTTCAAGGAGTCTGGCGATGACTGGGTCTGGCTAAGACAAGACCCAGTTGTCTGGATCAGATATTGAATTTTTGGGATCCCATCGAAACCTTTGGTCTTGTTACAACTCTTGCTCGGACTTCGTCTGGCTTTTCAAAAGACGAACGACCTAGAAAAATTCCGGACTCAACCCCAGTGACTATCTCAGTGTAGGGAATTTCAGGACGAGGAAGGTTGAACTTGATACCTTTTGAAAGAACCGTTGTCTGTTCTTGTGTAAGTGTTTTTGATTTATGATTTAGTTTTGTTTCTTTCACTGAGGACGGTTTGCCGGAAGTGCAACCGAAATATCCGAAATTTTATTCTTCCCTCGCACATCATCTTGGAGGGGTAACTAGCTGATCAAGAAAAAAACCCGAAAATCTCGTTATTTCTATTTTTATTTGAAACCGGGAAATTGCAGAAGTAAGGCAGGAAGTTTTTGTCAAAACAGATATGACTTATAGGGGTAAACATAAACATGCTGAATCTATATCTGAACTTGGTTTTCTCAGATGATTAGCTTTTTGGCCTTAACTGGATCTGGCGAAGACAAGACCCAATTGTCTGGATAAAATATTGCTTGGGATCCCATCGCAACCTTTGGTCTTGTTTACCCGGACATATGGTTCGCCCGGAATCCGGCTGGAATCGGAAAATTTTTTATAAGTTAAATTTTAATTTGAAGTTGATTAGATGTTCGGTTAAGGGGTAAGAAGATATGCTGAATACGATGGTCAAAACCATTTACTCGCCGGGCAAGTACTTCGCCCGGAATCCGGCCAAAACCGGAAAATTGTTGAAAGTATTTGTAGTTGATTAGACATCCGATTTAGGGATAAGACGAAAATGCTGAATCCGTGTATGACAATCATTTTTTACCCGGACATATAGTTCGCCCGGAATCCGGCTGGAACTGCAAAATTTGTTATAAGATAAATTTTAATTTGAAGTTGATTAGATGTTCGTTATAGGGGAAAGAAGATAGGATACGCTGAGTTCGTTTTTTAACTTTCTTTTTTTTGCCGGACAGGTAGTTCCGGAATTTGCCCGAAACCGGGACATTGGCAGAAGTAAGGCAGGAAGTTTTTGTCAAAACACAAATGACTTATAGGGGTAAACACAAATATGCTGAATCCATATTTGAACTTGGTTTTCTGATATGATTAGCTTTTTGGCCTTAATCTGTTTCTGAATTTTAATAGTAAACATGTTCAAGGAGTCTGGCGAAGACTGGATCTGGCGAAGACAAGACCCATTTGTCTGGATCAAATATTGAATTTTTGGGATCCTATCGAAACCTTTGGTCTTGTTCGTTATTAGTCCTTTATTTTGTATTCTATTTTATCACGCAGTAACGATGACTTACGTTTTCTTACATATTTATTCTAAACTTGTCCATATGAGTGAATTTGTTCCCAAGAAGCCTGTGGGCCATGGCGGAAAACAAAATAAAATACAAAATAGCACTAAAAAACACTATGTAAAGACCAAAAGGCGACAAATCCTTACTCCAGAAAACGGTCCCTATGTTCCTTAGGCTGCTTGAGGAACCGGGAAGTCGGCGAGATCAGCAAACTCTTCTTCGCCAGGTCCTCCTCAGCCATCAGTTCTCGCCGAAAAGTCTCTTTTTCAAATCTTTTAATTCAGCGCATCTGTCTACTTTTAAGTTTATGTCCCATAATTTACCAAGAGTGGTTGCCAGTCGGCATGTTACCAGATCGCTGGCGATCCGCGACCTGTCCGCGACAAAAAACAAACCGGAATGAATTACACTGAATAGTCAGTCGACAATAATGAGTCACGACGGCGAGCGCGAGGGATTGGTGCCTCCTGCAAATCGCAAGAAAGACAAAAGTTGTGTTATGCACAACACCTACCAAATGAAACATATCCGTCCTTTGTAAACCGCACATATTGACGAAAAAGACAAATTTGGTGTATTCTCTGTGCAACATTATTTTTCGATTAAACCCTATTTAAGTCAGGTCCTTTAAAGACATTTTTGTTCTGTAGGTCATATTTTTCGAAGGGTCTAGTGACCGAGGTGGCTTCGCCCTAGATGATGTTCTTCTAAGGCTTCTTGAGAAGAATTTTTGCAAAGGTAATTTGGTTCATTCCATAGTCCCTTAGATAATGAGCGTGTTCCACCCTACTTCCCGTAGTTACTACGCATGACGTAACGGATTCTGGCTTTGTCAAGGCTGGAACGATTTTTATGGCACTTGCCCTTCGGCCAAGTGCCATATAGCGATCGCAATTTCTGTCCGTCCGTCGGTCTGTCGGTCTGTCCAGGTTTTGCTAGTTCGGGCACTTCCACAGAAGCTAGGACGATAAAACTTGGCAGGCGTATCAGGGACCCCAAATGATTAAGTTGGAAATAGTCACTTTCGCCATCTGAGCACCGTGGGGGGAGTGGAGGGAGGGCGAATCCGGAATCTTGAGGTATTTATAACTTTTGAACGGCTGATCGGATGTCGATGAAACTTGATATTTGGAAAGACCTCATGCCTCAGACAACCCACTTAAAATCCGGACCGGATCCATTGACTTTTGGGGGGGGGGGGCTGGAGGAGGCAACTGGGAATCTTGGGAAACGCTATGAGTGGAGCTGGATCGAGATGAAACTTGGTGGGAAGACACCTAGCAAACACTAGATACATCATTGACATAACCGAGCCGATTCGGGCACTGTGGGGGAGTGGAGGGAGGGGGAATCCGGAATCTTGAGGTATTTATAACTTTTGAACGGGTGATCGGATCTCGATGGAAATTGATATTTGGAAAGACCTCATGCCTCAGACGACCCACTTAAAATCCGGACCGGATCCGGTGACTTTTGGGGGGAGCTGGAGGGGGCAACTGGAAATCTTGGGAAACGCTATGAGTGGAGGAATCGAGATGAAACTTAGTAGGAAGACACCTAGCAAACACTAGATACATTATTGACATGACCGAGCCGATTCGGGCACTGTGGGGGGAGCGGAGGGAGGGGGGGAATCCGGAATCTTGAGGTATTTATAACTTTTGAACGGGTGACCGGATCTCGATGAAACTTGATATTTGGAAAGACCTCATGCCTCAGACGACCCACTTAAAATCCGGACCGGATCCGGTGAATTTGGGGGGGGGGAGCTGGAGGGGGCAACCGGAAATGTTGGAAAACGCTATGAATGGAGAGATCGAGAAGACACTTGGTGGGAAGACACCTAGCAAACACTAGATACATCATTGACATAACCGTGCCGTGCCTACACGTAACAAGTGCCATATGAGCTCGTAGCTCTTGTTCTATTTTCCAGCAGAATATTAGGCCACGGGCGGATCCGACCAATCACGTTACAGAGATGCATAGGCTACCACGCTTACTACGCTCCTGAGTATGGTAAGCAAATAGTTACTATTAGTTATATTTCGAGAAGGTTGGAACGGTCAGCGTAGGAACTATTCGTGAGGTTGGAACGGAATTATTAATAATAGTTACTATTGTTTCAAAGGAGGAACACATTTAATATAACTGATTTAGCCACTCCACTCCACTGAGTTGGCCGCTCACTCCACTCCACCTTGTGGAGCCACTCGACAAGGTTCATCCAGAGGATAGTGTGTGTCCAACCACCCAAATAGTACAACATTTCTTTCAAGAAAGGCAGATACACTAGATTACAGAGCATGTTCCACCCTTCTAATAATAGTAACTATTAGTTACTATTTTGTTCCAACCTCGTGAAAAGTTACTACGCTGACCGTCCCAACCTTCGTCGAAATAGTAACTAATAGTAACTATTTCCTTACCATGCTCGGGAGCGTGGTAGCTACGCATCTCTGTAACGTACAAAATAGAAAAATCATTCCAGCCTTGACGGCGAAAAGCCAGAATTCGTGACGTAAGTAGGTATGTGGCAAGTAGGGTGGTTTTCATTGCTTGTCGAACTATTTGCGTCGTTTGTCGCAAAACGTTGAACTTTGTGAGAAATCGCAGCAGTGTGAACCAGGGATAAGGGCACCCCTGGCGAGAGCGTGAGGTGAGGGTCCGAGCATTAAGTTGTGGGGAAATAGATGTGGATGAGGACTATTGTTGGGGGTGCTTAGCGCCGGAGGGAGTTAGTCAGGCGCTGTTGAGACTTACCGACGGAAACTGTTGGGTTGGGGGTCGTTGGCTACCAAGGGGTAGACTACGCGTATACCGTCGAAATAATAGTTGCATTTTGTAGATACCATGTATCTGATACCACAGTCAAAAGTCGTTTTTGCAGTTTTCGTGGTATCTCGCCGGAGCCAGACCGTGGTAACTAATCGTGTTTTTTTGGGGCGAAAGAAGGGAAAGGTAAATTGGTGGCAAAGAAGTTTGAAACTTAGTGATGTGACTGAATATCAGTTTTTCTTTTGGGATGACTTCGAAAAGCGCAATTTCGGCAATTGTCGTTTTTGCAGAGCAACCGTATATCAGATAGCACGGTAACTTCAAAGACGACTAATTGCAGATCCGGTTACCGCGGTGACAGATCCCATCTGCAAAACGCAACTAAGGAGTGGTTCTGGTAAGACTGCAGTCCAGTCGTTTACGTGAGCTAACAGCTCTCTTGTCTTTACTTTTACCTGTTCATAGACAGCCTCTAAACTGTTGGATGTGTTCGTTCATTTTGTTTTCTGTCTTCATTGGAATGGGTTGCTGTATTGAGGACAAGAATGTTTGATACCTGTATGAAATGGAGTTGGGGTTAAAAATGTCGAAAATGTATTCGAGAATGGATGTCGAGAATCCGAGAGGGATTCTCGAATACATTTTTGTGACTCTCGGATACATTTTTCATATTCTCGAGAACCTAATTTTAATTTGTATAACAAGAACTTTTTGGAAATTCTCAAATACTTTTTCATCTTTTCTCGAATACTTTTTGTAGTTTTCGAAGACCAACAAAATTCTGGAAGACTTTTCGGTGATTCTTGAAGACAAACACCTATTTCTGGAAGACATTTGAGGAATTTGAATACATTTATTCGATTCTCGAAAACATTTTTGACTTTTTTTAACCATAAATTCATTCTATATAACTGAAATCTTGTCTCCCTTGATGGTTGATAATGACCCACAACTGATGGTGGATGTGAGTGAAGCAAGAGCTAAAGATTCCATTGAAACTAAGAAATCCATGTTTAGAATAAAAAAAAAAAATCTGAATTTGCGGGTCAGAAACTAAAGTTCTTAGGAGGAGGGTCGAGCCCAGTGGAGCGGTAGAGCTCATCACAGGCGATCGTCGAGCAATTAGTGGCATCTGTAGTACGAGGAGCAGACTAATCTAGTTTCTTTTCAGGTTTACCAGATGGCATTCGTGCAACAAGTAGCTGAAGGCGACCGATTTTTTCTTGCGTTTTGTATCCTTTTTTATCGAAGTAAAACGTTTGTCGGAGTACAGAATGTTTGGAGTTGGTTTTGGGTTGGAGGACAATTTTTAACAAGACCAAAGGTTTCGATGGGATCCCAAAAATTCAGTATTTGATCCTGACAATTGGGTCTTGTCTTCGTCAGACTCCTTGAACATTTTTACTATTAAAATTCAAAAACAGATTAATCATCTGATTGAATCAGTTCAGGTATTGAATCAGCATGTGTGTTTCCCCCTATAAGTCATCTCTGTTTTGACGAAAACTTCCTGCCACTTCTGCCAATTTCCCGGATTCGGCCGAATCCGGAACTACTTTTCCGGCGAAAAAAGAAAGCTCAAAAACGAACTCACCGTATCTTCTTTCCCCAATACTGAACATCAAATCAACTTCAAATAAAAATTCAACTTATAACAAATTTTCCGGCTCCAGCCGGATTCCCGTCGAACTATATGTCCGGGTAAAAAATGATTGTCATACACGGATTCACCATCTCTTTACCCTAAATCGAATACCTAATCAACTATAAATAAAACTCTAACTTTTAACAATTTTCGGTTTTGGCCGGATTCCGGCGAACTACTTGTCTGGGTAGAAAATTGTTTTCACATAAGTGTTCAGCATGTCTTCTTACCCCTAAATCGAACATCTAATCAACTCCAAATAGAACTTTTACTTTTAACAAACTTTCCGGTTTTGGTCGGATTCCGGGCGAACTACTTGTTCGGCGAGAAAATGGTTTTCAACACTGTGTTCAGCATGGCTTTCTACCCCTAAATCGAACATCTAATCAACTTCAAATAAGACTTTTACTTTGAACAGACTTTCCGGTTTCGGCCAGATTCCGGGCTAATTACTTGTCCGGCGAAAAAACGGTTTTCACCATCGTGTTTAGCATGTCTTCTTACCCCTAAATCAAACATCTAATCAACTTCAAATAAAACTTTTACTTTTAACAAACTTTCCGGTTTTAGCCGGATTCCGGGCGAACTACTTTTCCGATGACAAAATGGTCTTCACCATCGCGTTCAACATGTCTTCTTACCCCATAATCGACTATCACATTATCTGTTTAAAAATATTTCATTTGCCCCTTAATTTAAACCCCCTCCCCCACCCCTAAATGTAGGGGTACATAGCCCATCTACGAACTTGACCTTACTCTTGATTCAAAGAATCCTCACACCAAGTTTCATCAAAATATCTCATTCCCTTCGAGAGTTATAGTGCGCACAGACGGACGGACGGACAGACGGACAACTTTTGCGATGTCATAGGTATCCCGCCACTACCGTTTTGGGATCCCAAAAAGGTAAAACTCATTGAGAATGGGATTAGCAACAAGTTGTACAAGAATCATTGTTATTGCGTCAATGTGCAAAATAGTCTTTTATTGCGCAATATAAAAGCCAGGCTTCACCTTCCAGCAGACGTTCGTAGCTTCCGCATAGTTAAGCCAACCCTTTCCAGTCGTTGATGGCATCCAATTTTGCTATCCTTCAACATTTCCTAGATGCCCTTCACATTTCGAATATCTCTTGCATCCCAGTCACAGCTGTCAATCACTTTCCCATTTCTTCCTACAATTGCATATTTGTTATGTCTCCAATAGATTGCCTCTATGGTCACTCTTCATGACTATCTGCAATATGGCACTTGAACCGAAAGCTAATGCCATAATACAATAATAACATAAGAACGGACGTAATCTGCTGGAAAATTGAAGAAATTTGCTGGTAAATTGCAAAAAATACCTTAAAAGGCTAAAATTTATCGGCGTTTGCTCTATTTTTAGCATTTTTCAAGGTATTTTTGCAATTTTTTCCCAAAAGTTGTTAGTGTTGTTATTTTATTATACGTCCTTCATAAAATCCGATGACGGATTGCCGCCAGACGCGCTAAAGGAACAACAACAATCCCACGTGATATCTTGGTATAAGTTATCTGAAGGGTGAATAGCGATTAGGCTTTCGCTTCATATTAAGTCGCGTATTAGCCCCTTGGAAAAGTCTTCCAATACTCAGCACTGAAGTTGAAAGCCAGGAATAACAATGACGCTTGACAGAAGAGAATTGGTTTAAGCAAAAATAGAGAAGAGGCATTTTAAACAGTTTTAAACATGGCTAAACATAGCGCACCTAGCGGCCAAAAAAAGAACTAATCTGAGAGGAATTTTATGAAGGGCGTATTGTATTTTGGCATTAGCCGTCGGAAAGTGCCATATTGCGATCTAATTGGTTTCCCTCTGGCTCTGTCTCACTTTTGCTAGTTCGGCTAGTTCTTCCACGTAAGGTAAGACGATGAAACTTGACAAGGTTCTGAAGGACTCGGCTGAATGCCCAGCGAAACCATGTTTTCGCGGTTTAGTCCAATCATTCAGTTGTGGGTGGAGGGAGGGGGAACACGGAAACTTGCGACCCGCGTGACCCGGAGTCGCTGTAAACTTGAACGAAGTAATCCTTTAACCTTTATAGGCTACCTGCTGCTTTACTATAAATAAAATTTAAGGAAATAGGGAATCCTCAGAACTCGACCACCAATCGAGAGGTTTTCAAGAAAATTAAAAAGTTTTCCGACATTCAGTGAAATGGCGCTACTGTCCGTAAAGAATGGCAAGTTTCACCGCCCTACCTTGTCGCGATGTGTCTGAACTAGCAAACTTTCGACAGAGGGACGGACCGACACAAAGTATGGTCGCTATTGGTCACTTTGTGTAGCCTACGCGGTGTGGATGCGGAGCGATTGCGTCCCATTCTCCCCGAATTCTACACACCCATCCGCAACAGACCACAGCGCGTCAAGGCTCAGAAAGTACCCAAATTAAATCCAGTCCCCACAAAACATGAAAGGTACCGAATGAGTTTTGTTCCAAGTTTTGTTGAATTGTACAACAGCCAGTAAACATAGTCATTATTTTCGTTGAATTGTGAGTTTTAGTTTCTGACCCTTTTAGTATGTTTTATTTTGTTTTATATATGTATTTTAGTGAAATTACTTTTGACGTAATGATTAAAGATTGACTTTGATTGAATTTGGAAAAAAAAATAAATCATTTCATTAAAGCGATTTTTATTTGTTTTAGAAGTTTTTGGCAAAATATTCGCCGAATGAGTCTTTCGTGTAAATTCTGGTAGATAAGTTTGTATCGACTGATGAATTTCTTTACGAACTGTTTTGCAATTTTTATTGAATTGACAAATTGATTCGAGTGTTTAGTTATGTTTGGACGTAGAAGTTAAATTCGGCGTTCACGCTGTGAAAGTTACTTTTTAGAATTAAAAATCTACTCTACTCTACTCCACTCTACTCTAGCTAAGATACATTTTTTTAAATAAAAAATAGTCCTGCACTGCCGCCACAACTACGCGACAACCGATGACTCTTTCTGCTGATTTGCTGATGGTACAAATAGAATAACAACCTGGAGCCTTTGGAAGATAAAGCAAATAGAAAACCTAAATAAACCTCACCTAAATACATCCGGCGGTATAATTATACCGGCGGGCCGCCGCCGCCGACTTTCGGAGCGACTTCGGGGACTACCATAGAGGCAACCCATTCGAGAGACAGAACAAATATGCAAATGTAGAAATAAAGGGAAAATCGATTGGCAGTTGTGACTGGGATGCAAGGGACATTTGAAGTGTGTAGGGAACAACTAGATGTTGAAGAATAGCAAAATCAAAAAATCTGGAAGGGTTGGCATGATTATGCGGAAGCCCCGGACGTCTGGCAATCTGAAAGGTGAAGCCTGGGATTTTATTTGAAGGTTATTTAAGAACTGAAGACATTAGGGTTTCGGTGAGAGGAATTTATAGCTGAATGATTCAGTGGATGGTGTCAGTCCGCTTGCATGGAACCTGCATGGAACGCGGATATCAGTTTTCTTCTCAGGTTTCCGAATATAGTGTCATCTAGTGTACTATTTGGAACAAGTACTATCAGGGTATAAAATCAGTTGCTCTACGGAACCGTGTTTCATTCGTTCGTCGGCATCATCACAATAACACAGGTAAACTGCAGTGGAGTGATGCTTTGGCTAAGTTAATGAGTTTTGCAGAAGTCTAGGTAAACTAGAGCGATTTCTGCGTGCTTTCTGTAATACTTAGCCTGCAGTTTTCCTTGGTGAAGTTGAACAAACTACTGGAATATTCAGGGGTTATAGTTTGCCATCATTACACCATACACCACTGCAAGTTCATTGACATTGCACAATCACAATGCAGAGATGAAGTTTATAGTCTTTGAGCAAAGTCCATTTTCTGTCCATTGCCTTCTAACATTTTGGTCAATGTGATTTAGTGCAGGCTTCAATGCTTGTCATGGGCAGGTCATGGGACTGCAGTCAGTCTACCACAAATCCCTGATTTTTGGATACCCTATGCCAAACGTTGGGTATATCTAGCATTTGGCATACCATATGCCTAACGCTGGATACACTATGCCAAATGCTGGATACTCTAATCTAATAAAATATTAATGATTTGACTGAAGCTCAGAAATCAACCAATCAGAATTCATCTGTAGTTAGATAGGTCAGGGTTAGATTGACAACAGGTATCCAGCGTTTGGCATAGGGTATCTAGCTTTAGGCATAGGATATGCCAAACGTTAGGTCATATCCAGCGTTTGGCATAGGCTATCCAAAAATCAGGGGTTTGTGGTTGACTGGTCTAGTACACTATATTTTTCACAACAAAAACAAAAGGGCTCTAATGGTGATGGAGATGAAAAACCTAACAGCACCCTATCTATTGTCCATGTATTTTCCCTATCTATTCCCCAAGAGCCATTATTCTGGTTGGCTGCTAGGTAGAAAAAGCTGAGGCACAGGACACTTTGCATGCAAAACCCTTGACTATGTAGAAAAGGAAATGAGGTTTTTCACATCTGTCATCAGCCGAGCCCTTTTGTTTTTGTTGTGAAAAATATATAAAGGATTGTCTTTGATTTCTCTAATATATGGTAGTATTTTCAGCCCTGTCCGAGCTGGTGCTCAGTTGTTATGACAGAAACTGTGTTTTTGATGTATGCACTGTATACTGAAATCCATGCACCATACATGAAATCAAAGGTACAGTGCTTAAACGTCTAGCACCCAGGCATGGTGCTAGACGTTTGAGCACCGTGCCTGAAAAGGGGCTAGTGTACTAGACTGACTGCCGTAGTACAGCTGTACTGGAGCCTATACTATTTCCGTCGGTTTCTATTTCCGTCAGCACCCAACGGAATTATTTTTCTAGCTTAGATGTACCTTAGATGCACCACAACCTGTCTAAAATAGTTAAACCTGTTGAATTAATATCATATTCACTGATAAAATCTTTCTGAATTCAGATATTTAGGCACTGTTGTGACGGAAATAGAATCATGGCATCCCGCATTGTTACAGTACAAGAGAGTGGATGTCAATTTCTGCAAGTCAAAAACAGGTCAAAAAGACAAAGATCTTCTTTGTTTAAAACACTATGTTTTTCAAATATTGAACTAATGTTTGTTTCTAACAATCATACAGTTTGCTTTCATATTTTCTCCAAGTACCTAGGTTAAACAATGATTATGAGACGGAAACAAAATTCGGATGACCAGCCGTAACGGTAACAAAGTCCCCAGAAAATTTTTGGATCATCTCGTAAGAAAAACTAGGATGAAGAAGAAGAAGATGGCTTTCTTTTGATGTATTGTTGACATTTTTTGGAAATTTCTGTTGTGAGAAAAAGACAACCAAAGCTGACCAGTGGAATAGACAGGTTAACTTCTGACGGAAATAGCATAGGCTCGAGTAATCAGGAAAGTTGAAGTAAGGGAGGGATCCCTGCCCCAGCCCTGGGATAAAAATGATTATTTTGGCATTGTATCTATAAATATTCTTTCATCCCAAACTGGCTGCAAATTGTATTTGATAGTGCAAAACGGATACGTCGGTTGAATTTTTTATTTTCCCACAATTTTGTTTTCCAACTTGAGCGGCCTTGAGCCTGAAGAAGACCCTTGCCAAGAAGGACTGAATTATAGCTCTAATACAGTAGAGGTACACTACAGTTTTGGGCTAAATGGTAGACTGAAGATTGAAAATACTTGCACAGGTGTTTCCAGCTTAGTATTGCCACCCGACCAAAATTAAGTTTACTAGATTTCAGAGATTTTTTTGTACTAGATTCTAATAAAATTTACTTACTTAAAAAAAAGATTTGCTGCTGTCGGCGTGACATGTGCATTAACTTAAGGAATCCATACCTGATCAGTCTACCACAAATCCCCAATTTTTGGATACCCTATGCCAAACGCTGGGTATATCTAGCATTTGGCATAGCCTATGCCTAACGCTGGATACCCTATGCCAAATGCTGGATACCTGTTGGTAACCTAACCCTGACCTACCTCAATATAAAGGAGTTCTGATTGGTTGATTTTTTAGCTTCACTCAAATCATCAATATTTTACTGGGTCATAGTATCCAGCACCTGGCGTAGTGTACCCAGCGTTAGGCATAGGGTATGCCAAACGTTAGACATGTCAAAAGTTTGGCATAGGGTATCCAAATATCAGGGGTTTGTGGTTGACTGTACCTGATCCATACCACATTTCAACAATAAACAAATTCATCGAAAGACAGTTAAATTTCGAGGCACTGATTTTGAGTCATACTGGACAGCCAATTTTTATGAACACAGTTGGTTTGCTTGTTTTCATCGGAACTAAAGACCTAGCACACTGATCAAAGAGCTCTGATGCTTGGGTTGGTTAACATACGAAATTGAGAACTGTCGCTCTGGCCTCTGAATTTACATGGGGCCAGCGGCAGACAGTGAGGAGCAAGAATGGATCCTAATATCTCTGTATGTTTCCTCTGAATATGTGAAAAATTACACAACTTCTGGGTTGGACCGTTTTTCTTACTAAAAACTGGGACTTTTTACTAAGTTAGAAGGAATTTTAATAGATCCTCTATATTTACTAGATTTTTTTTTTTTTTTTTACTAGATCTAGTAAAATTTTAAAATTCTAGTAAAAAAACACTGTTTCAGCTACCCATCTTACCTACTTTGGCTAACTGGTAGTTAGCTTTAGATACAGCAAGTGCATGAAAATGGCAAAGTCCGTAGTCAACAAATGTTCACTTAAGCGTACCTCTACTATAAATTCAACTGACTTATCCGTTTTGCACTATCAAGTTTGCATTTTAGGCTATCTATTCCAGATCAATTCTGTATGTGTTAGGTAGTGTTTTCCCTTCCTTTCCTACCCAACCTCAAACCAGCCTCAAACCAGCTTTCATTTTCCAGAGAAGTCTTACCTTCGAAAAATCTATCTGGGTTAATCAACTAAAAAAGGAACCCAACAATATGACAAACATGTTATATTGAAGCTAATAATATAATGGTTCACATACTGGAGAAATAAATTTTGCTTCAGTATTTCTAGTTAAACATATTTTATTTTTAAACAATACCATGTCATTGTTACCTAAGCTTGCAATCTTTGCTGTAATTTACAAAGTGATGAAAAAGATAGAGCTACCGAAGTAATAAGCAGAAAATCCCTTCTTTAAGCAGCTTCAAAACAAAGAACAAGCAAATAGTTAAATATTTATATACACAAGAATATTGAAAAAAAAAATAAAATCAGATTTTGAGCATGTTCCACCCTCTTACTGTAGTTACTATGCATGTTTCACAGATTTTGTCTTCTTGATATCAAGGCTGGAAAGCATTTTTCTATTTTCGATGAATACACATAATAAATACATATTATGTGAATACTTAAGCTTCAGCTTAATGTCTCTTTTCTATTAATAAGTAAACAAATAATATGTATATATTCACGTGACATGAGGATCGAAACTGCTTACATGAATGACTTGGGTAAGATCATCATTCTTACGGTCAGCTTCTATCTAACTGTTGTAGTGGTGTACAAACAAAGTTCACAAGCCCCTATCTAGCTCATTGTCAGAGCACTGGTCTAAAAAGCCAAAAGTTCTGGGTTCAAATCCCAGCTGAGGAGTACCTTTGTCTTTCAGTTCACTACTTACAAACCTTGAAAACATCTTATAATCTGACCAAAGAATTCTTTCAGGTATAGCCATGACAAGTTACTACAAAGAAAATGCTATTAATGGAAGGGCCCCACAACCACTTTCAATGTATGGCAATGTTATGCACAGAAACCCTGCTGCTGAGGTTCCTTATAGTAATGGGAACTACGGAATGAAGCGTGAGGAAATATTAAGTGTTGGTACTACCACAGACAAGAATGGTATGGACCCTGTTGGAACAAAACCTCAAGCACCACAGGAGGATACTCCAGAGATTGACATTACAATTAGTAATGTGGTGTGCAGTTACAGTGTGAAATGTCACTTGAATTTGAAGATGATAGCAATGTCCGGTGCAAATGTCGAATTTCGGAGGGAAAATGCAGTAAGTTTTAAGTTGAATTTTTTTTATGATGCTTGTAGTTTGGGATGAAGCATGCAACTGAAATTTTGCTTCAGCAATTTTTTTTCGTCCTTCTATCAAGGGTTCTCTTTAAGACATAGATACAGATCTGAATGCCAGATAAAAACAAATGCAAGCTCCAGCAATCACAAATCTTGAATTCTAAGATATTGATCTTTTGAATTGCTAGTTATCTTTTTTATTTCTATTGATGTTAGGTCTCATTTAATTAAACTTCACTGTTTATCGCAAGCTCAGATTGTTAACTACGGGCTGAAGACTAGCATTGCCAAGAAGGGTTGAAATGTCACTAGAGCAAAATTTCAGCTGACTAATTTCTTTAGCATAGCAAAACATGATCTACTTAGACCGAAGGAATTCTGAAGCATTCAAAAAGTAATGATGAGGCCTTTTTCACGGATTTAACATTGAAAGAATGAACGCAGTTTATCAGCCCACTACACCTACTGGTAAAATAGCAGTTAAACGGGAAAGAAAAAAGAAAAGTAAGACCACAATTAAAGATTTATCTCCATTCCACATTAATGTGCCAGACATTCCAGAGTGTATGGTGCGGAAAAGGAATTGTGTGCCACACGCTCGACCTATTTCGACCAATTCCTATTGTCTGAAAATAAAACAAATCTGGACAAGAGCTCAATAAATAGAACTTTAAGCTTATGTCATAACCATTTGTGCATAAGAATTCTCGCCTCAGTTGTATGTCTATCTACTTGATAAATTAAATAATTTGATCATTGGGACACGGTATTGTTGTGATATGGATAACTCTCGAACAAGTGATCCGGCTCGGATGGAACATTTTAGTTGTCACGATTACATTCCTAGAGGTTCTGTTTACAGGACCTGACTAGATTCAGTCTCTGCCTGAGGGGGATAGAGTGGTGGCTCAAATTCTGTGCCAGGCTTAGTGTGTAGGATCTTGGCTGGTAGGACTTATATATGACCTGGATCTACCATTTATAGATCCGGACTGTGCCCGAGAATTGTGGCGGGAGTGGGAGGGGAGTCCCGCAAATCTTTTGACATGCACAAATCTTGGATGATTGATCCGATTCGGATGATATGCTATTATAATAAGATAATAAGATAATCTGTATTTGAAAGCCGTATGGCCATATACAGTAACAATCAACATACATAAATACAACCAGCATTCAATCACCACTACTATAATTTCTACGGCGCACTTGCTCTATCTCTTTCCTCAATCTTACTAAACTCTAAAGCCCTTCCAACAAAATTCCCTACTGCGATAATATACCTCGGCGACGTTGATTTCAAAATCCCAGGGAGAAAGCCATCATTCCATTATGTGTTGCCCTCGATTGGATAGTCCAATCTAGATGTCATCATCGGGGGCACACGTACCAGCTTGTAAAATCAAGATTCCACAAGGACGTTTTTAAGTGTGGTTTTGTCAACAGAATTGTTGATCCTCGGAACGGCCTACCGAAGATGCGGTTAATGCATTGTTGATGGGATTTTCAACTCTGATCAGTTCGAGTAATCAAAATATCTGAGACTTATTAGAGGCGAAAGCCTTTTCTCTTGCTTTGTATTATTATTAGATGGCACTTGAAAGTTGGCAAGCGTAAATGTTGAGTTGACAGGTTCATTTATTTCCGCTTTGCATCACCTTCTTCTTTCAGATGCTCACAATGAAGTTGCGAAAACCACATGTAACTGCAAGTATCTGGTCCTCAGGCCATGTGACAGTAACTGGTTCAACGAGTGAACCAGAAGCCAGGGTGGCTGCTCGCAGGGTTGCCAGAATCCTTCAAAAGCAAGGATACAAAGTACGGTTGACCAACTATCGAGTTGTGAACGTTTTGGGATCATGTACCATGCCCTGGGCAATAAAGATTCAGCTTTTCTCTGGCGAACATCGAGAAGTCAGGTAAGTTTCTTGTCTTTAGTTATTTATTGAAACACAAGGAAGTTTATTCTCACATTACGTCCTCCCATGAGGACATTACGTCCTCCCCTGAAGAAAAGAACAAGCTCCCGCGAGATACCGAAAATTAAAGGTTTTCACTTCAATTTTAGTCTTTAAGAAAATAAGAAAAGAATTATGATTTCTTGAATCAGAATAATGGTATCTACAAGAACTGCTTACAGTAATTTTTTCAGACTAGCTTGTTGCCCATTCCGATGACTCGAAAATAGTATTTTGCATAGATTTCTGATAATTGCTTACACTCATGTTCCCCTACTGAACCTTGGCGAGGATAATAGCATCAGATTTTAAAGTCCGTTGCTAGTAGGGACTTCTCTCTTTTCTGGGATAAAAACGCAATTTTGACAAATTCCATTTTACTTGTATTTCATTTGTATTCTAAATTCTTCAACTTTAAAATCCCAGACGGTACAGATTATCACTGTGACTAAAATCCATTATTGGATTTTGGGGCAAACTGACAAAAGTCTTTTAGGCAAAAAGCCCAAAGGAGAGCTCAACCTGGTCAGACCAAGCCACTATCTACTCTAGTTATGACCCTCACAATATCTGCGGCTCCCCCACAGCAAAAATTCTACCATGACGCGGGAAATTTTAATCTCAACACGAACGCGGCTTTTCAGTGGCCAGTGGAGAGAGTGGTGAAAAATTGCTTTGTGCCTGAACAAGATTCTTTTTATAATTCTTTTTCGTAAGGCATACAGCAAAAATACAAGCGCACAGAGGTACCACAAATCACACAGAAATTCCACTATTAGAAACTTGATTATTCGTGAATAGCGGAACAACGAAGTAACGCATTTCCAGCTAATTTTAGTGAATAAGTGATGGGTAACTAGATTGTCCTATCCCAGCCTTTTTCGGTTAAACTTTAATGTGATTTTTGGCGGCTTTGTGCTCTCACGCATTTCTTGTGATATTATGAATAAATGTTGGTTTTCGCCCTGACAGCAATAATTGCCAAAATTGTGGAATAAACAGAGTTAGCGGAAGGATGATGCTGTTACCCCGCAAAGTCCTTAACCCCCATTTTCCACCCGATCGTCTTTTACTTCTTAGAAAAGGTCTTTTGGCCTTACAATTTTTTGTGATCCCAAAACGTAAGTGGTGGGATACCTATGACATCGCAAAAGTTGTCCGTCTGTCCGTCCGTCCGTCTGTGCGCACTGTAACTCTCGAAGGGAATGAGATATTTTGATGAAACTTTGTGTGAGGATTATTTGGGCCAAGAGTAAGGTCGAGTTCGTAGATGGGCTCTGTAGCCCTACATTTAGGGGTGGGGGAGGGTGTTTAAATTAAGGGGCAAATGAAATATTTGTAATCGGATAATGTGATAGTCGATTATTAGGTAAGAAGACATGCTTAACACGATGGTAAAAACCATTTTCTCGCCGGGCAAGTAGTTCGCCAGGAATTCGGCCAAAACCGGAAAGTTTGTTAAGAGTAAAAGTTTTACTTGACGTGAATTAGATGTTTGATTTAGGGGTAAGAAGACATGGTGAACACTTATGTCCGACCGAAATCAGGCCAAAACCGGAAAATTTGTTAAAAGCAAAAGTTTTATTTGAAGTTGATTAGATGACAGATTTAGGGGTAAGAAGAGACGCTGAATCTGTATATGACAATCGTATTTTTTTACCGGGACAAATAGTTTGTTCGGAATCCGGTTGAAACTGGATTTTTTTTTTTATAAATTAAAGTTTTACTTCAAGTTGATTAGATGTTCTTTATACGGGTAAGGAGATAGGCTTAATCCGTTTCTGAGCTTTTTTTTTCTGGACAAGTATGGTAGTTCGTTTGCAATTGTCTGGATGGCTATGAAATCCCGTATGATACTTAGTAGGTTGCTAGTTACAAGTGTTCGGTCCAGGCTGACAGCGGATAATGTTTGATCGAGGAAGGGATAAGTCAGCTGCAATGAGATATATGTCTACTAGGTTTGTCTTGTTAGTTGCGTTTTTGCAGATACCATGGTATCTGATACCACGGTAAAAAGGCGCTTTCGCAGTTAACGCGGTATTGGCCAGTTACCGTGGTATCTGGTTTTCAGATACCGCGGTCCAACCGTTGTATCTGGTTTTCAGATACCGCGGTCCAACCGTTGTATCTGGTTTTCAGATACCGCGGTCCAACCGTTGTATCTGATCGTGGTATCTGACAAGTCATCTCACTTTCTACCAAATTCTGTCAAGTTGGTGGGAAAGAAGTTTGGCACTTGGTGATGTAACTGGAAATCTGTTTTCTTTTAGGATGACTACGGTAAGTGCAATTTCGGCAATAGTCGTTTTTGCAGAGCAGCCGTGTATCAGATACCACGGTAACTGCAAAAACGACCAATTGCAGATCCAGTTAACGTGGTATCAGATACCATGGTATCTGCAAAAGTGCAACTATTATTGTAGCGGGTTTTTGCCACTCAACCTTGTACCTCCAGCTTTGACGCTCCATTTATATTCATTATTAATAGGAGTAATAGTTTTATTAACAAACACAATTTAGACTCGGTAAATAGCACAGCAAAAGCAGTGCTTGCGAGTATTTGCTCTTGTACCGCACATAAGCTATTATACCTGTACAGAAGAGATAAATTAAACCTTGATCCTCGAACCTTGATTTGATCCAGCGACGCTTCGTTTCCTCGGCAGGGATCCAGTTTAATAAAATTGTCAAATGGATCGCAGGTTAATTTCTTCTAGTTATCCTGAAGTTGACCCTTGTCGAAAAGCTCCAAACCATCGCTGGGCCAAATCATGTTTGACTGCTGCAAACGAATACGTAGGTATTTTAAAGATAACATACCAGACACGTATTGCGTACTACAGGTACGCTAAATTTTTGCTCGGCGGCTCCCAGAAGTTCAACCACGGAGTTATCAGCTAAATTCAGGAAAATGGACCCTGCCGAAAGCTATTAAAATTAAAATTAGTGCTCGAACAAGAGCTCTGAACCTTTGTACAAGTCACATGTCAGTCGTCGCATAAGCTGTGTATATATTTTTTTCAAGTTCTTTTGTTATTTCTTTCGTTTTCTTTATCTCCTCCTCTATTTGGGATCCCGAACCGTAAGTTGTCCGTCTGTCTCTCTGTCTGTGAGCACAATAACTCTCGGAAGGGAAGGAGATATTTTGATGAAACTTGGTGTGAGGATTCTTTGGGTCAAGGGAAAAGTCGAGTTCGTAGATGGGCTATGTAAGCCCTAAGTATCAGCTAATGAGATAGTCGACTAAGGGGTAAGAAGACATGCTGAACACAGATATGAAAATCATTTTCTCGCCGGACAAGTAGTTCGCCCGGAATCCGGCCAAAACTGGAAACTTTGGGAAAAGTAAAAGTTTTATTTGAAGCTGATTATATTTTCGATTTAGGGGTAAGAAGACATGCTGAACAAGTTTATGAAGACCATTTTCTCGCCGGACAAGTAGTTCGCCAAAAATCCGGCCAAAACCCACAAACTTTTTAAAAGCAAAAGTTGTATTTTTAGCTGATTCGACATTCGATTTAGGGGTAAGAGAGACGCTGAATTCATATATGATAATCCTGTTTTACCCGGAAATATAATTCGCCCGGAATCCGGCTGAAATCGAAAAATTTGCTATAAGTTAAATTTTATATGAAGTTGATTAGATGTTGGATATAGGGGTAAGGAGATACGCTGAATTGGTTTTTGAGCTTTATTTTTTTGCCGGATAAGTAGTTCCAGCTTCTGCCGAAAACCGGAAAATTGGCAGGAGTAAGGCAGGAAGTTTCGATCGGTTGCGTCAAAATAGATATGTCTTAGAAGGGTAACACGCTGAATCCATATCTTAACTTTTTTCAGATCTACCAGTTATTGTGCTGTCGTTGGAAAATGTGAAAAAAAAATGATTTTTTAATTAGGTTTCGAAGGTGTTTCAGCTCTCACGAAAAGCCTTGAGCTGTTCTAAATTTCAAAAATAAAAATATTTAACTGTCTGGATCAAATATTAAATTTTCTTGATCCCATCGAAGCCTTTGGTCTTGTTCCTTTCTGCAAGCGGCCAAAAATAACCACATCTTGGACCTTCTTGGCAAGTGCCCTCGTCAGCCTGAAGCTAGAATTACGACCTGTGACACAAACATCGCTAGCTTACGTATCCGTTGAGCGCAGTCAAATACAGTTATTAGTTTGCCATTTTGTTTTATCCCTGTTACAAATTGTTCTCTTTTTTTTTCAGTTACGAGCCGGAATTACATCCTGGTGCTACATACAGGATTGCGGATCCCAAGGCGACACTGAAGATCTTTTCAACCGGCAGCATCACAGTTACAGGTACGACATCTCATTTCTTGGCGCATTTTAGTTACTTGCCAGTTTTTACCAACAAAAATAGAAAAACGAGATTTTTCGTTTTTTTCTTGATCAGCTAGTTATCCCTCTCTGATGATGGGCGAGGGATAAACAAAACTTCGGATATCGTTGCACTTCCGGCAAACCGTCCTCAGCGACAAACCTAGATGCGGAAAACGATGCGGAACCAACAAACTATATGACGACATGTAACTAGAAACCAGAAGGACGATGCGGATTGCGGACTCGGTAAAATCTTCGGAACAGCTCTGTTTTTTTGCTAATACCGACGGGGTGAGGTTTAAGTCGTCACCTCAGTTTAACCCGCACTTAAGGTACGTATTTCCACAGACCGATTTTCATAGTCAGAAGCGAACCTCCTCATTCGTTTTGAAATTTGGACGTATCACATGAAAGTGACGCGATTTTCGCGTGCGCACTTTATCCTGCCAATTCGTCGGACTGTGTGCGAGCGTAGCTTTAGTTTTCGAAGCTGACTGAAGACCCAAATACTTGGTGCAAAAGCAAATATTTTTTTTGTTTTTAAGAAGGGTTTAAATAAAGAATTGAGTTAGTGAAGATTTTAAAGTAAAAAGGAAAGAGGAGGTGTCGGGCTTGAGTCACTGGGAAGAGGAGGTGTAACACGGTAGAAAGATGTATGATCGATGTCGGTAGCGCGGGGAAGGCTCGTGGTTATTATTAGTACTGATTTTTGCACTTACAGGCTTACAGTATCAAGTTACAAACAACAAAAGCAAGTAAAACAAGACCAAAGGTTTCGATGGGATCTCACAAATTTAATATTTGATCCAGACAATTTGGTCTTGTAAATATCCGGTCTTCGCCAGACTCCTTTAACGTTTTTACTGATAGAATTTAGAAACAGAAGAAGGTCAATGGCTAATCATCTGAGAAAACCAAGTTCAGATAGAATTCACCATGTCTGTATTTATCCCTCGGCTATACGTTATATTTACTTTGACGAAACTGATCAAATCTTCCTGCCTTACTTCTGCCAAATCTCCGGTTTAGACCGGATTCCTGTCAAAGGTAAGGTACAATTTTAATGGCAAAAATAAATAAACCTGGTGTTTCTTAAAAGCATCAGACATGCTAGTGGCGAACTACTTTCCCGGCAAAAACTAAAGCTTAAAAACGAAATCTGCTTATCACCATACCCCTATATCGAACTTCCAATCAACTTCCGATAAGACTTTAACTTTTAAACAAATGATCGGGTTTCCGCCGATGATTGTCAAAAGCGGAATCAGCATGTCTTCTAACCCCTAAATCGAACTTCTAACGAACTTCAGATACAACTTTTACTTTAGACACATTTTCTGGTTTCGATGGATTCCGGGCGAACTACTTGTCCGACAAGAAAATGGTTTTCATATAAATGTTCAGTATGTCTTCTTACCCCTCGATCGAACATCTAATCAACTTTATATAAAACTTTTACTTCGAACAAACTTACGATTTTGGCCGGATTCCGGGCGAGCTACTTGCTAAGCGAGAAAATGGTTTTCATATTCATGTTTAGCATGTCTTCTTACGCCTTGATCGATTTCGTTAGCTGTGTTTGCCCCTTTAATTTGAAACCCCTCCCTCGCCCCTAAATATTGAGCTACAGGGTCCATCTACGAACTGTTCCTTGATCCAAAGAGTCCTCACACTAAGTTTCATCAAATATCTCTTTCCCTTCGTGAGTTATCGTGCTTACAGACGGCGACTTTTGCGATGGCATAGGTTTCCCTCCACTTCCGTTTTGGGATCCCAAAACGTATAGCGATTAAACACAAGCCCAGAAAAAGTTACGGATTATATATCCAGAAGGTACGAGGTATGGTCGATCTGAAGAAACAATAAAACCAAGTAAAAAAAAATCGCGATCAAAAATAGACTAGACAAATCTTAGGCATTGAATATTAAGCAGGTATATAAGTAAGAAGGAAACCCGCCATTTCGAAAAAGCGGAGTAAGTGAAAGAAAATAAATAAAACACATCAACACACAGAAAATACACTTCATTTTTAATATTCGGTCAGGAAATACTGGATAACTTCGTGCGCTGGTTGGACCATGTTGTCCATGAACCCCCACCCCTACCCCCACCCCTAAATGTTGAGCGACAATACAGATGATAGCGACAAGAAAACATCCATAAGGGTAGTACTTGCATCTTGAATTTTGAACTTCTCCGTCATTGTATGGTTATGACATAATTTCGGCACGTGGAGCAGGTGCTTTGAATATTTAAAATAAAATGATCTCATCTTTGTAATCTCCTTCTTTCGCAGAACATGAGTGACACCAGAACGGAATAGTATAGAAGGAGCGCAGAAGGTGCTTTATATACTTCCAAAAGTTTTACGATTAGCGCCCCCGTAAATATTAGAATATAGGCGAAGTTCCATGTTTCCACTGTCAAGACTGTCGTAGGGGCATCCTCCCCAGTCATTCGTTTAGAATTTTTAGAACTGTTAGAATTTTCACAAGTCTTTCGAAATGATGCGCAGTTTCTACAGATATGAGATAAATCTGTTGATGCGGTGTGTATAATTTGATAGTGTGACCCTGTTACGTTTTTGTAAAACCAAACAGCGTACACATTTGGCAACTTTACTTTTGATACTCTTTCAAAATTTTGGAGCAAAGATATTGTGTTGTACCCAGATTGGCCGTCTATTCCCGTCTCCCCTCCCGTCGTCGGTGCATCGGTCTGGTAGAAGCCGGCCATAGGAAAAGTGATCCCACCCGAAGGCAAATTCATCTAACCAGTTCATATCCCCATATCACGGAAATTAATAATAATACATCGAGGGCACTTTACACAAGGGAGTTGTACCGTACAAGTAGTCACGGTACAAGTTCCTTGTGTAAAGTGCAATCTGTGTATTATTAGAATGGTAAAAGAAGAACATATTTAAAAAAAAACTTGAAGAAACGGACTGGTGCATTTAGATTAACCTAACTAAGCATACAACGATATTAGCTGTGCCAAATTGTGCAGTTATCTCAGAAAATGTGGAGAACCGGTTAGCTCCACGTTTCTCAAGCCGGATTTTCCGGTTTGGATCGAGAATATCCGGAAAGAGGTTTCATATTTTGTATAAGGCGTGTGAGTAATAAGTGGGCTTGTATATGCCAAGCATAGTCAGCCTGGGGGGGGGGGGGGGGGGATACTAATGTCGGATAATATAAACATAGAAGTAGAGAATACGGCGAAAGTCTGCTGCCCCATGGTTTTTGGGATCCCAAAGCGGAAGTGGAGGGATACCTATGACATTGCAAAAGTTGTCCGTCCGTCCGTCTGTAAGCACTATAACTCTCGAAGGGAATGAGATAATTTGATAAAACTTGGTGTGAGGATTGTTTGAGTCAAGGGTATGGTCAAGTTCGTAGATGGACTCTGTAGCCCTATATTTGGGGGTGGGGGTTCAAATTAAGGGACAAACAAAATATGTTTAAACAGCTAATGTGATAGTCGATTATGGGGTAAGAAGATACACACGGTGGTGAAAACCATTTTCTCGCCGGACAAGTAGTTCGTCGGGCATCCGGCAAAAAACGGAAAGCTGGTTAAAAGTAAAAGTTTCATTTGAAGTTGATAAAATGTTCGTTTTCACGGTACGAAAACATGCTGAACATGACGGTGAAAACCATTTTCTCGCCGGACAGCTAGTTGGTTAAAAATAAAAGAAGTTGATTAAATGTTTGATTTAGAGGTAAAAAGACATGCTGAGCACGCTGGCGAAATCATTTTCTCGTCGGACAGCTAGTTCGCCTGGAATGCGGCCAAAAACGGAAAATACGTTGAATCCAGTTGTAACCCGATTTTTATGGCACTTGAGCTTACTCAAGAGCCATATAGCGATTGTAATTTCTGTCCGTCAGTCGGTCTGTCGGTCCCGGTTTTGCGAGTTCGGGCACTTCCAGATAAGCTAGGACGATGAAACTTGGCAGGCATATCAGGAACTGGACCAGATTAAATTAGAAATGGTCGCTTCCCCGATCCGACCATCTGGAGGGGAGTGGAGGGAGGGGGAATCCGGAAAAAATAGGAAAAATGAGATATTTTTAGCTTACGAACGGGTGATCCGATCTTAATGAAACTTGATATATGGAAGGACTTCGTGTCTCAGACCCTCCATTTTAAATCCAGACCGGATTCGGTGACATTGGGGGGAGTTGGAGGGGGAAACCGGAAATCTTGGAAAACACTTAGAGTGGAGGGATCCGGATGAAACTTGGTGAAAAGTACAAGCGAAAGTCCTAGATACGTGACTGATATAACCGGAACGGATCCGCTCACTTTGGGGGAGTTGGGGGGGGGGGGGGGGAGAAGTCCGAATTTGTAGTGATCCGTGCTTCCTGATGTGCTGGGACGATGGAAATTGACAGGCATGTCTGGGACCCGACCAGATTAAATAGGAAATCGTCAATTCCCCGATTCGACCATCTGGGGGGGGGGGGGGGGGTTAGGGAGGGTGAAGCCAAAATTTGAGATATTTTTGGCTTACGAACGGGTGATCGGATCTTGATGAAGGCTGAT
Source organism: Branchinecta lynchi (assembly GCA_023053575.1). Classification (NCBI taxonomy): domain Eukaryota; kingdom Metazoa; phylum Arthropoda; class Branchiopoda; order Anostraca; family Branchinectidae; genus Branchinecta; species Branchinecta lynchi. The sequence continues at coordinate 22,354,527 of JAKZAP010000007.1, read as the reverse complement.
ATTTAGGATGACCTCGTGTCTCAGACATCTCACTTTAAATCCGGGCCGGATCCGATGACACTGGGGGGAGTTGGAGGAGGGAACCCGAAATTTTGAGAAACGCTTAGAGTGGAGGGATCGGGATGAAACTTGGTGGAAAAACAAGCACAAGTCCTAGACACGTCATTGACATAACCGGACCGGATCAGGGCACTGTGGGGGAGTTGGGGTGGGGGTCCGGATTTCTAGCGATCCCGCGAGTTCGGCATACTTCCTGATGTCCTAGGGCGATGAAACTTGGCAGGTATGTCAGGGATCCGAACAGATTGACTTGAGAACAGCCGTTTCCCCGACCCGACCATCGTGGGGGGAGTGGGTGGATGGGGAGTCCGGAATCTAGTGGCGTGCATAACTTTTGAACGGGTGCTCGGATTTGAATGAAACTTGTCTGGTGAGCTATCGCCTCGGACGTTCAGTGTCACGTCCGGGTCGGGTCTGATCCCTGTGGGGATGGGGGGGGGGGTGGAAAACTCAAGAAACTCTAAAAGCAGAGGGATTGGGACGAAACTTAATGGATGGAACAAGCATTAGGCCTAGATGAAATTGACGGAGCCAGAGAGTTTTGGGGCTCTGTGGGGGGAGTTGGAGGGGGTTTCCTGGAATTCCGGTAGTCGTGAGTTAGAATAGTTCCAGTTGTAAAAGGACAACGAAACTTTGCAGGCAAATTAGCGACCCGAATTATCTTGACTTAAGAACCTGACACAACATACCCCCGGAAACTTCCGTTCCTAGATCCGAGCATTTTTGGGGGAGCAAGAGAAGAGAAATATGGAAATTGACTTCTATAAATTGCAAATGAGTGGTCTGATTCGAGTGAAACTTCATGGGTGATACGAATCGATGGCCTCGACATCTAAAACATGCGTTCGAACCATATGCGACCACGATTAGGGGAATTGGGGGTGGGGGACTTTTGAAATGCACAAAAACCAAACGGATGGACCGAATGAGATGCAAATTCGACAGTGCCGAGTTTATGCGGCCTAGATTTGTTATTTGGCGTCCGGGCCGGATTCGGCCAAGGTAGGGGGTACTGGAAACTTGCAGATAGGCTATGCTCCAATTTCAGTCAAACTTGATGGACAGGAACAGGGAATTAAGAGATTGGGCCCGAACCGCTCCGACAACGTTGGTGGGAGGGGGGGGGGGGGTGGTACCGGAACTTTCCAAAAATGCTCAGATTCGAGTCAAACTTGATAGATGGTATAAACGAAGATGCTTTAGGTGGTCGATTTTTTATATTCCGAACCAGATTCGGCCACGGTAGGTGGAGATAGAGTGAGTACCGGAAATCGTGTAGCACGTCTAGGGATCAAACAAATGGATTTATTGGGATGAAAGTTTGAACAGTCATGTGCATTTGCTACAGACAATCGAGACGATGCCGGAACTGCTCAGAAATGAGTGAAACTAAATATCCTATTTCTATTTCCGAACCGCATTTTTGGATGGCGGGTGTATTTTGTGACGTTCTCATCTACTTTCTTGTACAGCCTACTCGGACAAGTGCCATATGAGCTCGTAGCTCTTGTTGTTTATTCAAAGCTGTGTTTAAAGTTGGCTAGATGTTCTTTATAGGGATAAGAAGATACGCTGGATTCGTTTCCGAATTTTCTTTGCTGGATCAGTAGTTCTCTCGGAATTTGGGCGAAACCGAATAGAAGTAAAGCAGGATGTTTCGGTCAGTATCGTCAAAATAGATATGGCTTATAGAGGTATATCTGAACTTGATTTTCTCTGATGATTAGCCTGGCGAAGACTGGATCGGGCGAAGACAAGATCCAATTGTCTGGATCAAATATTAGATTTTTGGGATCCCATCGACAGCTTTGGTCTTGTTTCCTGTAAAGTGACTGACAGAAGAGTCGTCCGCGATATTCAAATGAGATGTATCATGGTAATCAAATGTTGATGGTAACGATCGTTGGGTTAAGTAGGGCCTTAAAATATGCTCTTTCTATTTATAAACAACTCCTCTATTTATCTGGATACCATCAACCTTTTCCTTCATGAAGTGCACTTACATCCACTTCCTTCGGGTTCCAATTTGCACGCCACCCGAATTCGGTTGGACGACGCCAGGATTCTTAGTTTCCATCTTCGTGTGTAATTAGTATTTTTATTTTTAATATAATCCTTCATTCTGAATATCTCCTTTACTTTTATTCCTGTTCTTCACGGTAAATCCGGGGAAATTCCGTTCTTTCAACTTGAATCTTTTAGAGCAGTTCGCCCTTTTCCGATTCAGCCCTCCTAGCAGATTAAAGTAGATTGGAAACGCTAATCAAAGCCACAAAGAAAAAGAGTTCAGCCTAGTTGATTGGTTAAAAACAGAGCAAAATAAAACTAGCGAATAGCGCCAGGACCTATGTTTTCCATGGATCGGAGACGGGCCTTGCCTGCAGCGCCGCGTACTATCCTTGGGACATTCAAAGGGAGACAAACTTGTGAGTTTAAAACTTTTCTAGTACAGCTAAGATGCAGTTTGCACACATCGAAGTTGAGATTGTATCTCTTTTTTTTTTACTGTTCTGTTGTGTTTTTTACTTGTGTGTTGAACATGGGATTTATCGAACCCAGCGCTGGTGCACGACTGACCCAGTAGGGACGTTCGGTATCGCTACTGGTGCTAGTGTCGCTGCTATTTGAGTGTGTGTCACTTTTTTCAAGTCTTGCGCCACTCCTTAGTTTTATTTTGCTCTGGTTAAAACGCTGTTGTAACGGAACGCTTTAATTGACAGTCAATTCCCAAGTTCGCAAGAATGACGCATCTGCATTTATTCGCCAGCTGAGACACCAGTTGAGTCAGCTGGAAGATCTTAATACTGTAGCGTCAGCACTTGTTCCTCATCTAAGATATGATTTGCTGGAAAGTTAAAGGTTGTTGTCACTAGTGGGGCAGCTGATGTTGGTTAGAAGGTTCAGTATTGCGAAGTTAAAATTTAGGATGTGTGTATGTTAGGAGTGTGAACCATTTTAAAGTTAGTTACTTTATAGTTATACCCGGAATGGAGTTGAGTTATTTCCGAGAATGAAGTTAGTTATTGGTCGTGAGCCAGTCAGCTCCACGCTACCACAATCTCGTTAATACCGTAAGGTTAAGAATCCAGTACCCTCCCTAAGACGGTAGCTCTCTCTCACACGCATATATTTTTATGGCACTTGCCCATCGGCCAAGTGCCATATAGCGATAGCAATTTCTGTCCGTCCGTCGGTCTGTCCAGGTTTTGCTAGTTCGGGCACTTCCACATAAGCTAGGACGATAAAACTTGGCAGGCGTATCAGGGACCTCAAATGATTAAGTTGGAAATAGTCACTTCCCCCATCCGAGCACCGTGGGGGGAGTGGAAGGAGGGGGAATCCGGAATCTTGAGGTATTTATAACTTTTGAACGGGTGATCGGATCTCGGTGAAACTTGATATTTGGAAAGACCTCATGCCTCAGACAACCCATTTAAAATCCGGACCGGATCCAGTTACTTTTTTTTTTGGGGGGGGGAGGGGGCAACCGGAAATCTTGGGAAACGCTATGAGTGGAGGGATCGAGATGAAACTTTGGTGGGAAGACACACTAGATACATCATTGACATAACCGAGCCGACTCGGGCACTGTGGGGGGGGGGGGGGGGGGGGAGTGGAGGGACGGGGAATCCGGAATCTTGAGGTATTTATAACTTTTGAACGGGTGATCGGATCTCGATGGAACTTGATATTTGGAAAGACCTCATGACTCAGACGACCCACTTAAAATCCGGACCGGATCCGGTGACTTTTGGGGGGAGCTGGAGGGGGCAACCGGAAATCTTGCGAAACGCTATGAGTGGAGGGATCGAGATGAAACTTGGTGGGAAGACACCTAGCAAACACTAGATACATCATTGACATGACCGAGCCGATTCGGGCACTGTCGGGGGAGTGGAGGGAGGGGGAATCCGGAATCATGAGGTATTTATAACTTTTGAACGGGTGACCGGATCTCGATGAAACTTGATATTTGGAAAGACCTCATGCCTCAGACTACCCACTTAAAATCCGGACCGGATCCGGTGACTTTTGGGGGGAGCTGGAGGGGGCAGACGGAAATGTTGGAAAACGCTATGAGTGGAGGGATCGAGATGAAACTTGGTGGGAAGACACCTAGCAAACACTAGATACATCATTGACATAACCGAGCCGTTCCTACTCGTAACAAGTGCCATATGAGCTCGTAGCTCTTGTTTACACTGTCGCCCGTTACCAAATGGCGATTGTAGTAGTTTGCGATCTTTGTTCACTAGAGTCTCGACATCTCCATCCGCTAGAGCATCGGTATGTGTAGCACGAAATCTGCTGGTTCAAATCCCGCCAGAGGAGCATTTTTTGTTTGTTTGGTTCACTTACTGCTAGTGTCTCTGATGATGATGATGATATATTTATTGCCCATTTGCATGACAAAAAAAAACAAGAAAAAAAAAAAAAACAACAACTGCAATTGATCAACATCAGTAAATACACAAAACACACAAAAACTGAATACGAAACCGGAAAGTTAGTAAGCAATTTATTCTGAAGTTGTTTGGACCTTCGACCTAGGGGGAAACGGGACGAATCTTTATCTGGAAGTTTCTTTTTCTCGCCAGACAAGTAGTTCGCCCGGAACCCGACCCAAGCCGGAAATTAGGCGAAAGTTCCAAGTCGATTAGATGTTCGCACCGATGTAGAACACACCTGAAGTTTATTTTATTGTTCTTAGAGGGGTAAACAGATACGTTGGATCCATATCTGGTTAGCCGTTTTGCCGTAGGCTAATTTGTCAAAAATACCATTCGGTATCATTTTTTTTTTTTAGCGTTTATTAGGTATAAATATTACTATGCTTACGAGTTATGGCGAAAACAGGAAATCCACAAGACCTAAATGTCTGGGTCAAGAAGTCCAACAAATATTCCATATTTATGATCCCATTAAAACCTTGGTCTTGTCTCATAAGGCCCCGCCGAGTGGGCCCTGGACAGTGTAAGTGACTCCGACATTGCAGTCCTAGACTGCTAAATGCATAAAACTACTTACTGGTTTATCTGTCACGGTTAAAGTCTCTTATTTAAGTTCCTTGGTCACATAAACGTCTAAAAAGCTGTATTAAAGAAAACTGTGGCAAGCTAATATTAATGATCAATAACAGGTATCAGTAACCGTAACATCATAATCAGTAACCTTAGCTTTGGTAAAGAGTTTCAGGCGTGAATTTGGAGCAGCATTTCCATCCCAATCCGTTCGGTACGTTCAGAAACCTTAGACATTTAGAAAACTTAAGAAAAACCTCCTCTAAGGCCTGTCCTTTGTGACCACTTGTCTCCTCCCCCTCAAGACGGGAAACCTGTCAAGTGTCACTGCTTTACTCCTCCCAAAGGAGGAGCCAACTCGTATCCATCGGCCAATCCTGGGTCTCGGAACTAAACGTTCAGAAACCTTACCTTAGGTGAAGAGTTTTTGGCGTCAGTTTGGAGTAGCGTTTCTAGTCCAGTCCGGTAAAAACGTTGAAAATCGCGAGTTGCAGCTCTTAATTGTGAGGTATGTAAAAAAAATTTAACACGAAAAGATGTTCCTGCACTTCTGATGTACAGCTCGAGTATGGACTGTGTCCCGACAGGACCGAATTTACAGTTGGAAGGCGCTTTTTGAATTTCATTGGAAGTCCACTCTAACTTTACTTGTGGCCTGAGCTGGCGTTAGCTAATTTTCCTTAAATAATCTAAAAATACAGCTCAAATACGAAAATCTGGTTTAGAATCACTTATTCAATTGAACAAGTTTTGAAAACCCGATTAAGATGCACTAGTCTATTTCTATTCAGGAATAAGCCATTGTGAAAGATCTGTCGAACTTCTAGTAGCTTGATGTAATTGAGTTATAATAATAATGAAAATCTTTATTCTTTCCCTTTATCATAATGCAATAACATGGGTATCGTCAAACAAGAACATGGGTAACGTCAAACAAGTAAGAAGAGAAAAACACCAAATGATCACGCAGGGCTCTAGTAATAACATTTAGAGTGATGCACGACAACCTAAAATTCACCCACGTGCGGAGGATTTGAATTTCAACAATGGCCTGCATTTTGAGTTTAACATATGTGAAGCTCGGAAAAGTTACGCCTGTACATAGGAGGAAAATGATATTAAAGTTTAACTGAAAAGGGCTGGGATAGGGCAACCTAGTTACACATCACTATTCACGTAAATAGGCCTGCAAACCCGATAAAAATGCGTTACTTCGTTGTTCCGCTATTCACGAATAATCGATTTCATCAAATGAACTTATTCTTTCGGATTTGTGGTACGTCTATGTGCCCATCTCTCTATGCTTGAAATATTTTCCAACTATCTGCTATAGTTATGACGTTCAGAATATCTGCGAAAGTCCCCACAGAGAAAATGCTACTATGACGTGGGAAATTTTAATCTCAACATAAACGCGGCATTTTAGTGGGCAGTGCTGAAATTCGTGAAGATTGCTTAGTGCTGAACCAAAAAAACATCATAAATCTTTCTCGTAAGGCATACAACAAAAAATACAAGCGCAAAGAGGTACCACAAATCACACGGAAATTCCACTATTTGAGAATCGATTATTCGTGAATAGCGGAACAAAGAAGTAACGCATTTTCAGCGGGTCTTCAAGCCAATTTGAGTGAATAGTGATGGGTAACTAGGTTGCCCTATCCCAGCCCTTTTCAGTTAAACTTTAACATCATTTTCCTCCTCTGTACAGGCGTAACTTTTCCGAGCTTCGCATATGTTAAACTCAAAATGCAGGCCATTGTTGAAATTCAAATTCTCCGAACTTGGGTAAATTTTAGGTTGTCGTGCAAGCAGCACACACTTTGTAACTAGACTCTCGGATCTCAGCCATATTATGTTAAACTTTAACAATGACGAAATCCAAGTGGTAGTGAAGTGACGCCTAATGATGACGATGAGGAATATAAGGTTTGAAGCCAAGCTGACCATTCATTACAAAAGAAATAGAAAACCATGATTTTTTTTTTTTTTTTTTCTTGATTAGCTAGTTATCCCTCTTAGATAATGTGTGATTTTTTGTCGAAAATCACGGTTTTCTGTTTCTTTTGATTATGAGGAAACTTTATTCTGGCACTAGGAAAAAGTGACAATGATGAGGAGGAAACGTTATTCTCGCACTAGAAGAAAGTGCATCACAAACAAAATAATTGCCATTGCTAAAGCTCACGAATTTGCTTTCCAATCTAGCCCCATCCGTGGAGAATGTTCAGCGAGCAATTGAGCACATCTACCCCATGGTTCACCCCTTCCGAACTGAAAGAAGTCAAAAGGAGAAAGAGCGGTTAGCCAGGGGTCTCAAAAGAAAGAGGGAGGGCAGCCACGGGGTCGAAGAGACCGAGGAAGAAGAAGAAGTGGACAGCGATGAGGAAGTTATCTCTGCTTTTCAGTAATGGTAAGTCGTCTTACATTTGTTTTTGGCCGAGTGCTGCGCAAAGGACTTTCCGTAATCTGGGGTGGGGCATAGGCAAAACCCCCAAATCGGGATAAAGTACGTACTTTCTATAATTCTCGGCCGAGTTGGTCTCGGGTTGGAATTTATTACTATTCTGACCCGAGAGCAGCCCGGGAGGTCCAGTCGATTCTTGAAATGCATTGAAGAAGTTATTCTAGGACAATTAGTCACAGGACAATTCGTCACACGAAGGGACAATTCATCACATGACAATTGGTCACACAGACTATTCGTCATAGGACAATTCGTCACTAGGATAGTTGTTTTAGAAAATTTGCAATTACAAAGATAGTTTGGATAAGATAAAAAATGCCACCCCTTCACAAGAGGTTGTTTGAATTAATATTTGAATCAATATTTTTAATGCTTGCTCTGATCTTCAATATTTAATCATTAGTCTTAGTGTTATATATTCTCGAGGAAAGTCAAGGTGTTATTAGTTAAATATGGAACTCGCAAAGACCTAGAGAGGTCATGAAAAACTCTATGATTAAGGATTCTCATATGCAAAACACAAATTCAAGCAAACAGCAATGTTGTCGAGAAGTATTCGTCTTACAACGACTTTGCTCTCACCATGAGAATGCTGACAGCGTTGGCTTTTCTCCCAATGGTGGATATCCCATCAGCGTTCGACCGCTATGTTCAATTTGTCCATCTGAAGTATATCCAATCCTTGACTACTTTGAAGACACTTACATAGGAAGAACATCAAAGGCCATCAGGGCTCTCATTCCTATCCCTGTATGGATTGTCTTTGACCTTGTCGCAGAAGACTTTCCTAGGACTAACAACAATATGAAGGATGGCATTCATCAACAAATGTGTTGGAGCAGCTCATCCAAACATTTTTAAATTCATTTCGTTCTGCTGCCGGAGCAGGGCAAAATAAAAATGAGTATTGAGGGATTTGTTGCTGGGTGCCCGAACCTACCGAAGAAGTGAAGTACGACGGAATGTCCGTATGACGGAATGTCCTTGTGACGAATTGTCGTTGTGACGAAATGTCCTTGTGACGAAGTGCCCTTGTGACAAATTGTCCTGTGACGAACTGCCGGGACACCGGGAGAAGTGGAAGTTGGAAGATTGACCGTAGAAGCTCGCCAGGTTTATCAAAAAAAAAAAAAAAATCGATAAGGCAAAATTGGATTCTTCTAGAAGCCAACGACCATGTCAAACCTAAAAAACAAACACAACATAAATATAACAAGAGCTGGAAGCTCATATGACACTTGCAAGGCATCGTAAAAGGCTGAGAGTAGGAATTTGCCAATTCGTGGGTTTGTTGTGATCATCTGTATGCAAAACCCTTCTTACAAAAATGATAGTGGACCCTTGGGAATCACGAGAATTTCGCCTTTGCTAAAAAAAAAAGTTTGTTTGCACTTGGCTGTGATGATTCATCTGTAATCAAAAACCTTGAGGCAAAAACAATTCTGGGCCCTGTTTTTTTACTTTTCGGTTACGATGCGCACTTTGAGGGTGCTAGAAAGTCATTTCTAAGCAAAAGTCTTGAGGCAAAAAGGATCATGGGCTCATGGTGACCATGAAAATGCAAATTTTGCTTAAAAGTATTTTTTGTATGTTAAGTTAAGGGATGATCGGATCTGGGAATGACAGTTTCTAAGCCAATCTTGTCAAGTCTAATGTTAGGCTACGCTTGTTCCCAAGTGTCATCCCAATCGCTACAGTATAAGCGTGTCACACGATTACCGATACCTCCCGCCGACTCCCCACATTGATCGGATCCTGTCCGCACTTGAAATGCGACATCTGAGACATGAGTTTTTTCCAAATATCAAGTTTGAATAAGATCCGATCACCCGTTCAAAAATTGGACATTTCTCAAGATTCTGGATTTCCCCTCCCTCCACTATGATCAAGTCGGAGAAACGACTGTTCTTGAGTTAAAAATGTTGATTCCCTGATAAGCCTCCCAAGTTTCATCGTCGTAGCACATGTGTAAGCATCTTATCTCGGGATCACCGGAATTCCGGAACCACCACCGGACATGTAGTTCGCTCGGAATCCGGCCAAAACCGGAAAATTGGTAGAAGCTAAAGTTTTATTTCTAGTTGATTAGATAACCGGTTTAGGGGTAAGAAAAGATGGTGAATCCGTGTGTGACAATCATATTTTACCCGGACATATAGTTCGACTGGAATCCGAGTCGAAAAATTTGTTATAAGTTAAATTTGTATTTGAAGTTGATTAGATGTTCATTCTTGGGGAAAGGAGATACCTTGAGTTCATTTTTTAGCTTTCTTTTTTTCGCCGGACAATTAGTTCTGGAGTTTGGCCGAAATCGGGAAATTGGCGGTAGTGGCAGGAAGTTTTTCTCAGATGATTAGCTATTTGTCCTTAATCTGTTTCTGAATTTTAATTGTAAAAATGTTCAAGGAGTCAGGCGATGACTGGATCTGGCTAAGACAAGACCCAGTTGTCTGGATCAGATATTGAATTTTTGGGATCCCATCGAATCCTTTGGTCTTGTTTTCAAAACTGTCTTTTTTTGTTGTTGAAAGAAGTCGTTTTTTCTGCAGAAACAGTCGGTAAAAATTACCACCCAGTCGGTAAATGCCTCCCCCCCCCCAAATATTTTGGCTAGTGACGCCTCTGCTCGTAGTACATCTAGAAGTGCCCTAACTCGAGATGGGCGGACTGACCGACCGACCGGAAGGAGCTGCAAGTGCTACAAAAACTCACATTAAGTGACTTCTCTATCGGTTGTTTTTCACTTTCTATGCATCGGAAACACACGTAGCGCCGCCCACTATAATACGCTCGGGAAATTGGAAAATGCAGCTAAGATACAGTCAGCCGAGGAAACAGGGAAGGTTGTATCATTGTGTTGCGAGAGCAACACTTTGGTTTTGTCCTCGTTTATTTTTTTTATTTTTTTTTTTTTCCTATGACTCCGATTTCATTTTATTCCTGGTAACTGGGAAGGGTCTAACCTGTGCGGTTTTTACGGAAAGTGTGGACCTTAGGCCGGATTGATGAATATGACATTACATTTTGGAAAGCTCCGTATAACTCTTGCCTGGGGCCAATAAGGATGGTTTTTGCTTGTCCTCGAGCCAGAGCCTACGGTTTGCGAAGTGAAGTGGAGTTGTATAGCCTATGCCGGAGAGGACCATCTCAAGTTGTGTAGCGAACCTTTCGTTTCATCAAACCATGTTTCTGCTTTCGAGTGGAAAGCTCCGTTCTAGCACGTTAGCAGGCAGGCACCAGTTTCAAATTGAAGATGGACTAAAATCTATAAGTGTTAAATATATGCGGCAGTTACCCGGCCCCACAGCCAACATATCTACTTTGAGTGATAAATAGAAAAATCTACAGAGACAAAAAAGTGGCTTTTTCCCACGGGTCCGAAAGTGCTGCCATCTATTATTTCTATCCGTGTCTGCGACGATTTCAGCAGAGTTTATCATATTTTTTGTTTGCACTTGGGTTTGCGGTAGAGTAACGGTATCAGATGTACCTCTTAAACTTTAAAAGTTCTCTCTTTGCTAAAGAAACTAGAGCTTATCCTTTGCTCCTTTCTAAGTCGTGACGATCGAAAGTTGGCCTGCGGAAAAAAAAGTCAACTTTTGAACTAAGACAGGTAGAATTTTTTTTTCGACGGCAATCGATAGCCATTGATGAGCTGATCAAAGTATATGCCATCCATCTTTTGGTACAAAAATTCCTTCATGAGATACACCAGTTTGAAAATTTCAAAGGGGTTGACAATCATGTTCGGTTGGTGTACCAGTTATTTGTTTCAAGTTTTCATCCGTCACGATGTCTACGATTGAAAAGGATAAAGTTCAACTGACTGCAAAGTCAATTTAGTCCTTCTTCCGATATTATTTTGTTGTTGTTTTTACAACGCTGAAGAATAGCTTTTGATCATTTGATTATTTTTTTTAAAACATCCCCTTTTAAAAGCTTCGATAAGTTGATAACTTCAGCATTAACCGACAGCGACGAAACAAAACCATGTAGGGGACTTTTAAGCAACAGTCGACTGTTAGCTCATAATCATCTTCGGTAATGAGGGGTTTGCAGCTTTTGCTAGTTGGTGTACCTGTTATTTGTTTCCGGTGTATTCGATGGTAAGAACAATTTGGTTCCCAATGGTAAGATATGCAAGGGACTTGTAAGTAATAATCGGCTGTTATGCTACAATCATCTTCTGCGATGGTGGGTTTGCAACTTTTTCTAGCTGGTGTACCCATTATTTGTTTTCGGTTAACTTAATGTATATCACTGGAGAGGGACTTGTAAGTAGGAATGGTTCACGAGGGGCTAGGAATTTTTGCAAATGGGTGCACATTGTATTCGATTTCTATAAATCTGACGGTAAGAAAGTTTGTGTCGATGGTCTATCAATGTAACCTAGGATTAACTTTTTACACAACGGATACAAACGAAAATGTAAAGCAGTGAGGTAGTTTCATAATAATTAATAGTGTCATCTATGGTATTTTAATCCTGAAAAGTTACGGATAGCTTTCTAATACCAACTAGATTATATAAGATATTGTTCCAAGTTTTCATCCGTCACGATGTCTACGATTGAAAAGGATAAAGTTCAACTAACTGCAAAGTTAATTTAGTCCCTTCTTCCTATATTATTTTGTTGTTGTTTTTACAACGCTGAAGAATACCTTTTGACCATATGATTAATTTTTTAGAACATCCCGTTTAAAAAGCTTATGCTATAATCATCTTCAGCGATGAGGGGTTTGCAACTTTTGCTAGCTGGTGTATCCATTAATTGTTTCCGGTGAATTTGTTATCAATCACGGGGGCGGGACTTGTAAGTAAGAATCGGTTCACGAGGGGCTAGAAATTTTTGAAAATTGGTGCACATTGTATTCGATGTCTGTAAATATGACGGTAAGAAAGTTCGTATCGATGGTCTATCGCTATAACCTAGGATTAACTGTTAACGCAACGGGTACAAACGATACGGTAATGTAAAACAATAAGGTAGTTTTGTAATAATTAATAGTGTCATCTATGGTATTTTAATCCTGAAAAGTTACGCATAGCTTTATAATATCAACTAGATTATATAAGATATTGTTCCAAGTTTTCATCGGTCGCGATATCTACGATTGAAAAGGATAAAGTTCAATTGACCGCAAAGTCAATTTGGTCCCTTCTTCCGATATTGTTTTGTTGTTGGTTTTACAACACTAAAGAACAGCTTTTGATCGTGTGATTATTCTTTTTAGAACATACCATTTGAAAAGCTTCGATAAGTTGATAATTTCAGCACTTAACCGACAGCGAAGAAACAAAACCAAAGTGTTGCTCTCGCAACACTTTAGTCGGCGAAGCCGGACAAAGGTTGCCGCAACACACTTCACGTTGCCCGGGCAACGTAGGTCTAGTTTTGTTTTTGTTGTGTTCGGTATATGGAGTTGTCGGAGCCAGCGCTGGTGCACGACTGATTGGTTTGAATAGGGACGTTATGTATCACTAGTGTGTTTAGTGTCGCTGCTTTTCGAATGTTTTTTTTTCAAGTCTTGGCGCTACTTCGTAGTGTTATTATGCTCTGGGTAAAACCAAACACTGGTAGGTCGGAAAACGGGTCATAATTCTAGGGAGCAGTCACCAGTGAATCCCAGAACGCTTTTCGCTATGTGAATTAAACCCGACCACTACCCGTTTCAACCCCCGACCCGTTTCAATAGAGAACAATTAAGATGTTAGCTGTTGTTTCACCAACGTTACGCATTAAAACGGTATGTATAACATGCATTACCAGGAAGTGCCTAAAAAGCATCTGCTGATTTTTCCGATATCATGATGACAGACATAAAAAAATCAACAGATGTTTTTTCGGCGGTGTGTCGGTTATTTTTGCATGCGCGTTTCAACGCGTAACGTTTGAAAACCATAACAGCTAACATCATAAGTGTTATCTGATGAATCGCGCATCCTTGTGTTATCTCTTATGAAACTCCTGACAGGGACAGGGAGTACTTCGGTGGTATATGTTCTTTTGAAGTAAGTGGCGTAACAGCCTTGTTTGAGTATTGCATTTATTTTTTTTTATTTTTTTTCAGGCCGAAATTCTGCGATTCAGCCGCTTCCTATAATAGACGAAATATTTTAGAAGAAGATATATTTTTGTTTCGTTTGCGGTGTGAGCGTGTGACACTAATCCGTTTGATGGGAAACATTCTTATGGGAAAAACCTAGCAATAATCAAGGTGCTTCTGTCTGTCCGTGTGAGCAACACTTTTCTAGTTCCAACACGGCTGATTCCTTTTTGTTGTAAACGCCATCGGTAGCCTACGTCTTTACCATTAGATTTTGTTTTGACACTCCGCTAGATGGATATTTCACGTAGCATAAGGGCGATTCTGGCGGTCTTGAAAGCTCCGCGAGCTTATGCGCCGGCTATTTTTGCGACTTCGGCTATAACTCGCTTCGCTTTCCAGAGCTGTTCTCGCGCTCCTCTGGTTTCTGCCAGCGCTTGGAAAGGAAATCCACTTTGCGAGTGGAAAGGGGTTTCGGCAACATCGAGAAGTTGTAAAGGTGCAACTGAGGCGCAACGACTTTCCGTTTGTTCTTGCGCTCGGCGGATTCTCGCTTTGCTTTCCGGAAAGCGAATTCAAGAGATCGTCAGAATCGCCCTGTAGTTGTATCTGGAATCCGGGTGGTGCGCTGCGTCTGCCTGGATGACCCACCAAGTGGGTTCAACTTTAAGGTTAGGCTGTCAGATATAAATTTTTGCGGCCAGATGATCAGGATCGGACGGTCGGGGACCGGGATTTGTTTCCGTCTTCGTAAGGAATGCAGAAAACCCTCCGGAAACGCATTATTGTCTGTCTGTACTATTTTATATCAACCGGCCGGACAATCCTTATCGTCTGTCTGCACTATTCCAGATAAAAACCACCAAGTTGTAAATGTGATTGGAATGCAAGTTGGATAGTAGGGAAAATAGCCACAGTTGTAAATATTTCAGCTAAATAGAAATAGTATTTGTAATATTTTGCTTATTTCGCTATGTAGTCAAAAGTATTCCTAGATTTTGTTTGTATTTATCTTTTCTCACTATCCAATTTGCTGGTAAATCTTCTATTTGGATAAGTAGCTTTAATCTGGTAACTATGTGGACCTGCTAGATGGCGTTTGTGACTATTTTTGTAGTCTGTAAGGCTAGAGTGATCTGAATAATTAGCGACATTGTATGTGATACTCCGGCGTATGTAGAGATTATTTTATATCCTGATATGGTCGACAAATGGTCAACCCTATTTGAGTACGTATTTCCCGCTTACCGACTTCCCATGAATGTTCCCGACGAAGTTTTTTTCGTCTTTAGATTAGAGGGCGCTACATGAATAAATGAATTTATTTCCCGCTAAAGCCCGAGGGTGACGGGAAAACCAATATACAATAAAACTAAACACTCACAGATTCAAATCGTAAACGTCAAAAACAAACGACTATTTCTCCTTACCCTAAAAAAAAAAAAAAAAAAAAACGCTCCTGGTCGTCCATAACCTGTTTGAGAAAAATCTCGATCCGACCAAGGTCTTTAACATTTTTTTTAATGTCGCCAACATTTTTCCCATATTTTTTTTCTTGACAAGTCCTCCTCTTCCGTCGTTTCTAGCCCAGATATTTCCCTTCTTAATTATACAGAGAAATTACTAACGTAATCAAAAATGAATTAGCTCTATAATGGACCAAAAGAAAAAAAAAAGACTAACAAAAAAGACACACAAATAGAAAAGAGAACTAACAGAAGGAGACACTAGAACAACATATTTCATTCACCTCTTACAACTATCAGGGTAGGTCTACCTTAACCTCTGTACGCCTACTAAAATGGCATTATGCGTAGCGGCCTCTATCAAAGAGTGTATGAATGCGTCATGATGGGAAGACGTGATTGGAAGAAATCGATAAGTTTGAAATATTTGCCGCTGTTAGTACCCGCATCTCTGTATAGTTTTCGTAGTTTTTTACTGTTTGGATAGTATAGGATACTGCTGTGTAGTCAGTGAGGACAGTCGTGGGTGATATACGAACTCGATGTCCCTAGTGGTGATGTCTGGAGTATGTCCGTCTGAACATTTGAAGAGGTGAAATTCCTGACAAAAGTGGTGATTTTCATCCGGTAGAAACCTACCCGCAAGAGGCGCTGTACGCGTGAGTGGAGGAATGTTTGCTTCTAAGTTGACGGACCTCTGAAAGAAATTTAGCTAAAACGAAGAAGAAACTGTGGCCAGGTCTTAGAATATGGCGAAGAAGGTGCAGGTGTCAGAAAATAAGCTATGTTCCTTCTTCGATAAAGTCAGCCACCCATTTTGGTCAGCGATAAGACTACTGGCGTTACGCAGTTGATAGCTATTGTGTAGCAGTGTCGTGGTTTCCACATTGCGAGTTGTGGTCATAACCGTTTAGTAATGTTTTAGTCAACGACGGCGGCGTGCGGTAGATGGTGCTAGTGTGGTTTCCTTACGATGCCCAGGGTAACATTGCAGCGGCAAAAAAAAATTGTTGTCCTGAGCGCAAAACGTCTTAGTTTCCTGGTGGAGAAGGCCCATGATTTTCGAGCGTCACTAACGATTTTGAGGACATATCACCCCCTAGGCTGTGCTTTTGCAATCTGATGCAACATCAGTCGGGTTTAATTGAGCCACGTCGTGTTGCGCTGACCGCGCGTGCGACTCACTCACAGAAGCACTGCTGTCGCCTTTACCGCACTCTAAATGGAGTCGTGTGACCCCACACCAGCTTCGAAGATCCGACCAGGTTGCAGAAAATTGCAGAGAGCCATAGCAGTGACATGCCCTTGAAATCGCAGTGTAGAGGATAATAGTCAAGTTCCTTTTGCAACCCGTGATGATCTTTTCCTGTTGGTGGAGGGTGGGATGGCGACCTACAATAAGGTACGCTTCTATGAACAGTTTTCTAAATTTGTCACTACCTTTTTTTTCTTCTTTAGCCGTGGAGTATAAATTATGGATGCTGAGCCAATTGCTAGATTTCTTTGGACGTAAACGACCCAAAATCATATTTATGTTCTTCTGTTTGATCATGAATTAGGCCAAACTTTTGTAGTTCGTGGTATTGCAGTTGAGCGCTTCCAGGTTGACTAGTTTCTGCAAGTCTCCCATTAGTTGCGTTTTTTAGCTGAATTCTCAGTTCTCCGTTTTCGCTTCTGAATTCTCGATTTTCGTACAAATTTCCGTTTTGTTCTTCTCGCTTCTCCATTGTCTCCTTTGACAAACACACCAATTTGGCAGCTCGTCTGCAACCCGGCAGACCTGTTTATGCATATTGAACACTTGTACTCTGTTGACCAATCAGGGAGAACGGAGAGATGAGAATCGAGAATTCACTATCGGAGCAACTTCTTGGTTCTGCAGAGTCGCGAGGCTTTCCCCGTTCTCGATTCTGACAAAAACGCAAAAAACGAGAATTCCATTCGTATGAACAGTCCACAAACGCGAAATAGGAGAATCGCGAGGAGAATTCTGATCAAAAACGGAACTATTGTCTGTTATCAACACTTGTTCACAGATATGGTACAATATATCCTCAAGATGATGAGTATAAAATCTGCAATTTGCTTCAGGAGCAACTAAAGTTTTTCTCTTTCTTTGGAGTATGAAGTGAAAGCTTTCTGCTTACCTAAGTAAGTAATTTATTTATAAACCTCCATTTTGAAAAAGCGGAGTAAATAAAAGAAAATAAATAAAACATATAAACACACACAGAAAAAGACACTTAATTTTCAATCTTCGGCCAGGAAGCAGCGGATTCATGTTTTACTATCTCTGTGTCACATGTTCTGATGTGAGACAACTGGGAACTAGTCCGCTTGTGGAGCTGAACTGGGATAAGGCGAGTTCTCCGGAACCTGGCCGCTTCAAGGTGTAAAATTAAAGAGGAACAAAAGGAGAAGGTTCAGAATGATGACAAATTCTCAGTACTCAGCAGACCCTTTTTATGCCGAAGAATATGATCTAAATCATCAAACCTATGATATTTTATCATATTTTCTTCGCCATTAAAAGCTAGGCAAGCAACGGACTTGTACTGTACAGGAAAAAGTTGCTTCAGCGTTCCAAATGGACTAGTTTCTGAAAATCACTCGTTCTCTTAACAATTCGTGTGACAGAGAAAGTAAAAACATGGAGCCATAAGGTAATGAGTAGAATATGGCAACTTTCACTTTCTAATCCAGAGACAGTGCAAAAGCTCAATTCCCTGGGAAGCAGATTGCAGATTTCTATTTTATCTTGGATCTGTCCTACTGTGTCTGTCACAGTTGTTGATAATGGGGCATTTGGGGACGTTCAGAAACGATCCCGCCTGGTAGCGCTGGACTGGGATATGGCGAAGTCTTTCTGTTAGGCACATAGGGAATAAATACTTTGGCCCGGTCGAGCTTTTCCCTCGCAGAGACGTGGTTATCGGAGCGAGATGTTTAAAAAAAGATGGAAGCCAACGCCAGCATAGGCTTTCATGTGCGTCTTAGGATAGTAAGGTCTGACTCCCTAGTTCTTTTTCGATGGGGCCAAAAAACGACAAAAAAAAGTGAGAAATGAAAGATTCATAAAAAATGTGGCAGTTGGAATGGCAGGCTTTACCCGTCTTTTTTGAAAAGATTTACAATACGAACCTTGTCCTATTGTATAGCTCGAGCATAGGCCGTGTCCCGTGTTACCATTGACAGTTGTCGCTTGTTTTATGATGGTATTTCGTACCATATATATAATTATGGCATATTTATATCTAATTGATTATGACGATTTTGCACTGATTTATAAGTTTTTCTCACGCGTGTTTTACTCATATTGTATGTTCGGTCAGTTCTGCTCCCACTTAGACAGAGTATGATTGTCCCTGGAAAATGTGTAAAGGATTGTCTGTGCGAGTAATGTAATGGAGAGCTTGGTTTTCGAAGATTTTGTGCGAACTAAACCGTTTCATCGCTCTAGTAGTCATTGTAATATTTAGGGGTTGTCGAGCCCACCAAAGTCTCTAGTGATGCGAAAGTCTTTTCGAAAGTCTCTAGTGATGCATACATACATGTGTATACAGAACCGAGAATCAACCATTCACTTAATCGTCCATGCTGTATCGCGCACTCATTCTCAAATCAAAACGAAAGAAAAGAAAATACAAATTAAACAGCGGCAAAATTTATTTTCTCTGTTTGGGGATAGACAGAGACTGAACCACGTGGAGGTATAAGGCCAATTACAGTGGTATGGCCTCGAAGTCGGCAGCGATTTTCCGACGGGACTTGGGTTTCCTAGCATAGGTTCAGAATGATGTTTCCCGGTATTCAAATGGGTCTGAGGTACTACACCATTAGTAGGGGAGGGAGTCCTGGGTTCAAGGTAGGTAGGACTCGTTGCGAACATACTTTTAGTAATCAAATGAGGCTACCAAAATACCCCTTTTTTTGTTACCGTTGCTGCTTGTATGGGCCAGTGCTTGCGAGCTTTTGAACCGTTGGGTTTGTAGATTATGTGATGAAAGGCAACTTCACGAGCCGGCTATATAAGCCATGTATTAATTTCCTGCTCATAGTGGGAACACACGATAAGGATTTCCCGGTTGGATTTTCTGCACGTTCTTCCTATAATTGAAAAAATCTTAGCTTTTCCATACGGAATGGATGATGGTACCAAAAGTCCGGGTCAGCGGAGCTTTCCAGACCGCCACTATCGCCCTCATCTCTTTGTCGCAAGTGCTGATAACGATAGCGTGACTTGAATGAACTAGTCTGCCAGGAGCGCTAAAGTGGAATAAGGCAAATTATTTTGGAAAGCGAATGCATGGCAGTTGAAACGGCTTTTCGCGGGTTTTGTCCCACGATAGCTATGGATTCAAATGAACTAGTCTGCCTGGAGCGCTGAAGTGGAATAAGGCGAATTGTTCTGGAAAGCGAATGCATGGCAGTTGAAACAGCTTTTCGCGTGATCCTGCGGTGGACTTTCGCAGTCCACGAGAACGCGAGAATCGCCTTTTATGCACTCCTCTGTACACTTGTTCTAAACGCAAGTAGTATATGAAAAATGTGAATAGTCCGATATAATCCTTCAAGAAAAGTGAAATGGACAGAGGATGTATGACTTCAAATTAGGTTACATTGACATTCTCGTACCACAGTTTTTTGTCACCAGGTTGCCGAAGATAATTAGAATCCAAACCCAGGCTGGAAGCCCTTAGTTGGAATTTGATACCCCCACCGACTTGATTGCAATAGGCGTAGCATTAGTAGAGTATGATTGTGTGAAAACGTGCGTTTTGTTTTTTTATTCTCTTAAAGCTATGTCGACAGTGTCAGTGTTTTGGTGGTTCAAATAGTTGTTTTGTTTAGTCAAGGAGACGAAATAAAGTGATTTTTAGCGAAATAAAGCAGTAGATGAGGTTTCGGTCACGATTTATCAAAATACTGAACCATCGACGGAGCTGAATAATTATATACGAAAGACAATCTTGCTTGTGACGTGAATGAAACGATTACCAGCCGTTTCCTGAGTATAGGCTACTGGCACGCAGAGATCCCGATGAAAAATTTGTACACTGCGTAGTAGTATGGTAGTAGTACGAAAAAGTTGCATGCAATACAATGTAATAGCTAAGAATACTATCATTTAATATGCCTCAGACTAATACAATCTTATGTAGTAGTATCCAGTAGTATCCTGTCTTGCCATAGTAGCATCCAGTCTTGCTAATAGTAGCATATAGTAGTATGCAGTAACACGGTTGAAGTAGAAGCATGTAATAGCATTAGATAGTACTGCATGCTACTTTTTCGTACTACTTCATAGTACTATTCTGAGATAAATTTTTCATCGAGATGGGCGAATCCGGATTCGAATCCAGGATTCGAATCTTCTGCTTGTCAGGCTGGACTCTGACTCGGGATTCCAAACCTTGAATCTTATGAATCCGCTCCAGTTATCTCTGCTTAAATGACACCTGAACAATGAAACCATACTTGTACACACCATGAAGAATGCATTTACAGACCTGGCCACGGTGAGCATTCTTCTCCTGAGTGTGACGTTTTCAAAATAGGGATGTTCGTTTCTGGAGGTTTGCAGATGCAGACTCCAAGACAAAAAGCGCAATTCATTCAAATCTTGTACAGCGCTGGCCGAATCATATTGGAATTTCTTCTAGATATACGTTGGGCTTAACTGGTTAAAATATATTCCAGAAGAAGGTTTGATTGGAGACATTTGTTCATTTCTAAAATTGTACGGTACTGAAATAAGGACAGATGCAAAATGGAGCAAAAATCGTAGCTTGAAACACTATTTCGTATTTGGATTGGGTTTTCTGCAGGCACTGTTAACGGAAGTCACAGATAGGGATGATACTTGGTACTCTTCATTCAGGTGTCCTTTTAGGGATTGCGCTGAACGAGTCCCAAATTCATTCCTAGTTGCCGAGAGGAAACCGATATAGAGCCTGTTCCACCCTACTTACCGTGGTTACTACGCATGACGTCACATATTTTGGCTTCTTGGCGTCAAGGCTGGAACGCATTTTTATTTTCGACAAAATACCGTTCCACGGGTTAATCGGTCCAATTAAATTACTGAGATTTGTAGTTGCCACGCTACCGAGCAAGGTAAGTAAATAGTTACTATTTAGAGAAGGTTGGAACGGTCAGCGCAGCAACTTTTTATGAGGTTATGGAACGAAAATAGTAACCAATAGTTAATATTCTTAGAAGGGTGGAACACGCATGGTTATGATTTGATTTTTATGAAGGTCAAATTCGAAGCTTCAGCATCAAATGGTGGATTCGGATTTTGTACCTCGCACTGGATTTGGATGAATTCCTTTATGAATGGATTCGCCCATCTGTGCTGGCACGAAATGTGAACAAGTCAAATTGACTGATCAACTTGTGGCTTCTGCTCACGATCTCAGATCTGGTGCAATGCGAAAAGTTAAAACAGAAACGGCCACTGAGAAGCCGCTTTTGTATTGAGATTCAAATTTTCGTAAATGTTCTGAACCTCATATTAGATCAAATAGTGAAAAAAAAACAAGAAAAAACCTTAACACGATCCAATAATGCAGTATATTCAGTTAAATGATACAAAAATACGTTAGCTTTTCAGTTATTTTAAGTGTTACCTGTGCAACGAAAAGCTGAAATAGGCGGCAGACAAGGTTGCCACACCAAAAATATTTAGAGAGTGACTTTGGGCCGAAAACAGAGAGTGAATTGGGAGTGAAACTTATTTTCATGAAATGTTCACTTTTGGTCGGAATCGCCTCGATAAAAGTGACACATCTTAATTGTGTTGCGAGAGCAACACTTTGGTTTTGTCCTCGTTTTTTTTTTTTTTTTTTTTTCCTATGACTCCGATTTCATTTTATTCCTGGTAACTGAGAAGGGTCTAACCTGTGCGGTTTTTACGGAAAGTGTGGACCTTAAGCCGGATTGATGAATATGACATTACATTTTGGAAAGCTCCGTAGAACTCTTGCCTGGGGCCAATAAGGATGGTTTTTGCTTGTCCGCGAGCCAGACCCTACGGTTTGCGAAGTGAAGTGGAGTTGTATAGCCTATGTCAGAGAGGACTATCTGAAGTTGTGTAGCGAACCTTTCGTTTCATCAAAAGATGTTTCTGCTTTCGAGTGGAAAGCTCCGTTCTAGCACGCAAGCAGGCAGGCACCAGTTTCAAGTTGAAGATGGACTAAAATCTATAAGTGTTAAATATATGCGGCAGTTACCCGGCCCCACAGCCAACGTATCTTCTTTGAGTGATAAATAGAAAAATCTACAGAGACAAAAAAGTGGCTTTTTCCCACGGGTCCGAATGTGCTGCCATCTATTGTTTCTGTCTATGTCTGCGACGATTTCAGCTGAGTTTATAAATTTTTTTTTTTGCACTTTGGTTTGTGGTAGAGTAACGGTATCAGATGTGCCTCTTAAACTTTAAAAGTTCTCTCATTGCTAAAGAAACTAGAGCTTATCCTTTGCTCCTTTCTAAGTCGTGACGTTAGAAAGTTGGCCTACGGCAAAAAGTCAACTTTTGAACTAAGACAGGTAGAATTTTTTTTTCGACGGCAATCGATAGCCATTGATGAGCTGATCAAAGTATATGTCATCCATTTTTTGGTACAAAAATTCCTTCATGAGATACACCAGTTTGAAAATTTAAAAGGGGTTGACAACTTCATAGTAAGGTACATTGAAATCAAAAATAGGCGATACCAGTTATGATACATATAGGGGACTTTTAAGCAACAGTCGACTGTTAGCCCATAATCATCTTCGGTAATGAGGGGTTTGCAGCTTTTGCTAGTTGGTATACCTGTTATTTGTTTCCGGTGTATTCGATGGTAAGAACAATTTGGTTCCCAATGGTAAGATATGCAAGGGACTTGTAAGTAATAACCGGATGTTATGCTACAATCATCTTCTGCGATGATGGGTTTGCAGCTTTTGCTAGCTGGTGTACCCATTATTTGTTTCCGGTTAACTTAATGGAGAGAATTAGGAGAGGGACTTGTAAGTAGGAATCGGTTCACGAGGGGCTAGGAATTTTTGCAAATGGGTGCACATTGTATTCGATTTATATAAATCTGACGGTAAGAAATTTTGTATCGATGGTCTATCGCTGTAACCTAGGATTTACGTAGGTTTACGCATAATGTAAAACAAGGTAGTTTCGTAATAATTAATAGTGTCATCTATAGTATTTTAATTACGGATAGCTTTCTAATGCCAACTAGATTATGTAAGATATTGTTCCAAGTTTTCATCCGTCACGATGTCTACGATTGAAAAGGATAAAGTACAACTGACTGCAAAGTAAATTTAGTCCCTTCTTCCTATATTATTTTGTTGTTGTTTTTACAACGCTGAAGAATACCTTTTGATCATATGATTAATTTTTTTAGAACATCCCGTTTAAAAAGCTTATGCTATAATCATCTTCAGCGATGAGGGGCTTGCAACTTTTGATAGCTGGTATATCCATTATTTGTTTCCGGTGAATTTGATGTCAATCACGGGAGACGGACTTGTAAGTAAGAATCGGTTCACGAGAGGCTAGAAATTTTTGAAAATTGGTGCACATTGTATTCGATTTCTGTAAATATGACAGTAAGAAAGTTTGTATCGATGGTCTATCGCTATAACCTAGGATTAACTGTTTACGCAACGGGTGCAAACGATACGGTAATGTAAAACAATAAGCTAATTTTGTAATAATTAATAGTGTCATCTATGGTATTTTAATCCCGAAAAGTTACGGATAGCTTTATAATATCAACTAGATTATATAAGATATTGTTCCAAGTTTTCATCCGTCACGATATCTACGATTGAAAAGGATAAAGTTCAACTTCGACGGCAATCGATAGCCGCTGATGAGCTGATCAAAGTATATGACATCCATTTTTTGGTAAAAAAAATTCCTTTATGAGATACACCAGTTTGAAAGTTTCAAGGGGTTGACAACTTCAGTAGTAAGGTACACACTGAAACCAAAAATAGGCGATACCAGTTGTGAGACATTTAGGGGATTTGTACGCGACAGGCAACTGTTAGCTCATAATCATCTTCGGCAATGAGGGGTTTGCAGCTCTCGCTAGTTGGCGTACCTGTCATTTGATGAACAATTTGGTTCCCAAATGTAAAACATGCAAGGGACTTGTAAGTAATAATCGGCTGTTATGCTACACAAATCTTCAGCGATGAGGGGTTTGCAACTTTTGCTAGTCGGTATACCCATTATTTTTATCCGGTGAACTTGATGTCTATCACGGGAAAGGGACTTGTCAGTAGAATCGGTGCACGAGGGGCTAGAAATTAGTGCAAATTGTTGCACATTGTATTCGATTTATATAAATCTGACGGTAAGAAAGTTTGTATCGTTGGTCTATCGCTGTCACCTAGGATTTACTGTTAACGCAACGGGTACAAACGATACTGTAATGTAAAACAAGGTAGTTTCGTAATAATTAATACTGTCATCTATGGTATTTTAATCCTAAAAAGTTACGGATAGCTTTATAATACCAACTAGATTATATAGGATATTATTCCAAGTTTTCATCCGTCACGATGTCTACGATTGCAACGTCAATTTAGTCCCTTTTTCCGATATGCTTTTGTTGTGGTTAGGGCAATCGATAGCCCTTGAAGAGCTGATCAAAATATATGCCATCAAGTTTTCTGAACAAAAATCCTTCATGAGATAAGCCAGTTTGAAAGTGTCAAGGGGTTGACAACTTCAGGAGTAAGGTACACACTGAAACCAAAAATAGGCGATACCAGTTGTGAGACATGTAAGGGACTTGTAAGCAACATTCGATTGTAAGCAACAATCGACTGTTAGCTCATAATCATCTTCGGCAACGAGGAGTTTGCAGCTTTTGCTAGTTGGTATACCTGTTATTTGTCTCAGGTGTATTCGATGGTAAGAACAATTTTGTTCCCAATTGTAAGACATGCATGGGACTTGTAAGTAATAATCGGCTTTTATGCTATAATCATCTTCAGCGATGAGGGGTTTGCAACTTTTGATAGCTGGTGCATCCATTATTTGTTTCCGGTAAATTTGATGTCAATCACGGGAGACGGACTTGTAAGTAAGATCGGTTCACGAGGGGCTAGAAATTTTTGAAAATTGGTGCACATTGTATTCGATTTCTGTAAATATGACAGTAAGAAAGTTTGTATCGATGGTCTATCGCTATAACCTAGGATTAGCTGTTTACGCAACGGGTACAAACGATACGGTAATGTAAAACAATAAGGTAGTTTTGTAATAATTAATAGTGTCATCTATGGTATTTTAATCCTGAAACGTTACAAATAGCCTTCTTCCGATATTGTTTTGTTGTTGGTTTTACAACGCTATAGAACAGCTTTTGATTATGTGATTATTCTTTTTAGAACATACCGTTTTAAAAGCTTCGATAAGTTGACAATTTCAGCATTTAACCGACAGCGAAGAAACAAAACCAAAGTGTTGCTCTCGCAACACTTTAGCCGGCGAAGCCGGACAAAGGTTGCCGCAACACTTCACGTTGCCCGGGCAACGTAGGTCTAGTTTTACTTTCATGAACAGAACTTGAAATATTCACTTCTGCTGCAAAAATGACACATTTCGTCGTTTTCTGAAATAGAGCGGAAAACAAAAAAGAGTGATAATTCACACTATCGTGCGACATGTGGCAACCCTCGCGGCAGACGCTCTGCCACCTCCCCTCGAGTAAAGCTGAAACGGGCGGCTGCAGTCGCCCTGCCACCTCCCCTCGAGTTTCGGCTAGCGACGCCCCTGGCGGTTACGGACGTAGGTTGCATTGGCACTATAGACACGACGCCTCCTCTAACTTTTCGCATTGAAGCTAAGCAGAGCGGAGATCCGGAGCAGAAGCGACCAGTTGACAAGTCACTTTGACTTCAGTTCCCGTTACGAGATTAAATACTCCACTAATAGTTGGTAGCCTGCTCTTCGTTTCTTCGCCTGGACAATTATACCAGGACAGCGATTTAACTTCGATACACGTTATCAGCTTGTGGAAGGTGGCTCATGGTGGGTTTACACACTGCGTAAAATCCGAGCGTATTTTGAAATCCGAGCGTATTTTACGCACGTTTTGAGCTTGAAAACATTTCTAGCAATACGGACGTATTTGAGAAATCGGTCCGTTTTGTATCCAAATACGTCCGTATTGCTAGAAATCTGTTCAAGCTCAAGACGTGCGTAAAATACACTCTGATTTCAAAATACGCTCGGATTTTACGCAGTGTGTAAATGGACCATCACTGCGTGAAAACGCGCATAGAGGAACCGCAAATTCGATAGGGAAATTCCACTATTTGAAAATGGATTATACCTCCCTGACCACTGGCTCCACCTCCGGTTCATTTGAGATAGACCCGCTACTATGTGAGGGTAGCGGTGTAGTTTTCAAACAAGTTGACCCTATACTACGCTGAGGTGTAGACGCTTTATAGCGGAGCAACAAAGTAACGCAATTTCATCGAGTCTTCAAGCCTCTTAAGTGAATAAGTGATGGGTAAATAGATTGTCCCATCACAGCACTTTTCGGTTAAACTTTGTATTCGTGATAACTGGAACGTTGGAGTAGTCGTATCTCTAAGCTCAGTGGCGGTTTGAAGGGATGAGTATGGGAGGTGACAACCTCAAAATACACGACTGGCGGGTGCCCGGCAAGGCTCAAGAGTCATACCAGTTGGAAACAATAGCCAAAAAGACGTAGGGTATCAGCCTGTACAGGCGGTGCTGCAGGGCTGGCCCGAAGCACTCAGGCCAGGTGGGGATAAGACCCCTAATTTCAACGACTTCTGGATCTCTGTATATGACTCGAAATTACCGATTAAAATGCCCGTTGCCGCTTCATGGCAACGGCGCACATTCCCCATTCTCAGCTTTCGCGAAAGAGGAAAGCTTCCAACGCCTGTACCCAGGGCAAATTAAAGTAAGCGCCGCAGGCTAAATTTTGTTCTGCCTTTTTCTGGCAGAATCAAACCATACTTATGTTATAAATTATAGCCTTTAAGGTCTTTGAAATCCCAGAATTTCCAGGCCTCATCGCCAAATAAATGACACATCGTACTTATAAATAGAGAATACTACGAAATGCTGCACAGGCATAATTTTGTGAAACGCCGAGGAGCAGAGCGTCTTTTTGCAATCCCAATCAAAAGTAAAGTATACCTATAAAATCACAAATCAGTCCGTCGAAAAAAGTGGCAAAATAATGGCAATCCGTATTAAAGTAGACGCAAAGTAGATTTGTTTTTATGGTACTTGCAGCCTCTGGCTCAAGTGCCATACACTGATCACAATTCCGTCTGTCGATCGGTCCGGTTTTTATGGCACTTGCCCTTCGGCCAAGTGCCATATAGCGATCGCAATTTCTGTCCGTCCGTCGGTCTGTCGGTCTGTCCAGGTTTTGCTAGTTCGGGCACTTCCACATAAGCTAGGACGATAAAACTTGGCAGGCGTATCAGGGACCCCAAATGATTAAGTTGGAAATAGTCACTTCCCCGATCCGAGCACCGTGGGGGGAGTGGAGGGAGGGGGAATCCGGAATCTTGAGGTATTTTTAACTTTTGAACGGGTGATCGGATCTCGATGAAACTTGATATTTGGAACGACCTCATGCCTCAGACGACCCACTTAAAATTCGGACCGGATCCGGTGACTTTTGGGGGGAGCTGGAGGGGGCAACCGGAAATCTTGGGAAACGCCATGAGTGGAGGGATCGAGATGAAACTTGGTGGGAAGACACCTAGAACACACTAGATACATCATTGACATAACCGAGCCGATTCGGGCACTGTGGGGGGAGTGGAGGGAGGGGGAATCCGGAATCTTGAGGTATTTATAACTTTTGAACGGGTGATCGGATCTCGATGGAACTTGATATTTGGAAACACCTCGTACCTCAGACGACCCACTTAAAATCTGTACCGGATCCGGTGACTTTTGGGGGGAGCTGCAGGGGGGCAACCGGAAATCTTGGGAAACGCTATGAGTGGAGGGATCGAGATGAAACTTGGTGGGAAGACACCTAGCAAACACTAGATACATTATTGACATAACCGAGCCGATTCGGGCACTGTGGGGGAAGTGGAGGGAGGGGGAATCCGGAATCTTGAGGTATTTATAACTTTTGAACGGGTGATCGGATCTCGATGGAACTTGATATTTGGAAAGACCTCATGCCTCAGACGACCCACTTAAATCCGGACCGGATCCGGTGACTTTTGGGGGGAGCTGGAGGAGGCAACCGGAAATCTTGGGAAACGCTATGAGTGGAGGGGTCGAGATGAAACTTGGTGGGAAGACACCTAGCAAACACTAGATACATCATTGACATGACCGAGCCGATTCGGGCACTGTCGGGGGAGTGGAGGGAGGGGGAATCCGGAATCTTGAGGTATTTATAACTTTTGAACGGGTGACCGGATCTCGATGAAACTTGATATTTGGAACGACCTCATGCCTCAGACGACCCACTTAAAATCTGGACAGGATTCGGTGACTTTTGGGGGGAGCTGGAGGGGGCAACCGGAAATCTTCGGAAACGCTGTGAGTGGAGGGATCGAGATGAAACTTGGTGGGAAGACACCTAGCAAACACTAGATACATCATTGACATAACCGAGCCAATTCGGGCACTGTGGGGGGAGTGGAGGGAGGGGGAATCCGGAATCTTGAGGTATTTATAACTTTTGAACGGGTGATCGGATCTCGATGGAACTTGATATTTGGAAAGGCCTCATGCCTCAGACGACCCACTTAAAATCCAGACCGGATCCGGTGACTTTTGGGGGGAGCTGGAGGGGGCAACCAGAAATCTTGGGAAACGCTATGAGTGGAGGGATCGAGATGAAACTGGTAGGAAGACACCTAGCAAACACTAGATACATCTTTGACATGACCGAGCCGATTCGGGCACTGTCGGGGGAGTGGAGGGAGGGGGAATCCGGAATCTTGAGGTATTTATAACTTTTGAACGGGTGACCGGATCTCGATGAAACTTGATATTTGGAAAGACCTTATGCCTCAGACGACCCACTTAAAATCCGGACCGGATCCGGTGACTTTTGGGGGGAGCTGGAGGGGAGAACCGGAAATATTGAAAAACGCTATGAGTGGAGGGATCGAGATGAAACTTGGTGGGAAGACACCTAGCAAACACTAGATATATCATTGACATAACCGAGCCGTGCCTACTCGTAACAAGTGCCATATGAGCTCGTAGCTCTTGTTTTGTCACACTTTTTCGAGCTAGGGTACTTCCAGATGTGCTAGGACAATGAAAATTGGCAGGCCTATCAGGGACCCGACCAAACTAACCTGGAAATAATCAGTTTCTCGATCCGACCGGGCCATATTCGGGGGAGTGGAGGCGGTGGAAACTTGAAAATTGAGGGCAGTTTGTCACACTTTTTCGAGTTAGGGTACTTCGAGATGTACTAGGACCATGAAACTTGGCAGGCATGTCAGGGACCCGACTAAACAAACTTAGAAATAATCAGTTTTCCGATCCGACCATCTCGGGGGGAGTGGAGGCCGGGGGAATCCGGGAAATCGAGTAGTGTGTAACTTTCGAACGGTTCGGATTGGAATGAAACTTAATAACTGAATAGATTATACATCTCTGATGTCCTGTTTAAATTCTTGACCGGATTCGATAGCTAGGGGGGAGCTGGGGGGGGGGGACCAGAAATTTCAAGAAACGGTTAGAATCGGGGGATTGGAGTGAAACTTGCTGGGAAGAACAAGCATCTGCTCTAGATAAATCGTTTAGACAATTGTAATGGGTCCGGACACTTGGGGGGTCGGGAGAGGGGGTTTCCCGGAATTCCGGTGATGGCGGTTTTGGGGTTTTCACGACGAAACTTCGCAGGCATATAAGGGACCCGATCAAACTGACTTGAAAATAAAAATTTCGTCGATCTGATAATCGTGGGGGGGGGGGTGGAGGGAGGGAAATCCAGAATACTGAGTCATGCGTCACTTTGGAACGGGTGATGGGAATCTAGTGAAATTTAATAATTGAACAGAGGACATTTCTCTGGTAATCTTTTTCAAATCCGGACCGGATCCGACAACTATTGGGGTGAGGGGGGATACGTGATCCGCTTAGACTGGAGAGATCGGGATGGAACTTGTGGAAATAACAAACAGATGCTCTGGATAAATCATTTACAGAACCGGATTGGCTCCGGGCACTGTGGGGGGAGTTGGGGGTGGGAGACCGGAAATCTCGGGAAACGGTTAGAATGGAGGGATCGGAGTGAAACTTCCTGGGAAGAACAAACATCTGCTCCAGGTAAATCTTTTACACAATTGGGCTGGTTCCGGACACTGGGGGGGGGGGAGGGGTTTTCCGGGAATTCCGGTTTTTGGGGATTTTCACGAGGAAACTTGGCAGGCATATAGGGGACCCGGTCAAACTGACTTGGAAATAAAAACAAAATTCCTGGATATGATAATCTTAAGAGGGAGGGGAATCCGGAATATTGAGTTATGCGTAACTTTGGAACGGGTGATCGGATTCTAGTGAAATTTAATAACTGAACAGAGGACATTTCTCTCTGGTGATCTTTTTCATTTCCGGACCGGATCCGACAACTATTGGGGGGGGGGGATACTTGACCCGGTTAGACTGGTGTGATCGGGGTCGAACTTTGTGGGAATAATGAACAGATGCTCTGGATAAATCATTTACAGAACCGGATTGGCTCCGGATATTGTGGGTGGAGTTGGAGGGGGGGGGGGGGGTGTCTGGGATTCCGGTGATCGCGAGTTAAGGTACTTCTTGATGCGCTAGGACGATGAAACTTCGACGGAATATTCGAGGTTCAATAAGATTTGCTTAGAAATCGCTACCCAAATCCGATTATTCCTTAAAGAACCAATCTTGACAGCAAAGTAAGAAAATTACTTTTAAGCAAAATATGCATTTTCATGATCCCCATCAGCCCATTATCATTCTTGCTTCGAGGTTTTGCTTACGAATGCAGTTCTAGCTTCTAAGTCTAAACTTACTTTTGATCAAACAATACATATTAACCCATGCAAGTGCCACATGAGCTTACAGATCTTGTTGATGTTACAAGACATGGTTAATCTACACAGAAACAAAAAGAGGAAAACAAGTTTGCTGGCGCATTTAAAAAAAATACAAATCCCGATTTTCGGACGTAACATACTTAGCTCTTCGCCACACAGGAGTTCGCAAATTGTGACTTGAAAAAAGATATCGATTCGTGATTTTTCAGGTGTAGTTTTGACGTACTCTTGTTTAGTTATGAAAGTACCGTATACCGTATTATTTGTCTATTCGACATCTCGTGTTTTCATTACTAAAACAAAAGTACGCGAGACTACAGTGAAACTACATAACACATCTGAAAGGTTTCGATCTGCCTCAAATTTCATCTGCGACCTTATCACCAACCTTGGTTGTACCCACCTCAACCTTGCTTGTAATCGATATTGTTTCACTGTACCGCACACACTTGCTTAGGAAGGGTTTTGCGGGGCACCTGTCATTTGAATTCTGATGGCTTTTCCATCGTTTTGAATTTTAACAGGCTAAAATCTGAAAGATCTAAGCAAGACAGATACAAACCTGTGCTAGTAAAACAGTTTTTAAAACAAGGCGAATTGCTACCAGTTCCGCAGCAAGGGCAAAACATGACTCGGATTGTGTTTGACGAAAACGACTGATACAAATTTGCAAGAGGGGGGGGATCACTCTCCCCCCCCCCTTCGTACCACCCCTGCGGTGCTGATCTCCGATTCTCAGCCAGGAAGTGCAATCATCCTGGTGCTTTCGCACACCCTTCCTGTCCCCTTCCCCACGTCACCATTTGAAGCTGGGTGGACTTTAGCTTGTCTTACAGGGTGACGCCACAAACCAAATTGTAGGCACAACCGAAACAGCGACCCTTCGAGTGGAGTTCGGCGTGCTAACCATTCGGCCAGGACAGACTGTAATGTATTTGTGAGGCTCGGTGAATGTTATTCCTAATAACAGGAATTCGCTTCAGCAATATCCAGGCCCGCAGCAGTTTCTAATGACAGCATATGATTTCTTTAATATGGTTCTTTTTGCGGGCAAAGTACTAGGCCTACTCCAACAAAATATAGCTTTTAATGTGGCTTTAAACATAGCTTTATGGTTAGAACGTCTTTTTGGATCCCAATGAAAGTAAGGGCCAACTATGATACATATGTCCGTCTGTCTTTTTCCTCGACGAATCCTGAACAGTGTGAGAGTTAAAGTGAACGTGACCGCTTCTGACCTGCGAAAAGCCAATAGGCCCTGCTGAAATATATAGCCACCCTTTACGGCAACTGGTGGCGAGCTTCGGCCTAGGGGACCCAGCCTTGGAAGGGGTACCCGCCAAAGGCCGAAGTGGTAATTATAATAAGTTAAAAAGTGTAGTTGAAAAGCGTAAACTAAATTCCGACTCTGTGAAGTGCCTGACGTCAATCCTCGTCAAGTTGTGCTAGCCATAGTTGAATGACATGGAGGCAAGAGGGACTCGAATTTATCTTTTGCCCCCCTACTTTGTTCAGCACTATAATGCCAGATAATGTGCGTCTTGTTTTTTTGTGTGTGCTCATTTTAACTGTTTTTTTTTAACTATGTCTTGACAATGTCACTGCTATTTTGTAAAATATTCTGGCAAATTTTACAACGATTGATTGATTGATTGACAGTGGGACCGTATGTCCGCCCATCGCCTTTGCGTGGAGGTAAAGACTATCCTACGAAGTGTATGGAAAAAATTAAATGGACGGCAGTAGATGAGCTCGGATTGAGAGATCCTGTTTATGCACGCGAATTCACAGCCGCGTTCGTTTTCATCGTTGTCGGTACGAAAAACATCGTTTGTTTTTTATATTAGGGTTTTATTTGGCCCGTTGTATAGTCGTTTCACTAAAGAAATAGATTTGAAAACGTTAAAAGTCGAACTAACCTAATATTTGCAACAGCAGCCACAGCAAATAACAAAACTGGACTTTGGCATAACAGGCCCAATAACGTTGTAAAGAAAACACTTATAGTAAAACTACGGTTGGAACGTTGAACCGAACCGAACGACGAAAACCAACGCAGCTCATGTCAGTAGGTGAGAATCAAATTTCGAGAGTGGCTTTGTTAAGAAAACATATACAAAATGTTAAAAAACACTAATTCACAAATAGCGCCTTCGCTTCGGCTTCGGAGAGCCCCTGCTTGCGTTAGGGGTGTTGGTAATGGACCCACTTCGTCTTCTTGAGTTCTTATCTGTAGCTTCAACTTTCACTGAGGAGGGGGTCGATGCTCTTGCTAGAACGAAGAGAAGAGAACTGACATCTTCCGACAGATTATTTGTGTTGCGAGAGCAACACTTCGGTTTTGTCCTCGTTTTTTTTTCCCTATGCCGCCGGTTTAATCTTATTCCTGGTAACTGGTAAGGGTCTAGCCTGTGTGTTGTTTACGGAAAGTGTGGACCTTAGGCCGGACTGACGGATATGACATTACATTTTGGAAAGATCGGTAGAACTCTTGCCTGGAGCCAAAAAGGATGGTATTTGCTTGTCCCCGAGCCAGAGCGTACGGTGTACAAATTAAAGTGGAGTTATATAGCCCATGTCAGAGGACTATCTGAAGTTCTGCGGCTGCAAGCTTTCGTTTCATCAAACCATGTTTCTGCTTTCGAGTGGAAAGCTGCAAGCAGGCAAGCACCACTTTCAAACTGAAGACGGACTAAAATCTATAAGTGTTAAATATATGCGGCAGTTACCCGGCCCGACAGCCAATATATCTTCTTTGAGTGATCAATAGAAAAATTTACAGAAACAAAAAAGTGGCCTTTTCCCACGGGTCCGAAAGTGCTGCCATCTATTGTTTCTACCCAGTTTTGTTCGGGATTTCCGCTGAGTTTATCATTTCTTTTTCTACACTTGGGATTGTAGTAGAGAAATGGTATCAGACGTGCCTCTTAAACTTTAAAAGTTCTCTCATTGCTAAAGAAACTAGAGCTTACCCTTTCCTCCTTTGTAAGTGGTGACGTTAGAAAGTTGGCATATGGCAAACAATTAAACTTTTGAACTAAGACAGATATAATTTTTTTTTTTACGGAAATCGATAGCCCTTGATGACCTGATCTAAGTATATGTCATCCATTTTCTGATACAAATTCCTTGATGAGATACACCAGTTTGAAAGTCCACACTGAAACTAAAAATAGGTCAATGCCAATTGTGAGACATGTAGGGGACTTGTAAGCAGCAGTCGGGTGTTAGCTCATAATCATCTTCGGCAATGAGGGGTTTGCAACTTTTGCTAGTTGATGCGCGTATTATTTATTTCCCGTGTATTCGATGGTAAGAGCAATTTGCTTCCCAATTGTAAGACATGCAAGGTGCTTGTAAATAATGATCGGCTCTTATGCTACAATCATCTTTAGCGATGAGGGGTTTGCAACTTTTGCTAGCTGGTGTACCCATTATTTGTTTCCAGTGAACCTGATGTCTATCACGGGAGAGGGACTTGTAAGTAAAGATCGGTTCACCAGGGGCTAGAAATTTGTGCAAATTGTATTATATTTCTTTAAATCTGACAGTAAGAAAGTTCGTATCGATGGCCTATCACTGTAACCTAGAATTAAGTGTTTACGCAACGGGTAACAACGATAATGTAAAACATTGAGGTAGTTTCGTAATAATTAATAGTGTCATCTATGGTTAATCCTGAAAAGTTACGGATAGCTTTATAATACCAACCAGATTATATCAGTAATTGCTCGAAGTTTTCATCCGTCACGATGTCTACGATCGAAGTATACTTGATCCTTGACTGAATTGACTCTGCAGCCAGTTGGATATCCAACTGGCTTCAAACTCAATTTCCCTTCCTCCGATTTGTTGTTGTTTTTACAACGCTGAGGAATAGCCTTTGATCATGTGATTACTGATTGCTATATCGTTTTGAAGGCTTCGACAAGTTGACAACTTCAGCATTTAACCAACAGCGAAGAACACAACCAAAGTGTTGCTCTCTCAACATTTTAGTCGGCGAAGCCGGACAAAGGTTGCCGCAACATTTAACGTTGTCCAGGCAACGTAGGTCTAGTTTCTGCTTAGAATTGCCCTGCATGAATTATTGAATTTATTCCCACTAAATTCCATGGGCCGTGGCGGAGGAATAAATATAGAGCATCCAAAAAAAAAAAAATAAATAATATTTAAAGAAACAATTCACGGTGGGCCATAGAAGCCTTCAGGAGTCTACCCAATCTTCGGAGGTTACCAAAAGACTTACCACCCATACTTGAACGCTTTCATTCCAAAGCTTGACTTCCTTTCTCAAATCTGAGTACTATCCAATACAGCAAATATATTTTTAAATTTTCATCAAGGCTTCAAAGCCCTTGAAAAACTATTTTCGAACCCGAGAAATCACTACCTTTCCTTGAACCCTTTCCTTCCAAAGCTTGACTCCTTTCTCAAATCCGAGTACTATCCAATACAGCAAATATGTTTTTAAATTTTCATCAAGGCTTCAAAGCCCTTTAAAAACTATTTTCGAACTCGAGAAATCACTATACTGCTTTTACTTACAATTACAGAGAACACAATTGCCGTTTTTTCGTCGTTGTTTGTCCGTCGATAAACAACAAAAATATTAGTCGACGCGAAGCGTCTCGATTTTTCTTGGAAACGATCGATTTTTCTTAGAATCTTTTTTTTTTAGTCAATTAAAGGTCTCTGAGCATTGAAGAGTTCAGTGGTATTTTTTGGTTGGAATAAATCCATTTATTGTTCGAAGTTTTCATCCGTCTCGACGTCTACGATCGAAAAGGATCAAGTATACTTGATCCTTGACTGAATTGACTCTGCAGCCAGTTGGGATATCCAACCGGCTTCAAACTCAATTTCCCTTCTTCTGATTTGTTGTTGTTTTTACAACGCTGAGGAATAGCCTTTGATCATGTGATTACTGATTGTGTTCTTCTTAGAACATACCGTTTTACAGGCTTCGATAAGTTGACAACTTCAGCATTTAACCAACAGCGAAGAAACAAAACGCTCTCTCAACATTTTAGTCGGCGAAGCCGGACAAAGGTTGCCGCAACATTTCACGTTGTCCAGGCAATTATTGAATTTATTCCCAGTAAATTCCATGGGCCATGGCGGAGGAATAAATATGAAGCATCCAAAAAAGAAAAAAAAATAATATTTAAAGAAACAATTCACGGTGGGCCATAGAAGCCTTCAGGAATCTACCCAATCTTCGGAGGTCCCCAAAAGACTTACCACCCATACTTGAACCCTTTCCTTCCAAAGCTTGACTTCCTTTCTCAAATCTGAGTACTATCCAATACAGCAAATATATTTTTAAATTTTCAATCAAGCCCTTGAAAAACTATTTTCGAACTCGAGAAGTCACTACACTGCTTTTCCACCGTTTTTTCGTCGTTGTTTGCCCGTCGATAAACAACAAAAATATTAGTTTTTAATTATTATTTTTCTTGGAAACAATCGATGTTTCTTAGAATCTTTTTTTTTTTAGTCAATTAAAGGTCTCTGAGCATTGAAGAGTTCAGTGGTTTTTTTTGGTTGGAATAAACCCATTTATTCTCAGGGCTTGGCTTGGTGTGAGGTGCAAGGCAACCTCAAGACGACCAAGAAAGCTGGCTGTGATTTCCCCAAAACGCGTAGGTTACTAGGTTGGTTTACTGACTACTTACAATCATCTTTCTTTTCGGTTTCTGAAGCTTTCCTTTCAGTTTTGCTGCGGCCTTTCTGGGTCTTAGGTTTTTCCTCCATTAGACCTTGAAACTCTTCACTTAAGCAGAAATCGGTTTCTTCATTACCAAATGGGAGTGACTCGGACTCTTCCTGAAATCATACAAGTCATGTTTTACTCTAGCTGCATATGTCGTTGTTGTCACTGAGGGGTAGCGTTCCGATCGTTCCACGCACGAATATATAACATTCATAAGCTAGACGGCCATAAAAAAACAGTAAATAATTATTTCAATCAACGCTCATGTCCCCTGGTTATTTGTGAGCAACTGCCACACTGTCTCAAAACTTTTAGGGGCTCATCTCCGACGTCGTCATTTCTTGGACGGTAGGGGTTCAGGGGGAGGAGCCTGTCACAGCTACTGACCTTTTTGGACGTTTGGTTGATGGCAGGCACGAAGGTTCGACTTTTGAATGTAGAGTAAGCATAAGGTAACAGGGCAAGGATTCAATTGCATAAGGTTTAGCAAAGGGCTTCAGAAACATCATGAAGCCTTTAGCTGCAATTTGATTCATAGCTTCAGTAAGATAAAGAGCCTACTAAAAATAAAAATATGAGGACCTACCAGTAACTGCAGATCGTATATGGATGATAAATGTGTCCAAACAGCCTCTGGTTGAATGTCCAAGTTATGGTCTGCTGAGAGCTTGTGAACAACACATGCCATGTGAAAGTGTTTTTCTATTCCTAAAGAAGATTCTTAGCTTATAACACCATGTAATATTTTGTTGAAGCATTCAATGCCAGTACAAAGAACAGCAGAGGCCTGCCATTAAAAATAGCAGCTGCCACTGTCATGTTGCTATTCGTCGAAACCAGACGCCTAATATGGTAGTGTATACCATATTTCATGTCCAGAGGCGTTACTACGCAAAATGTTTGGGGGGGGGGGGACAAGGCATTTACCGACTGGCTAGTAATTTTTACAGACTATTTCTGCAGAAAAAAAAACTGTTTTCAAGAACAAAAATAACATTTTTGAAAATAATCGACTGATTTTCATAAAAATTAACTGATTTTCATAAAAAATGATTTTGACGAAAAACCGACCAATTTTCCGAAAAACCGACTGTTTTCATGAAAAAAAAAAATCGACTGTTGTGACGAAAAATGATGGCGCTTCTCTCCGACCCGGTTATTTTGTACCGAGTCGCCGACAGCATTGGGAGGGGGGGTTGCACCCACCCCCAGTCTTGATGCCCCTGCTTATGTCAGATGTACAGATCTTTTGTTAACAACTTGATGGGGCACAGATCACTTGGGCTTCTTCTGAAGGTCCAATTTTCTAACATGGGCTAGATAATGGGATATTCTTGCTTCTGGTATCTTGCTTTTTTTGTGAGGTGGTTTCTCTCTCATGATCCAGTCTGGATTAATAGGATCAATCTCATACAGCCTACCAGTATTTAATGAGTAATTATATACACATTACTCTAGACTCAATATAGCTAGTTGCTTGGCTCCACCCAGGCCTATCAAAAGATCCATCTGTTAGCCTTACACTGCCATACATCAACATCTCGAAGACATAGAAAGTTTACCAAAGACAAACAAAGTTTAAAGGAGATCTTTGGCCAAATGGTCAAATATAAACCAAAGAAAATACCTGCTACTATATTGGCCAGAGACCTTTGACCAGTTGATGAACTGGGCTACACTGACTCAATAGAACTTTACTTTTATCATGTTTAAGTAAGCAAGGACTCTCCCTATTTCCTGGAAGAGTGGTGAAGGAGCGTATGCACTAGCCTACATAATTAAACCTTTATTCTTATTAATCTGAAAGTGGGGAAAAAGGGTTCAATCCCTATATCCTATTGATCCCCCGTGGCATCGCTAGCCAAAACTCAAGGGTGGGGACAGTGGGGGGAGAGGGGCATTTTGAAGTTTCGTAATCTCCGAGCTCAGGGGCATTTGAAGGGTTCTGATATGGAAGGGGACTACAGGAGTGCTGCGTGAAGCCGCCACCCTAAACTCCTATTTTTGGGAAATGACTTAGGGAAAAAGAGTAAAGGTTGAGATAAAATCCAGTGGAGTATCCTGAAAGGAACCTTCACTTTCTGCTGGTACCATAGTTTACTTGTAATTGTTCAAGGCTAAGCTGGAGAACACGAAAGAATATAGGCACCCAAGTGATCATGAAGTCGCCCACTTTGCTAAAAATAGTATTTTGCTACATGGTGAAGTTAGAGACCAGCTGTTTGGTCAGAGAGGTTCCTTGACCTTTTGCAAATAACAAAATTTGCTGTTTTCTTGGAATTTGCATGATTTTTCTGGGGGTGGCAGCTTCATGATCCAAGATGGCGGGATCATGTACCATGGCCATTTGGGGGGTGGGCGGTGCCATAGTAAGGGCGGCTTCATGCAACACTCCTGTACCTCAAACTATACAAGTAGTGGATGTCCAAAACGCTCAAGAGTCATACCAGTTAACTTAGATACAATAAATATTCTTTGAGCCCAAGCTGACTTTGAAACATTTATTCAAACAATGTTTACAACGGATACGTCAGCTATGATTCTTCATCAGCGATATTTTGACCCTTGCCAAGAACGGCCAAAAGATCGCTGATGAAGAATCATAGCTGACGTATCTGTTGTAAACATTGTTTGAATAAATTAGACACAATAGTCAATCAATAGCAAAGAAACACAGCACCAAATTCTCGAAACTATAAAAACTTAAAGAAACATAAGCCTACCAACAGGTTTATTGCCAGAAAGGCTCGAGAAAAGCTGCAGTTCTTTCTCATCACTCCACAGAACAACCATTTCCGTTTTATTGTTGTGGGAATTAGTGTTGTGTCATAAGTGGTTGGAGTCACGCGGTTACCACTTTGAATCTGCCGCTGACCTTATGTGATAGATGCAGGACTGCTACGAACGGACTGCTACGAACCTACCTTTGCCAGAAACAAGCACTCCGGTTCAAAGGGATGAGTTGAAGCTGTTAGCTCCTCACTTAATTGTTGATTTCTTGCCAAAAGATAAGCCTTTTGAAGTTTGGCACTATAACACAGATTGGACTATACCAGGACTATACTTCCTTTAATTAGCGGAGAGATCTGAAAGATAAGGTACAGTATGTTAATTATCTTAAGCTTGAAAAGTTACCTCTAAGGCCTTTTTCCGTGCTCCCACCTGGCTCCCACAAACAGTTGGTGGGCGTTTGTGGGTCGACTGTGGCTCAGAGAGAGTGTTTCCGCGGTCTTTTGTGTGGCTTACTAGTGTGTTTCCGTGACCAACAGGATTTTTGTTGCTCGCTTTGTGGCAGTCTGGTACACTAGCCCCTTTTCAGGCACGGTGCTCAAACGTCTAGCACCATGCCTGGGTGCTAGACGTTCAAGCACTGTACCTTGGATTTCATGTATGGTGCATGGATTTCAGTATACAGTGCATACATCAAAAACACAGTTTATGTCATAACAACTGAGCACCAGCTCGGACAGGGCTGAAATTACTACCATGAATTAGAGAAATCAAAGACAATCCTTTATGTATTTTTCATAACAAAAACAAAAGGGCTCGGCTGATGACATATGTGAAAAACCTGATTTCCTTTTCTCATAGTCAAGGGTTTTGCATGCAAAGTGTCCTGTGCCTCAGCTTTTTCTACCTAGCAGCCAACCAGAATATTGGCTCTTGGGGAGTATATAGGGGAAATACATTGAAAATAGATAGGGTGCTGTTAAGTTTTTCATCTCCATCATCATTAGAGCCCTTTTGTTTTTGTTGTGAAAAATATATAAAGGATTGTGTTTGATTTCTCTAATTCATATTAGTAATTTCAGCCCTGTCCGAGCCGGTGCTCAGTTGTGATGACAGAATTTTTGTTTTTTCTGTATGCACTGTATACTGAAAGCCATGCACCATACATGAAATCCAAGGTACAGTGCTTGAACGTCTAGCACCCAGGCATGGTGCTAGACGTTTGAGCACCGTGCCTGAAATGGGGCTAGTGTACTAGACTGCCTTGTGGCTCAAATTCAACAAATAACTGCTGAGCTGATTGTTGATTTTAGCCATTTTATAGCGGTTCTTCTGTTTGATAAACAGCGTTGACCAACAACTACTATTAACTGCCAGGACGTCCCTATTGATCAATAGAGGTGAGTTTTTGCCATGATGCTCTGTGTGAAAAATCTGGCTGATTGTTCCAGATATTGACCAACAACAGACTTGACCAACAACACTTCCAGTTGTTGGTCAAAAAGGCGTTTCCACCATTTTCAACTTTTGGCTCGACTGTGTGGCACACAATTGTGTTTCCACAACAAACATTCAGAAGTGTGTGAGCCACAACTGTGTCGCGGTAAAACCTCTCTAGTGGTTAGAATTGTCCAGGTACCTAAATGCTGCCTCAGTGTTGCCAGATGGGCTTGTTTCCAACCCCGTGGGCTTGTTTCTGTTGGCTGGGGTTGTCAATTTTAGTGGCAGGTGGGCTTGTTTTGTTAAAATGTAGGATAGCTTGTTTTGGGCATTTTCTTGGGACCCAAGCTTTACCTATAGGAGGGATATCCAACCTCAGACAAGATTTCAAATTTCCAGAGAAGTCTTTCTATCTGGCTTAAAAAGGAACCAGCAACAAATAGGAAAAACCTACTAGATTGATGCTAATTGAATGTTTTACCTATGCTTCAATATTTCTAGCTAAACATATTTTTCTTTTCAAACAAGATCCCTTAATTCTAACCTTAACTCGAATACCTTACAAATGATGAAACAAGTAGAGTTATCAAAGTCACCAGAAAATCCCTTTTCACTGCAGCTTCAAAACAAAGAAGAGGCACGCAATTTGAATATTTTTGGACACATGACTTAAAGTTCATATTTTGCCTCTTTACTGTCAGGACAGCATGTACATTTCAGTTTAACATTTTTGTGGCAAAAATTGAGGTACGGGTCTGTACCTCTCCTGTAACTCAAATTAAAACTTTTCCAATATCCTACCTATATAACTGTTGGATACTACTTAATGTGGAGGCTGGGATTCTCTTATATTTTTAGGTACAAGTCCACAGGTTCCTTACGGTGGTATATGAGCTTCTGGTAATAATCGCTATTATATTTGACGATGCAAAACAGATAAGTCAGCTACATTCTATTAGAGCTATATTTTGGCCCTTCTTGGCAAGGGTACTCTTCAGGCTCAAACCTCTCAAGCTGGACAATGAACGTATGGAAAAACCATTTGAAGATTCTTCCTTAAATATCTGATTTTGTGAAATTCTTCTGTGAAAATTGGTTGGAGTTCAAGCTGATGCTGCGATTTCATTCTGGACAGGTCTGCTGTTTTTGCTGATCCATTGGGTCGTCGAAAGGGTAAACATTCTTCTGCATTTTGGTTCTATAGTCGCCTGCAGTGGCAAAACTAGCCCATTTTCGTGGGGGGGGGGGGGGGCAGAACCAGATTTTACCGACAAGATTAATGTGTAATTAATGAATTCGCCATTAACTTCCGGGCACCAATGGTTATCACATAGAAGCAGTGACATACTATGCAGTCAGTAGTCTTGCAAATCAGAAAAGTAGTGATAGACACTGCAACAGATTACTTCACTGCTTGAAGCTCAGCGAAGCGAAAGCGAAAAAGACACGGCTGTCTTTCTAGCTTGTAAACTAAGCGGTTTTCGGGGGTCCAAAATGTTAGCATCTATGAGCTCATAAAGTGGGTCTGTCTGTCTGTTACCATGATAATTTTCACCGGGGTGAGATATTTTGTCGGAATTTGGTATGAGGATGCGTTGCATCAAAGTACAGGTGAAGTGAACGGGCAATCCAGTTTTATGGAAACTTGATGGCTGATGGGACAGGATGCCCTAAGTTTGCTGCTTCTGTGTCCAAACGAAATCCGACAACTGAGTGGAAGGTAGGGGTCAGAGTAACTTTGTGATAGGCTTCAAAAACCAAACAGGTGCATGTGCATTAGAAATCGCTCGGATTCGACTAAACTTGCCCAAGATGCTCAATTTAGCCTCGTCCAAGAACAGTGTTGCAAGGAGGCCTCAGGAATATTGTAATACGAGTAGGGGTTGAACAAACAGAGTAATTGGGATAAAACTTGAAAGGTACAAGACTCATGGAACCTAGACAAGTAATCTGAAGCCGGAACCGGATCTGACGTCGGTTGGGTGAAGGTGGGGCTGAGGGGTACCAGACCGGTAGACCCACTGGAAATTTTTCGGAAATGCGCTGTTCGAGTGACGCAGATGCCAAATACGTGCCATTTATGTGTCCGAAACTTTTCTTGCCATTATGGTAGTGCTGTGGGGATTAGAGGTGGGTCCTTGACATTTTCTTAAACTCCTAGGGACAAAATCGGTTAAACGGTTGAGATAAACTTGGCAATACTGCGCCCATGTGACCTAATTGTGTTATTCAGATGTCCTTGCCTGATCCAAGTAGGCCGATTTGGTGGGGGTGTCACTGACGGGAATTTATAACTCATAAATCCCTGAATAAAGTGGACTATTCCCTGTATTGGTAAACATCCAGATCAACCCAAAAGGGCAGTTTATGGGTGGGAACAGAGAAATCTGCGGTTGGTTCACCATCAAGGAACATAAAGGAACAAACTTAGAAGTGTTTGGTTAGTGCATTTTTGGATTTACGGACGAGAATATTCCAGTCACCACATCAAAAAGTCTTGCACTGACGAATAGTTTACAAATACTGCA
Organism: Branchinecta lynchi; assembly: GCA_023053575.1. Classification (NCBI taxonomy): domain Eukaryota; kingdom Metazoa; phylum Arthropoda; class Branchiopoda; order Anostraca; family Branchinectidae; genus Branchinecta; species Branchinecta lynchi. The sequence continues at coordinate 22,310,978 of JAKZAP010000007.1, read as the reverse complement.
TTTAACGACAAGATTTTTATCCATTCCAGATGTAAACAGACCGAAAACCTATTTTACTGACAAGACTTCTCCAAGGCATTGTATCGAAAAATTAAAAAACAATAGGTATCAGTCGGATCATCAGCTTGATTTCCCGACAAGCCCTTGTCGGGATCAGCTCTGCACCACCAGAAAAATTCTGATTTCCAGACAAGAAGCTTCCTGATTACCGACAGAGCTTATGTCGGTATCAGAAACGGTATTACAGGAAAGTGTTTCTTATCAGAGCTCTTGCCGGTACTGAAAACGGAATCCGTGCACCGTCTCCGCACCGACAAACGCTGTCGATTTCCAAACAAGAAGTTTACTGATTTCCTAAAGAGCTCTTGTCGGTATTGAAAACGGGATCCGTGCACCGGCAGACGTTGTCGATTTCCCTACAGTTTCATGATTTACCGACAGAGTTTTCGTCAGTATCAGAAACGAAATAAGGAAAGAGTTTGTCAGAGCTCTTATCGGTACCGAAAATCGAATCTACGCACCGTCTCCGCACCGAGAAACGCTGCCAATTTTCCAACAAGAATTTTCCTGGCTTACCGACAGAGCTATCAGAGACGGAATGCTAAGCCGTGCCGTACCGACAAACGCTGCCTATTTCCCAAACAGGAAGTTTCCCGTTTTACGAACAGAGCTTTTGTTGGTATCAGAAACGTTTGAGCCTGAAGAGGACCCTTGCCAAGAAGGACCGAAATATAGCTCTAATAAAATGTAGCTGACTTATCCGTTTTGCATCGTCAAATATGATTTGCAGTCAGCTTGGGCTGAATCGCTATTTCAAAATTAGATGCAAACTTTGACTTTACTGACCTTTCTCCAGGCCGGAATCGGGTTTTGAGATATTTCTTTCGGTCATAACTGGGTTCTTATGACCCTCGGCTAGTTTTATCACGATGATCTTGGAGGTTGATATCAAGTTGCATCTATTAAATAAATGTTGGACGATTATAATAATTTAACTTCATGTGATTGATTGTTTTAGTTTTGTTCGAAAAAGTTATAACAGTTAGCATGTCTTCATCTCGGTCGATATCGGAATAATAAGCTCAATGGCCTCAAATGAATGGAGAAATTCCGATGAAACTTCTGAGGGTGAAAAGTTCATATTTCCATGATTATCTCGTTGGGGGTCCCCTTAATGTTACCTCCCCTTCCCCTAAATATGGGGCTTGGACAGGTAACATATGATAACATATGCTGCCTTTAATTTTATTTGGGATCTCAAAAAGATGCTCTGATGATTAATGTTTTCCAAAAAAAAATTGCCTTTGCTGCCTTTCAGACTATTTAGTAGGGTTTTAGCATCGAAAATTTAAAGAATGAGCCACATCAAAAGCTAAAATTGTATTGGAGAGTTTTAAGATGTTTTAACCCCGAACCTGAAGATTTTATGAATTTACATCCATTTCTCGAGATGTCGAGATGATAGCTTGAGATGCAACAGCTTCTACAGAAACCATGAAATGTTTCGATGTTTTCGAAAGCCTCAAAGGGTTGAAAGAATGAAACAGCTATTCCGAGTTATCATTTTTTTTCTACCTTCTACCTTCGAAAAAAAATGCGTCTGTTTTGCTCCTCACACTCAGTAAATTAGAAATTTACTCCAAGGAGAGCAATTAAATTGAAAATTTTGGCAAAATAAGCCGGGCTTGTTTGGGCTTGTTTTCAAAGGCTGTGGGCTTCTTTCTGCAAACACATTCTGGCAACACTGACGCACCTTCAGTTGACAGGGAGGCTAGACAGGTTTTAAGGTAAAAATGCTACAAAATGTTTTCATCAATTGTATTATAGAGTAATGTTTCACCATCGATGGTGAATTGGGGTATTGAGTCTTGAGACAATGGGCCATTTTCGGCCTCACTCAGGTCACGAAACTCAGCCGTATAATAGTATAGAATAGAATAGAATAGTAATTTATTCACTCACACTTTCACGGTTACAAAACCAAAATTGGTGAGTACTGTCATAACATAAACATTTAAAAGCACGTAAAAATGGTCAAAGACTATTTAAAATTTCAACAATCTTTGGTATAAAACTATTTTGGTAACGGCTGTGTTTGGCCGCTACTGGTTGGAATATTGGGACCTTCGTAGAGACTGCTCGCTCTTGCCGTTCCCTTACATTGTTGTATGGGGGAGGGAGAAACTCATTGTAGATGGGGTGCGAAATAAGTTTTTTACTGATCTCGAGGCATAGGTTCAGTCTCCGTTATGCTTTGATAAAAGCTGTAACATGTGCAGGCTTGAGTTTGCCTTACAGAGTATTTCTACTGTACTATCTTCCCAATCTAAAGTTTCAGTAATAGTTTTTTTAAAGCCAAATTTTCAATGAGCTTTGGTTCAAATTGTGGGGGTGATTTTAAAAATGAAATAGTTAAAACAGCTCTTTTTTCTTGGTTAACTTGCATATCGGACAAAGACGCTTCATTTTGTATGTCTTTGATGATTGCTGCTGCTGAACTTTTAATATGACGGTAGCATACTTCAGTAGTACACTGTAAAAAAAAATCTTGCAGTATTTGCTACTGGGATTATTCTTATCTTTATTGAGATAAGATTACCCCTAATTCGGATTAATCTGATCCCAATAGAGATAAGATTAATCCCAGTAGAAATACTGCATCCTTATTCGGAGAAACTTTTTATAGTGTACTCAGATCGTCAACATACTTCCACCGATCCGGCAGATCCTGTGCAATTTCATTAATCATAACCAAAAAAAAAGCAAAGGTCCTAAAAGAGTATCTTGAGGTACACCACAAAAAATGGGAACCGGGTCAGAAAAAACACTTATATTTAGTCATTTGTTGTCTTTCGTATAGGAAACTAGCAATTATTCTAATTATATGAGGGCTTACGTTGAATTGACTAGAAAGTTTACCAATTAAAATCTTATGGTTAATGAGATCGAAACCTTTACGAAAATCAATTGCTATCAAATTTATCCATTTTCCTTGTTCTTCAAGATTTTTCAGAATAAAGTCAATTAATTGTATTAGGTAATGGGTAGTAGAGGATTTAGGTATGTTACCGAATTGCCGTGGATCTATTTTTGACAAGAACTCGTTTTTAAGCCACGTTGCAACGAAACTTTCATAGATTTTGCTAAAAACAGGTGTTAAAGTGATTGGTCGGACCCCATTGAAATCGATTTTGCAATCTTTTTTAGGGATTGACGCAATATATCCACCTTCCCAAGTTTTTGGATACGAACCAGATTCGGTAATAAGGTTGAGAACCTCTGTTAGCGGCGCGGTGAGTTTATCAGGAAAAGCTCTTATCAAATCAATTGGAATGTCTATTGGGGTTATGCTAGTATTTTTCAAGTGTCTAAGTTTAAGAAATACATCCCTCTCTGAGATGAGAGGAATTTGGTTTTCAGGGGTTTCTATGACCACTAAATTCTCTTTTTTAAGGGGGGGAAAGGACTGAGTTACTTTTGCAAAATGGTTATTTAATTCATTCGATGTTACTGACTCGTTTTCATCAAGCCCAAAATCCATTGTCGCGCATTTTTTTCCACATAGTTTCTTAATACTGTTATACCACTGTTTGGGCTTAGTTACGAATAACTGTGTCACCTTTTCGGAATAAAATTTTGAAGCAGCTTTTTTTGTCATTTTTCGGATTTTGTTTTTTAACTTCGAAGCTTCTTCTCTTTTCCCTTGTTTGAAAAATTTGAGTTTATGACGGATCATCGTTTTTATTTCTTGCGTTATATACCTATGGTCTGTCAGTGGAACAACGCTTCATTATTTTAATTGGAAAACATTTTTCATATTCGTTTCTCAGTTTTTTTCTGGAGAATTTCTGCTTTTCATCTGAAGTTGGTGCTGCATATAAATCTTCCCACTTTTCTTCGGTTATCCAAGAACCGAACGCTACGAGGCCATTATCCGTGATGGGGCGTTATTGTATCTCTTGGACTGTGTACATTATTTTGTGTGAATTTAGGGGGTTGAGGCTCAACATATAATGGTAGCTACCTCCCAACGGAGGCAACACAGCTGGGGTATTGTAAAAGTCTGACATATTAGTACAAATACACCTAAATTAGAATTGCCTTAGACTAAAGTGTCTGGCCTACCCACTGAATAAATAAATAATAAATACCTCTAGTGGTTTGATGTGATGCAGAGGCACACCGCCGCCTATGGGGTAGCACACATACAAATCAAAGAGGATTGAAACTTTTTGAATATTAGATGGGTGAAATTTGAGGTAGAGTAATAAAGGGGAGAAGCCTACTTGCGTAGTGGCTAATAAGAGGGAGGTACTCGACCTAAAAATTGTTAATGAAGCCATGCCATGGCAGATTCTGTTGTGGGGTGGCATGTCAGTGATATTCCTTCACTTTCAGATCATTGTTTTGTTCGATTTTAACTCCTAAACAAAAGTATACCATCAAGTAGACCTATAGAAGAAAGACTGATTGGAGAGCGTATTTGGAAGCAGCTGAGGGTTGAGCTCAGTGGTTTCAGCATGAGGGACAGTAGATCTCAGTTACGAAAGATGCTGAGTGGTTGATGACCTGTTTGAATAAATCCTTCAGTATATATATATTTTATTTGTAACCCGCCAACAAGGTGGTTGTGGAGTAAAGAGAATAACGAAAACAACACAAGATAAATAACAGTATAAACCAAAATTTAGACATTATTTCTAACTGAGCCTGACAAATTCATGGAAAACGTTATGTACACGATGACCAGGATGACGAGATGTACATATTTTCCCTCTGTGATCTGCCTTTTGTTTATCTTCTTTGTGTGATCTTTTTTCTGTGTTTTTCTACTTTCTTTCTTTTTTTATACTCCATCATTTTCTCTTTCCTGTACGATGGGTGAAAAGTAAACGTTACATTACAGTACAGTAGTGACGCTAACGTTTTCTCGAGTGAAGAATCACATCTTGGACGCCGTACTTCTGAACTAATTTGTGGCTGCGGCAGGAACGAGGAAGGTACATACACAAATTTACAATGATTAGCCTATAATAACACGTCTTCAAAGCTTTAATGTCTTTTTTTCGCAGAATGTGATAATCGCCGGAAAAATTCAAGATATAAGAAGTGCAGAAATCGCTATAAATTCGCCCAAGTGCTCTCCGGTTGTAGTGACCTTTGTTTGGACATAAACGACCTTATGAGCAATACATACATACATACATACTCTTTAATCCGGAAAAAGAAATTCCATATTGACTAGCCTAATACAGAAATACAAACAAAAACAATAACAATAACATAACTAATATCACCTACCCACCTGGGAAACCAAACAGATCGGAATTGATCTTATCCCAGATGGGCAATGATAAATAAGCAATACGAATCAACCTAGAGGTATCCTGAATAATAGCCGAACAAGCCTTGGAAAGCGTTTTTTTTAAACTGAGGCCAAGCCACTTTAGCGAATCGGTTACTGGAATCGAAATAGGTCGTACAGACAACGGCACTGGTTCGCCAGAACGCAAAGCATTAAAGCACAGATAGTCACATTTCGAAAGTTAATGCCAAGACCAGCTTTTGAAAATTCTGAAGAAAGAATGTTAAATTTTTGTTATGGCACTTGCCCTTCGGCCAAGTGCCATATAGCGATTGTAATTTCTGTCCGTCAGTCGGTCCCGGTTTCGCTAGTTCGGGCACTTCCAGATAAGCTAGGACGGTGAAACTTGGCAGGCATATCAGGGACCGGACCAGATTAAATTAGTGACTAGTGACTTCCCCGATCCAACCATCTGGAGGGGAGTGGAGGGAGGGGGAATCCGGAAAAAATTACGAACGGGTGATCAGATCTTAATGAAACTTGATATATGGAAGGACCTCGTGTCTCAGACGCTCCATTTTAAAAAATGTGAGGTATTTTTAACTTGCGAACGAGTGATCGGATCTTGATGAAATTTGATATTTAGGAAGACCTCGTGTCTCAGACGTCCCACTTTAAATCCGGACCGAATCCGATGACACTGGGGGGAGTTAGAGGAGGGAACCGGAAATCTTGAGACACGCGTAGAATGGAGGGATCGGGATGAAACTTGGTGGGGTGAACAAGCACAAGTCCTAGATTCGTCATTGACATAAGCGGACTGGATCCGGGCACTGTGGGGGAGTTGGGGGGGGGGGGGTCCGGATTTCTAGCGATCCCGCGAGCTCGGCATACTTCCTGATGTGCTAGGACGATGAAACTTGGCAGGTATGTCAGGGATTCGAACAGATTGACTTGAGAATAGCCGTTTCGCCGATCCGAACATCTTGGGGGGAGTGGATGGATGGGAAGTCCGGAATCTAGTGGCATGCACAACTTTTGAACGGATGCTTGGATTTGAATGAAACTTGTCCGTTGGAAAGAGCTATCACCTCAGATCTTCAGTGTCAAGTCCGGGTCGGGTCCGATACCTGTGGGCGATGGGGGAGGGGGCGGAAAACTCAAGAAACGCTTAAAGCAGAGGAATTGGGACGGAACTTAATGGAGAGAACAAGCATTAGGCCTAGATACAAAATTAACGGAGCTAGATGGTTTCGGGGCTCTGTGGGGGGAGTTGGAGGGGGTTTCCTGGAATTCTGGTAGTCGTGAGTTAGAATAGTTCCAGGTGTACTAAGACAACGAAACTTTGCATGCATATTTAGTGATCCGACTTAATTGACTTAAGAACCTGACACGACATACCCCCGGAAACTTCCGTTCCTAGGTCCGAGCATGTTTGGGGGAGCAAGGGAAGAGTAATATGGAAATTGACTTCTGCAAATTTCGAACGAGTGGTCTTATTCGAGAGAAACTTAATGGGTGATAAGAATCGATTGCCTCAACACGTAAAACATGCGCTGGAACTTAATTCGACTATGGTTGGGGGAATTAGGGGGGGGGGACTTTTAACATGCAAAAAAAACAAACGGATGGACCGAATGAGATGCAAGTTCGACAGTGCCGAGTTTATGCGGCCTAGATTTGTTATTTGTCACCCGGGACGGATTCGGCCAAGGTAGGGGGGGGGGGGGGGGTACTGGAAACTTTCAGATAAGTTATGCTCCAGTTTCAGTAAAACTTGATGGACAGGAAGAAGGAATCAAGAGATACGGACCTTTATGTTTTCAAGTCCTCTTCGGCCACAGTGGGGGGGGAGTTGGAGGGAGTTTGAACTTTGAGGCTCGCATAGGGGTCAAACGAGTGCATCATTTTAAATGAAACATGGAACGTAGAGAGAGCATATACCCTAGATGACATATTTTGGTCCCGAACCGGGTCCGACAACTTTGGTGGGGGGGGGGGGGGGAATCCGGAATTTCCCAAAAATGCTCAGATTCGAGTGAAACTTGATAGATGGTATAAAAGAAGATACTTTAGATGATCCGATTTTGAGTCCGAACCAGATTCGGCCACGGTATGGGGAGATCGAGAGAATACCGGAAATCGTGTAGAACGTCTAGGGATCAAACGAGTGGATTTATTGGGCTGAAACTTGGATGTTTGAACAGTCATGTGTATTTGTTACGGATAATCGAGACGATGCCGGAACTGCTCAGAAGTGAGTGAAACAAAATATCCTATTTCTATCTCCGAACCGCATTTTTGGATGGCGGGTGTATTTTGTGACGCTCTCTTCTACTTTCTTGTACCGCCTACTCGTAACAAGTGCCATATGAGCCCGTAGCTCTTGTTCAGTTGCAGATTTACTTCTACTAACGAGCAACAGGTCGTCAGCGTACGCAATATAGCTCATAGCAACATCTTTGTAAAAATAAGAAGACAAAAGTGAATTAAGAGAGTTAGAGATGACAGACTTGGAAATGTAGGGAGATAAAACGCCACCTTGTCTAACACCACTCTGCACTGGGATACTATCCGATATCAGACCCTGCCATTTAATATTAATAGCTGAATTAGCATACCAAAACTGTAAAATTTTCACAGTAGAGTGGTTCACTCAAAAACCGCGTCAGGGATAAAAAGAGCCTGCGAGTGGACGACATCATCAAAAGCTATATCAATTGAACAAAGGTGAACTTCAAATTTTTCCCGGGTCGCCTGTTTCATGACGCCCACTACAGCACTACTACCCTACCGCACTACAGCCCACTACAGCACACATTATTCTTTCTCCTACCATGTTACAGATGCATTTTCTTTCAGGAGCTGAGAAGTTAGACACGATGAGTTGCTAAGCTGATTGACTCCTGACAGTCTTTAATTCAGCTGACGGATCTCCTAGCTGAATTGTCGGCTAATCATGAGGTCTACCTTCCGGAATATATACAGGAACACAGCCTCGGGTGTTCCGATCAGCCGGCACTTTGCCAACAACACTCGGAACATGAGTGCCCAAAATCATAGCCACAATGTTCCATCAGTAAGCGTCGACCAGCGAAATCAGCCTTGTGGTTTTGACAGTGACAGCAGTAGCAGTGCTGATATTGAAGCAGAGCCATTTCCAGAAGAATTCAAATTTTGTCACACAGAAAACTCGGCTGTGGTAAGTTTTAATGTGGTCTTTGTGCCGGACACTTTCCGCGTAACCGCATGCCTCTCCCCAGGCGTCGCAAGTGCATTTTGGTTGGGGGGGGGGGGGGAGGTACAGATCCAAAATGTTACCGAATCTCTCAATAATTTTTACCGAATCCTAGAAACTGAGAATTCGAGCTTTAATTTATGGAACAGAAAGGATTACATAGGAAGAGTAACATTAAAGGGCAGCATGAAAGACGATAAGCCAACTATTAGGTGGCGTTTTGGCGAAGCCCAATTGAAGAATATATTGCCAGGCACGATTGCAGTAACAGCTTCTATCTATGAAGATAATTAAATGGAGCGCTGCATGCGAAATGTAATGAAATTCTATTTTTCCTCTAGGCTAAAATTTAATTGCTTCTCTTACAAATTCTATCATTTACCGTGGATTAAATACCGAGACTCTAAGAAGTTCTAGATCCGGATCGAGTGACCTTCAGGCAGCAGCAGCTATTGTAGTCAAGTCAATACTATCCGTGATCACATAAAGTGAGGGCCGAGGGCGAGATTTTTTAAAAGCTTTTTCCTGCCAAATTTTACTATTTCCATCCAGATTCTAGCTTTTAATGTTTCACAAATCTCAATCCGAGAACTGGCTTAAAACCCCAGTCAAATGATGCGCCCTTACGATACCTTGACATTCATCAAAGATCTCAGCGTACACAACCTACGTCAGGCCACAGCTTGAGTACGCCACTGTCATCTGGTCGCCATATCTCAAAAAGGATATTAGGATAGAAACGCTTTGTAAAAGGACTTCAAGGATTCAGAAACCTTCCGTATGACGAAGCTCTAAGAAGGCTCACTCTCCATAAACTTGAGACAAGAGAACGATCTTAGACTTAAAAACTCTCTTCAAGATAGTCCACGAGAATTTTGGGAACGTAAAAGGCAAGCTTGTTCAAATAACTCCCCAAAGCAACACAAGATCGCATAGTCTGCAGTTGGAGCCTGTGAAGATGAAGATTGCAAGATCTAATTCTTACCATCATTCGTTCATACCCCGAGTCATCAGGATCTGGAACAAACTGCCATTTCCAGTCGAAAAGATGAAATCACTGGAAGCCTTCTCCAATAGCCTAAACATAAACATACCATATCTCGAGACTTTCAACGTTGGACGACTTTAAATGGCAATCGTGCCGCAGTCGATCCGCTCCTTGCCCTGCCATAACATTTTTCTTTTAACAAGTTGTCAGTTATGTAGAAGTTTTGTATTGAGAGGCGTGAGGAATAAATTATTATTATTATTTATTATAAAATAAAGAATATTACGAAAAGTGACGCTGGTGGAATTTTCTGAACATTTATGATTATTCTTCTTTTTGGTATCCAAAATAAAAGTAAGGATTATCAATGAAATCTTAGATCAGTCCTTTTGTCTGCGACGACAGCGACTATAGTGCTTCACTTGACCTATTCCGAGGTTCGTGATAACTCTCGAATCCTGGCAATTATACCGAACAAATTACCGAATCCCAGTTATTACACCGAATGAGTTTAGACCGATAGCCTGGGATACTGTATAACGACCGTGTCTCGATTATTCTACCAAATTGTTTGATATCGAAAGACTACCGAATAATATTCATATTGGGTATAATTTCGTCGAAACTGGAACAAAAGTCGGGTTTCGTGGTGGTAACTGTCGAATACTGAAAATTATACCGAATAAATTACCGAATCCCAGTCAGGATACCGAATAATTCTGGACCGATAGCGTATTCGGGATTCAGTGTAACTACCGAATCTCCATAAATATACCAAATAGTTCTCGCATCGAAAAATTACCAAATCATTTCATTAAATTCTCTCACCGAATTCGTGATAACTACCGAATGATGGCAATCATAGCGAATCCTGATCATTATACCGAATAGATTTGTACCGATAGCCTATTTGGGATTCTGTATAACTACAGAATCCCCGTAAATATACCGAATAGTTCTGCTATCGAAAAAACACCGAACAATTTTAGCAATTTTACCGAATCTAGAAAAGCTGAGGGGGGGGGCTACCCCCCCCCCCCTTGCGACGCCCCTGCCTCTCCGTGTTACTAATAGGAGAATGTCTGTGCTGGGGCATTGTGAATAGAGAGCTTGCAGCCTACCCGACGAATACGGAAAAGGGTAAAAAAGGAGTAATTTAACATTGCAAGGTAGGACTTCCGATTTTTAGAGTGATTTTATCCATGTTTGATAAGTATTCTAAGCCAAGTTGTTGAAAACAGTTTGCTGGCTCTTTCTTAATTGTATAATTACAGCTTTGTAGAAAAGTAATCAGAAATGAGAGCTTGAAGCCTTCACTTTCCGTACAAGAACGATCCGTGCTTCCTATTGTTCAGATTAAAAAAAACAGGCTATAACCGACCAATCGGACGCGAGACTCCGTCTTTGTTTACAAACTTTGAAGCCTTCAAACTCTCATTATCAAGAAAACTCTTTTGCAAAAGTTTTATTATACCAACAAGAAGAAGCCAGCTTAACGTCTCCAGCGACTCACTGGCCCAGAATCGTTACCAAAGGCCGATAATCTAGTCTCAAAGTCGAAAGTCCTATACCTCCTAATCTTAAATTTTTGTGTTATGCTTCCGTGATGATGGTGTAGCAAAATCATTTTTCTTCCGGTGGGGGTGCAATCTCTATGATTAAGTAAGTAAGTAAGTAGGCTAAAGTAAAGTTATTTATTACCCGTATTTTTCACTTGGAACACAACGGAGTAAAGAAGAAAATTACGAAAAAAAAGAAGAGAAATTTAAGGCACAACACAGGTATCCATGACAAACGACGCTAGACGGAATAGCCAATCAACATCCACAAATCGCGTCTCTTCCACCATGAGGGACGCCATTAGAGAGAGGTGCAAGCCGTACTTACCTATCTTGAAGCTAATACGATCTCCCTTCAAGGAAATAACTAAGTACATCCTTTACCGTCTATTAAAGGCCCACACCTTGCTACTAAGCCCAACCTTAGCAAAGTGGAAACTCAGCCAAGATGACAACTGCCGAGCATGCGCACAGACCACAGAGACTCTGCAACATGTACTATTCGAATGTGGAAAACTACAGGAAGAGAGGATGCCCTTGATGACAATCATAAGACAACTGAAACTCCAACAACAAGTCCCAGACATCCTTGATGTACAGCTGGACCAAAAATCTGAAGAAAGTTTATTCCGGACACTCATCTCAGTCCTGAGTGCCGCCGAAGTCAACTAGTGGAAGAACCACACAACAAAAGGATACGGAGTGAAAGAAGCTACAGATGAGCTTCAGTACTCCCGCAACTTAAGAAGAAGAAGAAGAAGGTATAGACACATGACATTTTACAGAACAGTTACGCAATCAAGAACCATAGGTTCAAGGTTCAAGGCTTTTTTATTCTTACTTAATATAATACATGAAAATTAACAATACTATACTCTGCACTTACATTTATTTCAGGGTTTGAACCCGAGAGAAGAAAAACATCGAATGGTTCAGACCCTTCCATAAAAGGAAATCAATAAAACGAAATCGACCCAACGCTGAGTAGAAAGATCACCGCACGACATCACCAACACAAAGCGAAATCAATCCAAACAAAAACAACAACAAAAATGAGGGAAGGGTGACTGAAAACCAGTATCACTAGAGGAAAACACATAAATAAACATGAAATACAACCAATCTCTAACTGTTAATTATCCATTCTTAAACTTGTTAATGAGAATTTGGGACGAGAATTTTTATACTTTCAAGGGATTTTGTAGAATCAATTTTAGGAAATAAAATTTGCCATGAATTCAAAACTGAATAAGATGGAGAAAAACGAGACCTCTCTGAAGCTACTCTTTGGCTTAGGATCTTCCATTTATGACAGTTATCGTACTGGTGCTTTAGAGGTGCCATAAAAGTGTTTAAGCGAGGGGACATTCCATTTTCCCTGGAAATATGAGATTACCCGATTCACTGCGATACTAGGGTCTGCAATCTGGTGTTTTTCAATCATGTAGGTGTTCCTTGTCCACAAGGGACAACGCATAATCAGTAATCTAGCTGCATGTATAGAAGTGGAGGTTTTAGTCAAAGTCAAGACTCAAGCAAATATCTTTTTAGTTTCCCAGGCGGATTTTTCCGGATTGAAGATTAGGCCTAATAATAATGGAATATACTTATAACTTGAGAGAATAATAAGGCATGTCAGAGGCACGCTTCTTTGTGTAGCCGCATTGCCAGGGATGTTATGCAACCACAGTTTTTTAAAGAACAAGTCGGAGTGGAAATAGTTTTTGTTCCAATATTCTGACGTAGGCTACCTGACTCGTTTGAAACTGTGCAAGTTCACAAGGTAAAAGTCAACTATTCGTGAATAGCGGAATAACGAATATAAGGTTTGAAGCCAAGCTGAGCATTCATTTCAGATAAAATGAATCTGGAATCTTGCACGAATCTTGTTAGCACTGGCCAGTTCTGTGGAAGGTTGTATTCAAAGTGGTCAAACATATTATGGATTTTTGGATGGGCCGTTTTCTTGGTGAAAGCTTCTGCGCTTTCCCCGGGCGGATGGTAAATTGTAAATATCCACAGAATTCAGAATTGTAAATAGTCACAGATTTGTACATATACACTTTGAACACGCACATTTTATCTGTCGTTATTTTATTTTATCTGCATGTCGTTCGGTCCAAATCGTTCTTCTGGTTTTAGTCACATGTCGTCTTATTGTCTGTTAGTCCCGCATCGTTTTCCTGTTGTGATTGTGGTGGATTTTATGATTTAGTTTTGTTTCTTTCGCTGAGGACGGTTTGCCGGAAGTGCAACCGAAATATCCGAAATATTATTTTAGCCCTCGCACATCATCTTGGAGGGGTTACTATAGCTGATCAAGAAAAAAAAAACCCGAAAATCTTGTTTTTTCTGTTTTATTTAGCGGAATAACGAAGTATTGCAGTTTTATCAGGTCTTCAAGCCTATTTAGGTGAATGAGAGATGGCTTTCTAAATTGTCGTATCCCAGCCCTCTGGGTGAAACCTTAAGATTTTTTTGACGTCGACACTGATAATTTTACAGTATATTGTCTCCGATTTCAGATTCTCGAAGGACTGAATGAGCTTCGTCAAGAAGGGAGACTTTGTGACGTCATCCTCGCAGCTGACGACGAAAACTTCCCAGCTCACAAATGTGTTCTCTCCTCTTTCAGCTCATACTTCAGAGTAAGTACTGCTATGTGAAGCGTGTTCCACCCTACTTACCGTACTTACTACGCATGACGTCACCGATTCTGGCTTCTTGGCGTCAAGGCTGGAACGCATTTTTCTGTTTTTGAAAAATATTATGCCACGGGGTAATCACACCAGTCACGTTACAGAGATTTGTAGATACTACGCACCCGAGCGTGTAAGCAAAATAGTTCTATTTCGACAAGGCTGGAACGGTCAGTGTATTAACTTTTCACGAGGTTGGAATCAAAATAGCAACTAATAATTACTATTGTTAGAAGAATGGAACACGCTGATGGTTTCCTTTCAGTGCGCCCGTTTTCTTTTGGAGTCATGCGGTTTGTAAAATTAAAATTTTTGCCTATCTTCAAACGACGGATAAAATGGATTCGTCAGTTACGATGCTTAGGTAGCGATGTTTCGGCCGTTCTTGGCAAGGGTCCTCGTCAGGCTGTCTAGCGACAGGGACAACGTTGAGGAAGAATAGAAAAGAACTTGCAGTTGTATTGCAAGGCATTGCATCGTCAAGTAGATCAAGTATATTGTTTTATTGTTGTTGCTGTTGTATTTATTCACTTCACGTATGACGTCATTTTAAGTTGATCCAGTTATTTTCTTTGACAAAAAAAACGAAAATTTGGCTAGTCCGTGATTGGTTTGAAAATAAATTGAATTTAATTAAATTGATTGCTTATTTGAACGTTTGTTGGTTTGGACTTTGTCATTCTCATGCACTTGCTTGCACTTGCTAAAGTCAACTATGAATTAGCCAAAGTAGGTAATTAAGGGCCTCTGAAAACTCCTTAATAGGTATTATGGGTCTTTGTTCTTCCATTCAGCCCAAACTGCACTGTTCACATTTAAGTAACTGTTCAAACGAACACACCTCTGCTATAGCTGACGTATCCGTTTATCGTTTAAATATATGTTTCTCGATCGGGCAGCTTTGGCTCAAGCAGTATTTATTTCCCAATCCCTGTTAATGCTATGAACAGACGACCGCGTGCTGGAACTCCTGCTAAAGATTTTTGCACCATCATCAGTTCCACATGAAAAAGCTGGTATTTTTTCAACTTGATGATGAAGGTGCAGGAAATCCTGCTGGGAAATCCGGATCTTGTGTCCTCAGCTTTATAGAGATACTGGGTTTTCTGGTTTGTCAGATTTTTTTTTAGCGTGTTCCACCCTACGTACCGTAGTTATTACGCATGACGTCTCGGATCCTGGCTTCTTGACGCCAAGTCTAGAACGCATTTTTCTCGTTTTGGCAAAATATCTTGCCACGGGGTAACCGGGCCAGTCACGTCGCAGAGGTCGTAGTTACGACGCTTACTACGCTCCCGAGCGTAGTAAGCAAATTTTACTATTAGTTACTATTTGGAGAAGGTTGGAACGGTCAGAGTAGTAACTTTTCAAGGTTTTGGAACGAAAATAGTAACGAATAGTTACTATTGTTAGAAGGGTGGAGCACGCTCCAGAGTTGGGTCGTCGCGCATCGGTATTTTCCGCACCATCATCAGCTTGATCCTCCAACTTGGATGATGAAAGTGCAGACGATCCGGCCGAGAAATCTGGATCTTGTATCCGCAGCGTAATAGACCTACTGGATTTTCTAGCTCGTCGGACTCTTTATGCTCGTTACTGAGGGCGCGTTCCAGCCTCCATCAGGAGTAAATGGGTATTAGCCCGTGGACCTTAAAGGACCCATCTTGCTTATTCTACCTTTTATGATATATCTAGCCCCCTTATGGAATTATCAGCTTTTGAAATCTCCAACTTTCTCCATTGTTTCGTTTGTGCCTATACGAATTTTTAATGCCTTTTCGGCCGTGCCGAGTTTTGCCCGTTACCCAACGCAAGGTTTGCCAGAACCTTCAACGTCCGCTGACAACTCTTTCACACACAAGGATATGAGAATCTTCTGTTTTTATATAGTTTTATTTGCTTACGGTTTTCAAATGTTTTGCGCCCAGCTGCCGGGTGAGAGAGCAGGAAAGCTGTGCAGAGTCATCAAGCGCCAACCAGAAAATCGCTAAATTCAGATGGAAGTAATGGTATTTTCGAGAAAGATTTTTTTCTGATCCATTTCATTGTGAAAAGATCATTTCTAGTAGGAGTTGTGCTTTAAAGCAAAAGTCGCAGTACCCATACGAAATTTCCCACCTGCAGTCGACTCGGACAAAGTGAAACAGATTTTGACCCGATTTCAGGTTAGTTTCTTTTTCGTATCGACCGGAATTTTGGACTCTGGCGATTTGATGGGACAATTTCAACCGGAATGTCGGCTTCCGGCAGAGCCAAGGATGAAATTCTGGTCGGTCCGAGGAAGAAAATAACCTGAAATTGGGTTAAAATCTGTTTCACTTTGTCTGGTTCGATTTCAGGTGGGAAATTGCAATAGGGGTAGATACAGTTTATATAAGTAAGTAAGTAATTTATTTCTGACCCGCCATTTTAAAAGCGGAGTATGTAAAATAAAATAAAGAAATTAAAGAAAACACAACATAAAAGAAATACAATATACACATTTTATAGCATTTGCCCTTCGGCCAAGTGCCAGGTAGCCATCGCAATTTCTGTCTCTCTATCGGTACGGACGGTAGGATTTTGCTAGTTCGGGCACTTCCACATAAGCTAGGACGATGAAACTTGATAGGCATATAAGGGACCCCAAAATATTAATTGGAAATAGTCACTTTCCCTATCCGAGCATCTTGGGGGAGTGGAGGGAGGGGGAATACTAGTGGAATTAATTGAAGGGGGAATTATATTTCTCCCTCGCACATCATCTTATAGGGGTAGCTAGCTGAACAAGAAAAAAAAAAACGAAAATCACGGTTTTCTATTTCTTTGGGAATATGGAATCTTGAAGTATTTATAACTTTTGAACGGGTGATTGGATCTTAATGAAACTTGATATATAGAAAGACCCCATGTCTCAGACGACCCACTTGAAACCTGACCGGGTCCAGTGACTTTGGGGGAGATAGAAGGGGGAACCGGAAATCTTGGGAAACGCTTAGAGTGGAGCGATCGGGATGTAATTTGGTGGGAAGAACAAGTACAAGTCCTAGATATGTCGTTAACATGACTCGACCGGATTCGGATACTGTGGGGGAGTTGGGGGGGGGGGGGGAGGGTCCGATTTCTGGTGATAAAATAGAAAAAACGAGATTTTCGGGTTTTTTTTCTTGATCAGCTAGTTACCCCTTGATCAGCTAGTTACACCTCCAAGATGAGTTATACCCCTCCAAGATGAGAGGTAACTCATCTTGGAGGGGTAACTAGCTGATCAAGAAAAAAAAAAACGAAAATCTCGTTGTTTCTATTTTATTTGAAATGAATGGTCAGCTTGGCTTCAAACCTTATATTCTGGTGATCCCGCGAGTCCGGTACTTACTGATGTGCTAGGACGATGAAACTTGGAAGGTGTGTCAGGGACCCGAATAGACCAACTTGAGTATAGTCGTTTCCCGATCCCCGACATCGTGGGGGGAGTGGAGGATCGGGAGCCCGGAATCTAGTGGCATGCATAACTTTTGAACGGGTAATCGGAATTGGAAGAAACTTGGCAAGTGGAAAGAGCTATCGTCTCAGCCGTGTCAAGTCCTGATCGGATCCGATACATGTGTGGGAGGGGAGGGGTGCGCCGAAAATGTCTTGAAAAAGTTGGAGTCGAAGGATTGAGACGGAACTTGGTGGGCAGAATAAGCATTAGCCCTAGATACGTAGTTGACAGAACGAGATCGTATCGGGGTTCTATGGTGGGAGTTGGAGGGTGTTTCCCAGAATTCCGGTGATCGGCAGTTAGGTTAGTTCCAGAAATTCTAAGGACGTCGAAACTTTGCAGGCGGATTAGTGACTTAAGGACCAGGCATAATGTCCTAGGAAAACTTGTGTTCCTGGGTCCGACTGTTTTAGAGAGTTGAGGGAAGTGGAATCCAGAAATCACTGGCTTCCGTAAGTGAGAAACTGGTGGTCTGATTCGAGTGAAACTTTATGGATGGTAAGAACTGATGACCTAGACATGCGAAACATGCGGCCGAACCACATGCGGCCACGATTAGGAGAATTGGAGAGGGGTGGGTCCGGAAACTGTTTGATACTTACAGAACAACACCGAAGGTTTTGATGGGATCCCAAAAATGTAATATTTGATCCAGACAATTGGGTCTTATAGTAGAGATCTGGCCTTCGCCAGACTGCTTTAAGACTAATAAAATTTAAAATTTAGAAACAGATTGAGGCAAATGGTAACCATCTGAGAAGACCAAGTTCAGATATGGGTTCAGCATGTGTGTTTACTCTTATAGCCTGCGTCATATCTACTTTGACGGAAGTTCCAGCCTTACTTCTGCCAAATTTCCGGTTTCGGCCGGATTCCGGGCGAACTACTTGTTTTGCAGAAAATTGAAGTTCAGAAACGGATTCATCGTATCTCCTTATCCCTATCGAACCTCTAATCAACTTCAGATAAGCTTAAAAAAAAAATTCCGATTTTAGCCGGAATTGTGGCGAATTATGTGTCCGGGTAGAAAATGATTGTCACACACGAATTAACCTAATAAAGCTCATATAAAACTTTTACTTTTATGAAATTTTCCGGCTTTTCCGGATTCCGGGCGATCTACTTGTCCGGCGAGAAAATAATTTTCATATTCCGATTCAGCATGTCTATCGAAATGCTCGATCGAACCTCTAAGCAACTTAAGATTAAACTTTTTTTTGACAAATTTTCAGATTTTTGCTGGATCCCAGGGGAACTAGGCGAGAAAGTAACCTTCATATTCGGATTCAACACGTGTCCTTACTCCTAAGTCGACTGTATTATTAGCTTTTTAAAAATAGTTTTTATTTGAAACCTAAATATGCAGCTATGGGGTCCATCTACGAACTCGACCTTTCCCTTGACTCATATAAGGTTTGAAGCCAAGCTGACCATTCATTACGAAAGAAATAGAAAACCGTGATTTTCGGGTTTTTTTCTTGATCAGCTAATTACCTCTCTAGGATGATATGCGAGGGATAAATATATTGGATATTTCGGTTGCACTTTCGGCAAACCGTCCTTAAGGACAGTCTATTTCTTTCCCTTGACTCAAACAATCCTTACACTAAGTTTCATCAAAATATCTCATTCCCTTCGAGAGTTATCGTACTGGCAGACGGATGGATAGAACAACTTTTGCGAAGTCATAGGTATCCCTACACTTACGTTTTGGGATCCCTAAAACAAACGGATAGACAGAGTGGGATGAAAGTTGGACAAAACCAAAATTGTGCGGTATTGACTTTTTATTCGGCGTCTGGACCGGATCCGCCACGGCAGAGGGGGGGGGGGGAGCGGAATCGAAAATTTATAGGCTATGCTCAAGGTCCTGCCAAACTTGATGGACCGAAATAGGAGATGTCAGAGATGCTAAAACTTGGAATGTAGAGAGATCACTTGCCATAGATTACATATTTTATGGTTTGAACCGGTTCCGGATCTTCCCCAAATAGATGATCCATTTAGGAGTCCGAACCAGATTCGGCCGCGGTAGGGGAAGTTGGAGGGGGTACCGGAAATCGTCTAGAGACCAAATGAGTGGATCTGTTGGGTCGAAAATTGGAAGTTAATAAAGCGAGTAATAACGTCACTGGCCCTAGATGATCCCAGGCGATGCCGGAAATGCTCAGACTTGAGTGAAACTAGATATCCTGTTCACAGGTCCTAATCGCATTTTTGGATGGTGGGGTGTTTTGTGACGTTCTCATCTACTTTCTTGTACCACCTACTAGAATCAAGCGCCATATGAACTCGTAGCTCTTGTTTATTCTTCGACCAGAAAGGAGTGTAGAAGGTCATGCGCTGGCTGGGCCCAGTTGTCCATGATTTTTGGCAGATCTCACGAAATTTTCAAAAGTGTGACGCTGGAACTGCTCCCTTAGCATGTAGCTATGGCATGAATTTGGCAAATAAATCAGGTGCTTTGCATACTTACAATAGTACTTTCTCATCTTTTGCAAGTCGTTCTTCCGTAGAACATGCGCGACGCCAGAGCGAAATAAAATGGAAGGATCGCAAAAAGAGCCATTCGTACCCAACTCCTTTCAAAGAACGTGTCCGGAAGCTTTTTGGTGCTGTATATGCTGCATTAATGCTGCATTTTCTTTTCTTTTTTTGTCCGAAAGCTGTTACCTTTCTTTCTTCTCTGACACTTCTAGAATACCAAAATTTAAGTCAGGAAGAAGAAGAAGAAAAAAGAATTAGCTGTAAAAAGCTGACAAAGTGGATGAGCTACTGATATCCAACCTTCTTATCTTTCCTTTCTTCGTTGGCCATGATCGCCAGTTGTCTTAAATTTGGTATGTTTGCCGAATTGTCAGTTGTCTTTTTGAATTTTTTATGTTTGCCGCCGAAAACACTGAGAGAATCGCCGTACTCCTCAGTTCCTTCATGGAAATTTAGCATTCTTGCTGAATTTGTCGATGAATTTTATGTTGAATTAATGCTGCATTAATTCAGCGAAAATTTAAGTCAGAAAGCGAAATGCTGAATTAATTCAGCATTTTCGTTCGTTTCGGAGCTTTCGCACACGTTCAAAATGCGCTGGGTTTAAAATGTAACAGACACGTCCCGGCTGTTTTAGCCGCACGCAGCCCAGGTCATGTACAAATTCTCAATTATAGGGCACAGTGCTCCAACGGTAGGGCATGCCCCAACATATAACTGGTAGAGTTTCACAACTATAATTGCACCAGTCCTCATACGTTGGGTCGCCGAGCTCTGGAGTAAGGCCAGAGTACGCCGATAGAATTCTGTCTGAAAATCAAATTTTCATTTCAGGGTTTCGATTCAACAGATTTCTAGTAGGCTACAGAGAGAGAGAGGGCGAAGTTTATTCAACAAATAAATTATTTGTTTGACAACCACACAGAGAATTAAATCTTGTCCGGGGGGGGGGGGGGAATCCACGAAGTCAGATCAAAATTCCGAACAAAAAATCTACTTCAGGTGTTCTAATCGGGACCACTAACAATACCTTTCAAAAAAGGCTATATGGATGTACGTGTGTATTATACAAGGAAAGCCCAACGGGCCATGGTAGCAAATCAAATACTAACTACATATTCAACACACTTTCTGAAGACAAAACATAGAAAACTAACTACACAGTTAAAACACTTCAAAATAACAAAGACCTGTGTCTCAGTCAATGTGTATTTAGTATTTATATATTTATTTATTACCCCCAAAACCCAGCATACACCGCGGGTAACTACCGTGTTCGCACCCACCGCACCCCCTGCTCTGGGAAGAAATACTCCTGAGTCATCCAAAGATATATATATTATTACTAAGTTTATTTAATTACAGGCGATGTTTAACGGTGAGATGGTTGAAGCCAAGCAGGATGTTGTGCACCTAAATGGGATTGACGCCCCCTCGCTTAATCTTCTCCTGCAATTCGCATACACAAGCGAAATCATGGTTACGCTGGCCAATGTGCAGAGTCTTCTCACTGCTTCGAATCTCTTACAGGTGGGTCAAGATGATATATGCATTATTTTCATAAAAGCTCGGTAAAAAATGACTATCACACTGTCAGAAGTTTCATAACAGGTAACACAAGGATGCGCATTTCTAAGAGACAACACTTGGGATGTAATTCGTTGTGATTTTGAAAACGTTATGCATTAAATGTTATATATAACCAGCAAGGAAAAGCCGAAAAACAACCGATTAAGTATCTGCTGACTTTTCCGATATCATGACGAGAAACAAAAAATGAGCAAATGCATTTTCGACTCTTCCTGATAATGCTTGCTATGCATAACATTTAATGCATAACGTTTTCAATCCCAAAACGGAAGTAGAGGGATACATATGCCTTCATAAAGCTGTCCATCCGTCTGTCCGTCTGTTGGCACGATAACTCTCAAAGGGGTTGAGATATTTTGTTCAAATTTGCCGTGAGGACTCTTTCCTACTATGACTTTCCTACTATGACCGACTCTTTCCTTCTAACATTCTTCCGATGTTAGCTTAATGGCCTCGAGGATTGCTTTGGTTCCCGTTTCTCTAAGGTCGAGCAATGTCCCACTTTCAAATAGATTTTCAGTCCTTTGTCCCCAAGTAAATAATAATATAGTTCAACGAACAGATACTCCTTCCCCTATATCTAATACCCATGATAAGGAACTATTTTCCCCAAGTGTTAAAAACCTCCCCCCAGTTCCTGAACGTCAAATAGAAATTTTGTTGTTAACCATGGACCACCAAAGACTAAAATCAAGACGGTAATAAAAGAACTCCCAAGTAACCTGTCTCAGTTCCCTTCTTTCTTGTTTACAAATGCAGAAAGTTTAAATTCGGACAAGATCGCTGAGCTTGAAACGACATAATCCGTTTTAAAAGCGGACATCATCGCGGTAACCGAGGTACATCACCAGTCAAAAGACCAGTTAAAAATAGGCGGCTACAAAGAGATAATTAAGTTACGACCCGATAGTCACCATCTCGGGAAAAAAGGTGGCGGAGTGATGCTACTGTGTAATGACCAACTTGCGTGTACCGAAATTCAGGTACCAAGTCTGGATGAAAATGATGAAATAATTTGGATCAGGGTTAGACCGAAGCGGCTCCCGAGAAATTTTGCTAATATCGCAGTTGGGACTTTATATTATTCTCTCGGACAGTCGATGGCAGAAAAAAGTAAATTCATCGAAAAGCTCCAGCTGAGCCTTGACTACATTACGACGTAATACCCCCAAATCGTAATCTGTTTACTGGGCTATAAAAACGAACTGAATATTAAACATCTTTTAAGCCATCATGGTCTGAAACAAATTGTCAATCAACCAACGACAGAAGGCAATTCTAATTTGGATGTAATTTGTACTAATATGTCAGATTTTTACGATACCCCAGGTGTGTTGCCTCCGTTTGGAGGTAGCTACCATTATATGTTGAGCCCCAACCCCCTAAATTCACACAAAATAATGTACACAGTCCGAGAGATACAATACCGCCCCATCACGGATTATGGCCTCGTAGTGTTCGGTTCTTGGATAACCGAAGAAAAGTGGGAAGATTTATATGCAGCCCCAACTTCAGATGAAAAAGCAGAAAGTCTCCAGAAAAAAGTGAGAAACGAATATGAAAAATGTTTTCCAGTTAAAACAATGAAGCGTTGTTCCACTGATAGACCATATATAACGCAAGAAATAAAAATGATGATCCGTCTTAAACTCGAACTTTTCAAACAAGGGAAAAGAGAAGAAGCTTCGACGTTAAAAAACAAAATCCGAAAAATGACAAGAAAAGCTGCTTCAAAATTTTATTCCGAAAAGGTGACACAGTTATTCGTAACTAAGCCCAAACAGTGGTATAAACCCCCCTTAAAAAAGAGAATTTAGTGGTCATAGAAACCCCTGAAAACCAAATTCCTCTCATCTCAGAGAGGGATGTATTTCTTAAACTTAAACACTTGAAAAATACTAGCATAACCACAATAGACATTCCAATTGATTTGATAAGAGCTTTTCCTGATAAGCTCACCGCGCCACAAACAGAGGCTTAACCCTATTACCAAATCTGGTTCGTATCTAAAAATTTGGAAAGTTGGATATATTACGCCAATCCGTAAAAGGGATTGCAAAATCGACTTCAATGTGGTTCGACCAATCACTTTAACACCTATTTTTAGCAAAATCTATGAAAGTTTCGTTGCAACGTGGCTTAAAGACGAGATCTTGTCAAAAATAGATCCACGGCAATTCGGTAACATACCTAAATCCTCTACCACCCATTACCTAATACAATTAATTGACTTTATTCTGAAAAATCTTGAAGAACAAGGAAAATGGATATATTTGATAGCAATTGATTTTCGTAAAGGTTTCGATCTCATTAACCATAAGATTTTAATTGGTAAACTTTCTAGTCAGTTCAGCGTAAGCCCTCATATAATTAGAATAATTGCTAGTTTCCTATACGAAAGACAACAAATGACTAAATATAAAAGTGTTTTTTCTGACCCGGTTCCCATTTTTTGTGGTGTACCTCAAGGTACTCTTTTAGGCAGTTTGCGTTTTTTGGATATGATTAATGAAATTGCACAGGATCAAGTCACCCTTCGCAATTTGAACCAAAGCTCATTGAAAATTTGGCTGTAAAAAAAACTAAAACTCTTTGGAGTAGTTATTACTGAAATTTTAGATTGGGAAGATAATACAGTAGAAATACTCCGTAAGGCAAACTCAAGCCTGCACATGTTAAAGCTTTTATCAAAGCATACTGTCCCTGTCCACTACTGTCTGTCTACATCCTCAGGATTTATACCTCTTTCATAAGACCATTAATGGAGTACGCATGCGCAGTGTGGCATTTTGGTCTAACTGCAGATCAAAACTAACGTATTGAAAGAATCCAAAAAACGCGCTCTCCATATTATCCATAAAGGCCCAAAGTACCCTACTCCCTTCTTCTAAGCACATATACAATTGATACATTGGAGAAACGGAGACTGAACCTATGCCTGGAGATTAGTAAAAAACTTATTTCGCACCGATCTACAATGAGTTTTTAACAGGTGTTCGGTTCTTGTCCTGTTGCGCGTTTTCGGTCTCACCGGTGACCTCACTAGGAGCAGTTGAGTACTAACAAACACTGGTTGGTCCGGAAACGGGTTACAAAATCGGGGAGCAGTCCCCGATGAATGCAGGAACCTGTTACAAGAAGCACTGGCGAGTAGTCACCGGACAACGAGCGCAGGTACGGATTACATCCCAAGGGTTTCTGTTGAAACTGCGCATCCTTCTGTCATCTGTTATGAAACTTCTGACAGTTCCCGTCGCGATGTCATGTCAATGACGTACTGCTTCCTGACCGAAGATTAAAAATTAAGTGTCTTTTTCTGAGTGTATATATGTGTTTTACTCCGCCTTTTCAAAATGGCGGGTCATAAATAAATTACTTACTTACTTACTAGTACGGTACAGTGTATGATAATGGATACATAAGATAATACAAGTCAAGCACTTGTCAAGCAAGAGTCAAAGTGGGAAACGAATTATGGTACGAACAAATGTCGGCGAGACGAATGTAATAGGTGCGTGGTAATTTTAAGGCTGACTGACATCGTGTGATCGGTAATCTGGTGATGTGGATATAGTTATGAGTAGATAGACATTTCATTCCGAAATCCATCGTAAGCTTATGTCTACGAAACGCCAAAGTAGGAAGACCAAGCTATGACCAAACCGAAGGAAATGACACCTCTGTTAAATGCTGAAGTTCTAAACTAATAGAAGATTATAAAACGATTTGTTCTAAGAAGGACACAATAAGTAATCACATGATCAAAGGCAATTCCTCAGCGTTGTACAGACAACAACAACAGAGTACCGGAAGAAGGAACTAAATTGACTTTACAGTCAGTTGAACTTTATCCTTTTCAATCGTAGATATCGTGACGGATGAAAACTTGGAACAATATCTTATATAATCTAGTTGGTATCGCCTATTTTTGGTTTCAGTGTGTACCTTACTACTGAGGTCGTCAACCCCTTGAAACTTTCACACTGGTGCATCTCATGAAGGAATTTTTGTACCAAAAAATGAATTACATATACTTTGATCAGCTCATCAACGGCTATCCATTGCCGTCGAAAACAAAAATTCTACCTTTCTAGTTCAAAAGTTGACTTTTTTGCCGTAGGCCAACTTTCTAACATCACCGCTTAGAAAGAAGGAAAGGATAAGCTCTAATTTCCTTAGCAATGATAGAACTTTTAAAGTTTAAGAGGCAATCCGCAATCCCAAGTGCAAAAAAAAAAAAAAATGATGAAATCAGCTTAAATCGTGAACAGAAATGGGTAGAAACAATAGGTGGCAGCACTTTCGGACCCATGGGAAAAAGCCACTTTTTGTTTCTGTAAATTTTTCTATTTATCGCTCAAAGAAGATATGTTGGCTGTGGGGCCGAGTAACTGCCGCATATATTCAACACTTATAGATTTTAGTCCATCTTCAGTTTGAAACTGGTGCCTGCCTGCTTGCGTGCTAGAACGGAGCTTTCCACTCGAAAGCAGAAACATGGTTTGATGAAACGAAAGGTTGGCTGCACAACTTCAGATAGTCCTCTCTGACATGGGCTATATAACTCCACTTCACTTCGCACACCGTAGGCTCTGGCTCGAGGACAAGGAAAAACCATCCTTTTTGGCCCCAGGCAGGAGTTCTACGGAGCTTTCCGAAATGTAATGTCATATTCATCAATCCGGCCTAAGGTCCACACTTTCCGTAAAAACCGCACAGGTTAAACCCTTACCAGTTACCAGGAATAAAATCAAATCGGCGGCATAGGAAAAAAAAAACCCAAAAACGAGGACAAGACCGAAGTGTTGCTCTCGCAACACAATGACAAGTTTTGCGTAGACTGTTTTCGTAGAATTCTGTAGAGCCTTGTGCCTGCTTTATTTCCTGTCAATAATACTAGCCCAGTAACTATATCGTGGTTATAATCTTCAACTTGTGCTATCTGCTGAGGGTTCCACCTTGGAGAAGTAATAGCAGGTTGTCTTCAAAGTATGAAGTATCACGACCAATATCTGTTATTCGGTAAAGGCGAGAGCGCTTTAAGCGCAGTCTTGATGTAGCTGAGCAGATGCTTTACTCAGTATAAATTCTCTCAGTGCGTGGTTTTTATGGCACTTGAGCTTACTCAAGTGCCATATAGCGATTGTTATTTCTGTCCGTCAGTCGGTCTGTCGGTCTGTCGGTCCCGGTTTTGCTAGTTCGGGCACTTCCAGATAAGCTAGGACGATGAAACTTGGCAAGCATATCAGGAACTGGACCAGATTAAATTAGAAATTGTCGCTTCCTCGATCCGACCATCTGGAGGGGAGTGGAGGGAGGGGGAATCCGGAAAAAATAGGAAAATGAGATATTTTTAGCTTACGAACGGGTGATCGGATCTTCATGAAACTTAATACATGGAAGGACTTCGTGTCTCAGACCCTCCATTTTAAATCCAGACCGGATCCGGTGATACTGGGTGGAGTTAGAGGGGGAAACCGGAAATCTTGGAAAACACTTAGAGTGGAGGGATCCGAATGAAACTTGGTGGAAAGTACAAGCAAAAGTCGTAGATACGTCACTGATATAACCGGAACGGATCCGCTCACTTTGGGGGAGTTGGGGGGGGAGAAGTCCGAATTTGTAGTGATCCCGCGAGTTCCGTGCTTCCTGATGTGCTGAGACGATGGAATTTGACAGGCATGTCTGGGACCCGACCAGCTTAAATAGGAAATCATCAATTCCCCGATTCGACCATCTGGGGGGGGGGGGGGGAGTGGAGGGAGGGTGAAGCCAAAATTTGAGGTATTTTTAGCTTGCGAACGGGTGATCGGATCTTGATGAAAATTGATATTTAGGATGACCTCGTGTCTCAGACACCTCACTTTAAATCCGGGCCGGATCCGATGACACTGGGGGGAGTTGGAGGAGGGAACCGGAAATTTTGAGAAACGCTTAAAGTGGAGGGATCGGGATGAAACTTGGTGGGAAAAACAGGCACAGGTCCTAGACACGTCATTGACATAACCGGACCGGATCAGGGCACTGTGGGGGAGTTGGGGTGGGGAACCGGAAATTTTGAGAAACGCTTAAAGTGGAGGGATCGGGATGAAACTTGGTGGGAAAAACAGGCACAGGTCCTAGACACGTCATTGACATAACCGGACCGGATCAGGGCACTGTGGGGGAGTTGGGGTGGGGGTCGTGATTTCTAGCGATCCCGCGAGTTCGGCATACTTCCTGGTGTCCTAGGGCGATGAAACTTGGCAGGTATGTCAGGGATCCGAACAGATTGACTTGAGAACAGCCGTTTCCCCGACCCGACCATCGTGGGGGGAGTGGGTGGATGGGGAGTCCGGAATCTAGTGGCGTGCATAACTTTTGAACGGGTGATCGGATCTTGATGAAAATTGATATTTAGGATGACCTTGTGTCTCAGACACCTCACTTTAAATCCGGGCCGGATCCGATGACACTGGGGGGAGTTGGAGGAGGGAACCGGAAATTTTGAGAAACGCTTAAAGTGGAGGGATCGGGATGAAACTTGGTGGGAAAAACAAGCACAGGTCCTAGACACGTCATTGACATAACCGGACCGGATCAGGGCACTGTGGGGGAGTTGGGGTGGGGGTCCGGATTTCTAGCGATCCCGCGAGTTCGGCATACTTCCTGATGTCCTAGGGCGATGAAACTTGGCAGGTATGTCAGGGATCCGAACAGATTGACTTGAGAACAGCCGTTTCCCCGACCCGACCATCGTGGGGGGAGTGGGTGGATGGGGAGTCCGGAATCTAGTGGCGTGCATAACTTTTGAACGGGTGATCGGATTTGAATGAAACTTGTCTGGTGAGCTATCGCCTCGGACGTTCAGTGTCACGTCCGGGGCGGGTCCGATACCTGTGGGGATGGGGGGGGGGGGGGTGGAAAACTCAAGAAACTCTAAAAGCAGAGGGATTGGGACGAAACTTAATGGATGGAACAAGCATTAGGCCTAGATGAAATTGACGGAGCCAGATGGTTTCGGGGCTCTGTGGGGGGAGTTGGAGGGGGTTTCCTGGAATTCCGGTAGTCGTGAGTTAGAATAGTTCCAGATGTAAAACGACAACGAAACTTTGCAGGCATATTAGCGACCCGAATTATCTTGACTTAAGAACCTGACACAACATACCCCCGGAAACTTCCGTTCCTAGATCGGAGCATTTTTGGGGGAGCAAGAGAAGAGAAATATGGACTTCTATAAATTGCGAACGAGTGGTCTGATTCGAGTGAAACTTCATGGGTGATACGAATCGATGGCCTCGACATGTAAAACATGCGTTCGAACCATATGCGACCACGATTAGGGGAATTGGGGGTGGGGGGACTTTTGACATGCACAAAAACCAAACGGATGGACCGAATGAGATGCAATTCGACAGTGCCGAGTTTATGCGGCCTAGATTTGTTATTTGGCGTCTGGGCCGGATTCGGCCAAGGTAGGGGGGGGGGGGGGGTACTGGAAACTTGCAGATAGGCTATGCTCCAATTTCAGTCAAACTTGATGAGGGAATTAAGAGATTGGGCCCGAACCGGCTCCGACAACGTTGGTGGGAAGGGGGGGGGGGGTACCGGAACTTTCCGAAAATGCTCAGATTCGAGTGAAATTTGGTAGACATGCATGCATAAACGAAGATGCTTTAGGTGGTCGATTTTTTTTTTATTCCGAACCAGATTCGGCCACGGTAGGTGGAAATAAGAGTGAGTACCGGAAATCGTGTAGCACGTCTAGGGATCAAACAAATGGATTTATTCGGATGAAAGTTTGAACAGTCATGTGCATTTGCAATCGAGACGATGCCGGAACTGCTCAGAAATGAGTGAAACTAAATATCCTATTTCTATTTACGAACCGCCTTTTTGGATGGCGGGTGTATTTTGTGACGTTTTCATCTACTTTCTTGTACAGCCTACTCGTACAAGTGCCATATGAGCTCGTAGCTCTTGTCTTTTTAAGTTTCTTGTGTTCTTTTCATTTGCTGATAGTAATGTTCTTTTTTCATTTCTTTCTTGTTCTTTTTCTTCTTCTTCATGTAGTTGCGGTACTCCGTCTTTTTATACGTTCGTGCATTATAGGCGTATTCTTGCCCTTCCCCGAGGTCTCCACTTGAGGAGTCTCCGTGTTTTTGTTTGTCCCCCCAGCTGCCTCCCCCCACAGTGTCTGAGTCCGGTCCAGTCCTGTCAGTGATGTATCTAGAGCGTGTGCTTGTTCTTCGCACCAAGTTTCATCCCGATCGCTCCACTCTGAGAGTTTCACACGATTTCCGGTTCTCCTCTCCGACTCCCCAAGATTCGTTCCGGTCCGGACTTGAAATGAGACATATGAGACACGAGATCTTTCCAGATATCAAGTTTCATAAAGATCCGATCACCCGTTCGAAAGTTATGCATGTCCCTATTTTGCGGATTCCGCCACCTCCCCCTCCCCCCCACGATGTTCGGATCGGGCAAGTTACTATTTCCAAGTTAGTTTGGTCGGGTCCCTGACATGGCTGCCAAGTTTTATCGTCCTAGCCCACCTGGAAGTACATTAACTACGGATCACCGGAATTCCGGAACCCCCTCCAACTCCCCCACAGTGTCCGAATCCGGTCCAGTTCTGTCAGTCATCTATCTAGAGCTTGTGCTTGTTCTTACTATCAAGTTTCATCCCGATCGCTCCATTCTGAGAGTTTCACACGATTTCCGGTTCCCCCCTCCTGCTCCCCCCCCCCAGATTCATCGGATCCGGTCCGGACTCGAAATGAGACATCTGAGACACGAGGTCTTTCCAGATATAAAGTTTCATTATGATCCGATCAACCGTTCGAAAGTTATGAATGTCCCTATTTTCCGGATTCCACCACCTCCCCCTCGCCCCGCGATGGTCGGATCAGGCAAGTGACTATTTCCAAGTTAGTTTGGTCGGCTCCCTGGCACGCCTGCCAAGTTTCATCGTCCTAGCGTGTCTGGAAGCACCCTAACTCGCAAACACCGGACTAACCGACCGACCGACGGAAATGTGATCGGTATATGGCACTTGGCCGGAAGGCAAGTGCCATAAAAAGGACTCCCTTTCAGATTCGGAGGGAAATCAATTTTTGCTGGCGTTGGTGCAATGTAAAATTAATTAAAGATATTCAGAAAAAAAAAAAAAGTGGATCCAGACTAATTTTGTCAACTGCATATTTTTTTTTCGGACAAAATCCGTTTTGAAACCATTCCCCGTGTTCTCGCCGTCTTCTGTGCGCTTGGAGTGACTCCCTCTATTTTCGCCTCAGGGAACGGCGAGAATACGCCTTATGAAAGGCAATAAATCAATTATTATTATTATTATTATTAAAATTCAGGAGAGCTTTTTGATATGATACTGGAAGAGCGTAAGAAAGGCTATAGGTTCTTAATCCTTTCTTCCTAGGTGCTTTCCGTTCGTGATGCTTGCTGTCAGTTCCTTGAGCGACACATCGACTCCACGAATTGCGTCGGAATTTTGTGCTTCGCCGAGCAGCTTGGTTGCCAGGAACTGCAGACTAAAGCTGAAGGGTACACCTTAAAGTAAGTCCTGATGAATCCATTTGTGTAATTTCTCGCCGGACAAATAGTTTGCCCGGGATCCAACTGAAACCTGAAAATTCGTTGAAAGGTAAAGTTTTATTTGGCGCTGATTAGAGGTTCTGTAAGGAGATGTGCTGAGTTCGTTTTGATCTTTTTTTTTTTTTTTTATCGGACACGTAGTTCGGCCAGAATCCGGCAGAAACCAGAAATTTGGCAGAAATAAGCCAGCTGGAAGTTTTATCAGCTGATCAATTAATTGGGCGCAAGAAGAGCAATGCAGTGTCTATTCCCCTATGGAAAGCGACAAGAAATTTTGTCTTTTCCGCTGTACCCAAGCTTTTACCGTTCTAGACCAGCGGTCTAGCGCGCCGAACTCGGAAGCGAAGGGTCGCTGGCTCGAGTCTCAGTGGTGCCGACCCTTCGGTTTAGGGCGACGGTTATTGGCGTTTACCCGTAAGACAAGCCAAAAGTCCACCCAGTTTCAAATTGGTACCTAGGGAAATCTAGGGAAAAGCACGGGAAACGTTGGATGATTGCCCCCAACCACGCATCGCATTCCCAGTTGAGGTCAGAGTATCAGGAGTTCGGCACCTGCTCTACGCGAACCTTAAAGCAGAACTCTTACCAGAAATGATCTTTTCACGATGAAATGGGTCAGGAATGTCGATTTAATGGCACTTGCCTTCCGGCCAAGTGCCATATACCGATCACTTTTCCGTCGGTCGGTCAGTCCGGTGTTTGCGAGTTAGGGTACTTCCAGATGTGCTAGGACGATGAAACTTGGCGGGTGTATTAGGGACCCGACCAAACTAACTTGGAAATAGTCACTTGCCCGATCCGACCATCGCGGGAGGAGGGAGCGGGGCCGGAATTTAATTACATGCATAACTTTCGAACGGGTGATCGGATCTTGATGAAAGTTGATATTTGAGAAGACGTCATGTCTCAGATGTCCCATTTCAAGTAGGGACCGAATCCCGATGAATGCGGCGGGGAGTCGGAGGGGTGAACCGGAAATCTTTTGACACGCTTAGACTGGAGCGATCGGGAGGAAACTTGGTGAGAGGAACAAGCACAAGACCTAGGTACATCATTGACAGAACCGGACCGGATTCGTGCACTGTGGGGTGAGTTGGAGGGGGTTCATGAATTCTGGTAATAGGGAGTTAAGTTACTTCCTGGTGGGCTAGGACAATGAAACTTGGCAGGCAAGTCAGGGATCTGACCAGATCATCTTGGAAATAGTCAACTCCTCGATCCGACCACCGTGGGGGGAGGGGGTATCCGGAATCTTGAGGAATGTACAACTTTGGAACGGGTGGTCAGATCTTAACGAAACTTCATATCTGGAAAGACGTTACGTCTCGGTTGATCCGTTTAAATTCCGGACCGGATCTGATGAATGTGGGAGAGAGTCGGAGGGGGGAACCGGAAATCTTGTGACACGCTTAGCGTGAAGCGATTGGGATGAAACTTGGTGGGAAGGACAAGCACAAGAATAAGATACGTCAGCGATAGAACCGGATCGGAGTTGGGCAATGTGGGGGAGCTAGAGGGGGAGTCCGGAATTCCGGTTATTGTGAATTAGGGTATTTCTAGATGTGCTAGGACGATGAAACTTGGCTTAAACATTAGAGACTTGACATGGTTGGCTTAAAAATAGTCAGTTCCTCGACCCAACAGTCGTGGGGGAGTGGCGGGAGGGGAATCTGGAATCTTGAGGTATGTATAACTGTTGAACGGGTGGTCGGATCTTAACGAAACTTGATATTTGGAAAGACCTCGTGTCTCGGATGTCCCATTTTAAGTCCGGATCCGATGAATTTGGTGGGGGGGGGGATCTTGTGACACGCTTTGGAGCGATTGGGTTGAAACTTGGTGGGAAGAACAAGTACAAGAACTAGATACACCAGTGACAAAACCGGACTGGGCTCGGGTACTGTGAGGGGAGTTGGTGGGTGGGGGGGGGGGCCGGAATTCCGGTAATCACGAATTAAGGTACTTCCAGGTGTACTAGGGCGATGAAACTTTGCTTGAACACTAGACACATGACAAGATTGGCTTAGAAATTGTTACTTCTCAGATCCTACCATCCCTTAAAGTACTAAGCCTAACCTTAAAGTACTATTCCTAACCACAAAGTTCAAGAAATACTTTTAGGCAACGTATACATTTTCATGATTCCGATGAGCTTATCATCATTTGTGCTTCAAGAGTGTTCATTGTAGAAGAATCTCTAGCACTCTTAAAGTGCGCATCGTCACAGCCGAAACCACAAATAAAACAAGTTTTACGAACAATGCATTCTCGTGATTGGTAAGTACCCATAAGGCGTATTCTCGTCGTTCCCCGAGTACTCCACTTGAGGAGTCCCCGCGTTTTTGTTTGTCCCGGGGACTCATTCCCAGTATTCTCGCGAGTCCCCACGGTCGCGGAATGCTCCGATTATCATTACCATCATCAAAAAGGACTCCCTTTCAGATTCGGAGGGGAATCAATTTTTGCTGGTGTTGGTGGAATGTAAAATTAATTAAAAACAATCAGAATAAACAAAACCAAAAATAAAGTGGATCCAGACTAATTTTGTCAACTACATATTTTTTTTTTTAGAACAAAATCCAATTTCAAGCGTTCTCGCTGTTTGTGTACGCGGAGTCCGCATGGAGTGACTCCCTCTATTCTCGCCATTCCCTTTGATTCCCCGAGGAGTCCTCGGGGAACGACGAGAATACGCCTATAATCATTGTTATAGCAGGGGTTTTGCTTACAAACGATCACAACAAACCCACGAACTGACGAATTCCATCTTTCATCCTCTGATTAACCAGCCTTGCAAGTGCCATATGAGCTTCCTGCTCTTGTTGAAACACCATTTTTTTCCAAGTGAAATTACAGAATTTTTTGTCAGCGCTTCTCAACTCTATGCAGTCTTCGCGCTCTGCAACGCGGGCGGCTGGACGCAAAATATTTGAAAAATGAACGCGCCGTGGTTTAAAGTGGGAAAACCAGGCAAACAAAAGATAGTCCGAAGCAGAAGGTAGATCTGATGGTCCACCATGTCTTCCAAAATGAGAAAAAGGGCTTGAAGCTTCTCATGTCCTTGAATTTTTCGGCGAAGTTTGCGTTGCGTGACCGATAAAACTCGGCTAGGCCGAAAAAGCACTAAAAAGCCGTTAGAACAAAACAAAAAACGGCAAAAAGAGGGGATTTCAGAAGCCTATAATTCTGTAAGCTAGCATGAGGTACTAAAAAAGGCAGGACACCTAGGTGCAAAAAAGACACCTGATTTCGTAGTACAGGTTTTCGTACATGCCTTTAAAGCTTAACCGAATAGGTCTTAGATACAACAGTACAGTTACCCATCAGTGATTCACTTAAATAGGCTTGAAGAGCTGATGAAAATGCGTTACTGCGTTGCCCCTATTTTGATATAATCGATTTTCATCGGATGAACTCTTACTTTCAGATTTGTGGTAGGCTACCTCTATCTGCTGTACCTCTATGTTTGAAATACTAGGCAACTACAATGGCAAAAGATTGCTGAAAAACATTTTTTGTTTTGTTTTGATCACACTCAATCTGCACGCAATAGTGTTTTTTTTTTTCAGAAGTGACCTTACAATCTAGAATTGAACATTTCGTGAGTTTGGCCTCGTCAGCCATTGAAACGCATGCTTTGTTGAAATTTAAATTTTCTGTCTTAGGGAGAATTTTGTCGTGTCGGGCCAGAAGGCTCAATATAACTCAGTGTATTCAAATCCAGTACACAAAAATAAGCTGGCGTTTTTCAGTTAAAAGGTCATTCTAGGGGCTTGCAAAACCATTTTCTGAATTATTCGCTGAAATCTCCGATAAACCCGTTTCATGTATTTCCTTCTGCGACTTACACCATAGCGGGCAGTTATCTTTCTGTTCTGTTCGTATCCTGGAGTAGACGACTGGAGACTCTTCTTGGACATCCTGGGCGTCTCTGGAGGCACAGAGGATATGAGGTCTAAAGTGTTGTGAATGATGCTGACCATCTTTTATTTGTAATTTTTGTTGTTATATTATGGTCGTCGATCGAGCCTGCTCTCTGGTCGTGAAGTGATTCAGTATTATTTGTTTAATTTGAAGATTAAATAACTAAATACAATAATCAACCTGAATCATTAATCATTTAACCGTGAAGACCTTTTAGGTTTCACTGACTTCTGTTTTTCGTTTAGACATTTTCTGAACGTCTCCCAGCATGAAGAGTTTTTGAATCTCCCCGCCGAAAAATTGATAGAGATTATTAGCAGTGATACTCTAGAGGTAGATAAGGAAGAGGTGACATTCGCAGCTGTAATTCGGTGGCTACATCACGACCTCACCGGTCGACAAGATCATTTACATAAGGTACTTATCCATTCCTTCGTAGTATTTTAATTAGAGCCTGCCGATATTTATTTATTTATGACCCGCTTATGAGGTACAGCAACGTAATACAACATAAAGGAAGGCAAAGGCAGGACTATAAAAGACTAAACTGGACAACATAGCTAGACGTGTTTACATTGGTTTCTTTTTGTGGATACCATGGTATCTGTTACCACAGTGCAATGTTGGTTTTGCAGTTTACCGTGGTATCTGATACCACGGTCACGGTAATTGGGACGTTTTTGCAGTTACTGACTAGCCAATTACGGTGGCATCTGATATTGAGATACCACGGTCCCGACCGTAGCAACTAATTGTCGCATCTGAAAAAGTAATCTCACTTTCATGGTACCTGCAAAAGCAAAAAAATACAGATCTAGTTACCGTGGTATCAGATACTACTGGATATTCCTCATACACTTTAAGCACAGTCAACATTGTAACAGATAACACTCTGGATTACAAACTGGCTAAGAAGTTCGTTGGCTGGCAGGGCAAGATGTCGGGCGAAGAACAAATACTATAAGAGACCTGGAGTCTTCCCTTATTCTACTGGAGGTGTGCCCCAAAACCGGAACCCTACTGCATATATCCCTGCGACTTCCATACACAGCATCGATCAATCCAGAAATATATTACATACGTTTTGTCTTCGTGGTACCTCCATGTCAACTTACCAACTACTCACCCACAGGTCCTTGATCACGTGCGACTGCCCCTTTGCAGTCCTTACTTCCTTCACGACTGCGTAACTAGTCAGGCTGTTATCAATCAATCCCCCCAGTGTCGTAAGCTCGTTGAGGAGGCGAAGCTTTACCACCTTCTTCCTGATCGTCGATGCGAGCTGCAGTCGCAAAGAACAAGGCTTAGGAAGAATGCCAGGACATCCCAGGTAAGCCGCACACACGTTTCTTTTTCCAGGGGGAAGCCTACCAAAAGAGACAGAGCCTGTATGATTTTTCTGAGAGAAATCAAAATTCAAATTCAAATTCGTTTATTTCCATGATATCTTTTAAAGTTTAACTGAACAGGCAACTTATTTTTACATCTTAGATTCAAATACATTGAATTATTACAACACCTATTGGTGATTTTCATTCTGTCCACAGTAGTCTTCAGTAGGGACGTTGGGAATGTGGACGCTTTCCCATGGTGAATCCGTCCACAATTCGCCCGCGAAAATCACTAAACTATCACTACACAAGACACCTCACTAGCTAGCACTAGTTTTTGGCACTGCAAACTCCAGACACTTCTTTGTTTATTTGATACACAATTTATTTACTCGTTTGCTGCTGGTGTTGTTGCCAAGTGTTCCAGGCACCATAGAGATATCACAAAAACGGGAAGAGCGGCAAGCACAATGGGATAATCGATTATTTGGAAATATCAGAAAAACAAACTAACGCTTTTTCATCGGGTTTTCAAGATTATTTAAGCGAACAAGTGATGGGTAACTAGACTGTCGTATCCTAGTCCTTTTCGGTTAAACTTTAACAAAAATAGTGGTGGATCGTCATACATGGTCGACATAGTCATAAATTATCACTTATATGTTACAATTATAAAATTTTAAAACACAATCGAATAACAAACATATTTACAAAACATGTCAATTTAAAATTCATAATTCTCCTTGTTATTGTCTCTGCTATACCAAAAGGGATATAGCCCCTCTTCATGAAAGATATAGAAGGAGTTTTGTTCCAGCATTTGTTGAGTTTTACAATAACAGATAAATTAGTCCTTTTTAGTGTTTTTTTTCTTCCTTGGTTACAACGTCTTATACATTCCTCCTTTTGTATGACGAAAAGGTCAAATTCGGCGGTAACGATGTGACAGCTGCTTCTGAAAAATGAAATTCTATTCTTTCATTCTTTCTATTCTTTAATAGTTGGGAGGAAACTTAACAAAAGTCAGTTCGAAAAAGTTATAACAGTTAACTTTCCTCCAACTCGGTTGATTTCGGAACAAAAATCTCAACTAGTTACCCTGACACAAACTTGAAGTAGAAATTCAATTAAATTTCTTTGATTTTGAATTTACAAACACGCTCCTTATTCTGTTTTAGGCATCTGCAGGTTCGAACCACCATCTTCTCCATTGAAGATGCGTTCCTCCCGGCAAAATATTCAAGTTGTGAAAGGAAAACCAGGTTGCGGTTGAATCACTATAAGCTGTGCATCAGCAAAATATTTAAAAAGTGATAAATACGTGAATCGAAAAAGGGTTCTTACAAGTATTTTGTGGTAAAAAACGCCTGGTTTGGGTTTTAGTTTTTTCTTCGGCGATTGTTCACTGTTAACAGACGTTCACACAAGCATACCTCTACTGTTCATGTTTTTTTTCAGGTCATTGTGGCGGCTGGGGGTGAAGATGACAAAGTTGTCCTACGGACAGTGGACTGCTACAACCCACTTACCAAATCTTGGTCTAGTCTAGCTTGCCTGCCGTATGCAATTAGCAAACATGGGTTGGTTCTCTCTGGTATGAACAATCTATATCTCTGTGGCGGGGAATTCCCCGATGGTAGCGCCAGCAGTCTCCTGTGGCGGTATGATCCGGCGACAGATTCGTGGCACGATTTAGCTCAGATGTCCACAGCCCGCTCAGAGTTAGGTCAGTGAAATTTGATTAATTTCGTGTGAGGTATGCGCAGCGCGCTGTCTTGCTTTTTGCTGTAACACCAAAATCCGCATCAATGCATACATATCCACAAGTATACAGAAGTTGAACTCGGGATTAGGGGTCGGCACCGTTTCTGTTTTTGGCTAAAACAGAAACGGTAAAAAACGGCAAATAAAAAACGGAACAGAAACAGAAACGGTGATAAAAAAACGGAAAACCGTTTCTGTTTTTCCGTTTTTTCGGAAAAACAGAAACGGACCGTTTTTACAAAAAAAAACGGCCGTTTTAACAGGTATTTCTGTTTTTTTTTTCCTACTTCTTTGGGTTTATAAGATAACAGTAAGGCGACCATTTAGACGGTAAGGCGGCTGTTGGAAAGTGAATAGCATGAGACGGGGACAGCGTGACAGGAGAAGTGTGTGAGAGAAGGTCGAGTATAATTGTGTAAGATGAAAAAAAAAGGACTCTGCACCTGTCTAGTAAACTAAGCCCTTTTTTATACCCATGGTCAAATGCTGGGGTATGCTTGCAGGGGTGACTATGAAAGTCATACGTATGTGTATCCCTTTTTCCCCAGAAGGGTACCAGGAACCTTTAAAAGCAAAATATTTTAAGGTAAAAAATTAACACCAAATTGTTTTAGTTCCCAAAGTACTGTATACTGATACGCCTATGCGGAATAAGGGGTACAATTACGTGTGAGAACCATGGTCAACCATGTCAGCATGCCCCAGCGTTTTACATGGGCTTCATTCAAGTACCATATACCGATCACTTTTCGGTCGGTCGGTCCACTGTTCCCGAGTTAGGGTACTTCCAGATGTGCTAGGACGATGAAACTTGGCAGGCATATCAGGGATCTGACCAAACTAACTTGGAAATAGTCACTTCGACGATCCGACCACCGCGGGGGGAGTGGTGTGAGGGGGAATCCGAAATATTGACGTATGTATATGTATAACTTTGGAACAGGTGATCGGATCTTAATGAAACTTGATATTTCGAACGATCTCGTGTCTCAGACGTTCCATTTCAAGTCCGGTTCGGATACGATGAATGTGGGGGGGGGGGGACCGAAAATCTTGTGACATGCTTAAAATTTAGCGATTACGATTAAACTTAGTGGGAAGAACAAGCACAAGCCCTTGGTACATCATAGACAGAACTGGACCGGATTTGGGCACTTTGGGGGAAGTGGAGGGGGTTCCGGAATTCCGGTGATCCCGAGTTAAGATACTCCTAGGTGGGCTAGGATGATGAAACTTGGCAGGAATCAAAGACCCGACCAAATTAACTTGGAAATAGTCAGTTCCCCGATCCTGGCGTCGTGGGGGAGTGCAGGGAGGAGGAATCCGGAATCTTGAGGTATTGTAACTTTCGAACGGGTGATCGGATCTTAATGAACCTTGATATTTGGATAGACCTTGTTTCTCGGATGTCCCGTTTAAGTACGGATCGGATCCCATGAATATGGGTGGGGGGTGGGGGGTGGACGGGAGTACTAGAAATCTTGTGCCATGCTTAGAGTGGACTGATCGGGAAGAAACTTGGTGGGAAGAACAAGCAGAAGAACTAGGTACACCCAAGACAGAGCGGACCGGATTCGTGCACTGTGGGGGAGGTTGGAGGTGTCCGGAATTCCGGTGATCGCGAGTTAAGGTACTTCCAGGTGTGCTAGAAGGACGAAACTTAGCTGGAACATTAGAGTCTCGATAATACCTGGTTCACAAATTGTCACATTTCAGATCCGACCATCCCTTGAAGTACAGAGTGAACTGCCAGCTCCCTTGAAGTGCGCACCTTAACAGCAAAGTGAAAAATTACTTTTGACAAACTGTACATTTCATGATCCCCCGAGGGTCCACGATCATTTGCGCCACAGCGGTTTTGCTTAAAAATTAATTCCTAGTACCCTGAAAGTGCACATCTTTACCGAAAAGTGAAAAAACAACTTTTGAACATTAAGTTCGGTGGCCCTTTCTTAGTTGTATAATTACAGCTTTGTAGAAAAGTCTCGTCAGAAATGGGAGCTTGAAGGCTTCAAGCTTTTAGTACAAAACGATTCGTGCTTCCTATTGGTTGGATTTAAAAAAATGTGTCTTAACCGACCAATGGGATGATTGGGA
This sequence comes from Branchinecta lynchi, assembly GCA_023053575.1. Taxonomy (NCBI): domain Eukaryota; kingdom Metazoa; phylum Arthropoda; class Branchiopoda; order Anostraca; family Branchinectidae; genus Branchinecta; species Branchinecta lynchi. Next base: position 22,270,945 of record JAKZAP010000007.1, on the reverse strand, counting down.
TGCGAGACTCCGTTTCGCAAAAGTGTCATTATACCAAAAAGAAATAGCCAGATTAGCGTTTCCAGCAAAAGTATTATTGTACCAACAAGAAATAGCAAGATTAACGTTTCCAGCAATTAACCAGCTCAGAACGTTTATCAAAAGCCGATAATTTAGTCTGTAAGTCGAAAGTCCTATACCTCCTAATGTTAATTTTGTTGTTATATGCTGCCTTTAGTGATGGTGTAAAAATATCCGTTTCGTCGGGTAGGGTGCAATCTCTCTATTCTGACTAAAAAATCTTTCCTTCCGAAAAGCGGAAAATATCGGTAGATGGCATAATCCGCCGGGAGAATAAAACCCGCTAGATTATGCCAGGACGCCACGCGTATAAGTCGGAACAAAAAACGTAAATTTGGAAAAAACAGGTAAAATAAAAACAGAAACGGCTAAAACGGTCATATAAAAAACGGAACAGAAACAGAAACGGTATTAAAAAAACGGCTACCTGTTTTCTGTTTTTCTGTTATTTAAAATAAAAACAGAACAGAAAACGGTAGTAAAAAAACAGAAACGGTGCCGACCCCTACTCGGGATATGCCATAGACGAAGGTAACTCATGGGAAATCTGGTCCCATGGTTACCGCGATGGACGGGAGGGGGGGGGGGGGGGGGGTCGGGACCCATCAAAAAAAGATTTTTAATTTTTTGGTTGTATCAGTATTATTCAGTTTTGGTTATTTTTAGAAATATGTGTCCTAAAAATCGCCTAACCATCAAGACCTAAATATCCTCGACTACATCAGCTTAGAGTTTGATTCCGGTCACGGGTCAAAAACTTAACTTATGGGCAAATTGGGCCGACTTGCCCATGAAAGGGGAGGGTGGGTGGTGGTTCAACTCCGCATGTATTTCCCCAACTCCAAGATCCAAAAGCACAAAGGAATTTATTTAACACTAAAAGATGGGCAGTCTGGGCCCAATTGCCCCTGAACCAAGTGGGGGTGAGGTTTGGGACCCATAAAAAGGAAATAGAGACCACAATGCTCACAAACCTACCAAGTTTCAACTTGATACCAGTTGATTCCTGTCACGGCCTCACGGGTGACGAACATTACTCCTGGGCAATCCGGACCCAGTTGCCCATGAACGGGGTGGGTGTGGGGGGTATAACCATAAAAGCAATTTCTCATCCCTAGGATCTACAAGTAGCCTACAAGGAATTTCATCATCCTATGTCCAGGTCTGGTCATATCAAGTTATGAGTATTATTCACTGGGCAATCTGGGCCCATTCGCCCTTGAACCGGATGGGGCTGGGGGGTGGGACCCCTAAAAGCCACAGCTAGACCGCAATACCCACAAGTGTACTTGCCCTGGTTCAGGAGTTATGACTTAGACAAAATACGATGAAAACCGAAAACTGAAAGCGGCTACAGCGCTCGCAATAGTGCGCTAAAAATCGCCCTTTGATCAGCGCATAATCAATGAAAGAAATGAATATAAATCAGTGGAAAATAAATAACAAAGAAACCAGAAAACAAAACAAAACAGGAAAACAGAAACATTTGTTTCAACCCGAGAAACTCAAACTGGAGAAGATTTTTCAGATATACAAGATGAATTAGATTGAACTATTGTACCTTCCCCAATCTAAACCAATCCGTCTATACGAAATTATTCATATACAATTTATCTCGAACAGGTTTGCAGTGTATTATTGTCCTAAGTGTTCCCACAGGTAGTCATAGTATGGCTGTCCTTTCCGATGACTTTTCTCAAGATTTGGCAGATTTGTCTTAAACTGAGACATTGTAAAAGAAGGAGTCGAAGTTGGTAAGACTCCTGTAGCTACAGAAAGTGCTAGTTTCCCTCAGGTAATCAGGACACACCTAGGTAATAGCCTACCTTGCTACAGACACTCATATTTCCGCTGAAATTACAACTTGTTAAAGGACCCCTCTTGCTCATTCTGCCTTTTATAGTATACTTAGCTCCCATATGGAATTATAAGTTTCTAAAATCCCCACCTTTCTCCATTGTTTCGTTTAGTAATTACGAATTTTTAGCGCTTTTTCGGCCTTTCCGAGTTTTCCCGTCACCCAACGTAAAGTTTGTCGTAATCTTCAATGTACGCTGACAACTCTTTCACATATTAGTATGTGATACTCCCCTCTTTATTACTTCTTTTATTTGCTTAGTTTTCCAACTTCTAAACCAAGGCACGGTTCAGTTTTCAAATGTTGTGCGCCCAGCCGCCGCGTCGGAGAGCAGGAAGGCTGTATATACTCGACAGGTGCTAACAAGAGAATCGCTTGTTTTAGGTGGGAAGTAATGGTATTTCCAAAAGAGTTTTTTCTCGTTCATTTCATAGGGAAAAGATCGTTTCTAGTAAGAGTTGTGCTTTAACTGAAACAATGTCTTGCTTTCCCAAAAGGATTCATTCTTCGACCTAAGCTGGACAGAATTTATCTACATCCACAGTTAACTTTCCCCCCTTTCGGTTGACATCGGGAGAACAATCTCTACGGTCCTTTGGCTTGGATAGCCTATTCTTAAGTTCCGTCTCGATGTTATTAAAGGTTAACTGTAGACATCGAGGTTGAGATATAACACCGAGACGGTCATTGAAAATAACCTATCCGAGCCGAAGGCGATGTCGATATTTTGAAATGGCCATCGAGGTTGTCATTCTGATATTAACCGAGATGGAGGTGTGTTACTGTTATAACTTTTTCGGACAGAAATCATCTCTGGAGGCTGATATGACTTATATCATCCTCTCATATCTACCGCTAACATTTTGTGTGAAGATTATCGTAATATAACTGATCGTTGGTCATAGGAGAATATGCATTACATACATGTTCGAAAAAAGTTATTAAAGGTCAGACTTCTAGGTTGATATCAGAAAGTAACTCGGAGACGGTCGTTCATAGGAGGATATATTTATAACTTTTTCTCGAAGAGGTATTCAGTGCATATCGTCTTTATTGTCCCACTGGATATTATATTATGACAATTACTTTTGTGAAGGTTGTTACGACCTCTTATCATCCTCCAGAGAGGCTGATACGAAGTCGTATCAGCCTCCACGAATGTTCATCGAGCACATTTCTCAAATACTGAAAAGTAGAAGCTGACCTCACTTTTTTTTTTCTCATTCATAACTTAGTATCAACTACCGACTTTCTACTAGCTAATCACTTTTTGTGTCATATTACTAAAGTACACTATAGACGTAGGGGTCGTAGACTTTAGGATGCGTAGAAGTAACTCATCTCTCCCATTTTGAAAAAGAGTACCCCTTATATTGGAAAGCTTCTCACACCTCAAGAGAACATGGCCCAGCCCATCTTTGCTCGAATTACAAAAGGGACGAGGATACTACACTCCGTGCCACCACTTATCTTTTTCCAAAAACTTTTACCGAGTAATGGTAGACACTTTGCTCTTGCCTGGATCCATAAACGAAGAAATTTACTGCGATTTTTAACTTTAAATAATACTCCGAACTCAAATACTCTTTAATTTCATGATACAATTTCAGACTAGATGACCTGTTAAGATCGTTCCACTACAGTTGAATCTGTTGGTCGTCAGTTCTTGATTTAAATGTGCTACAAAATTCACTGGTATTTACATTGCGACCTTTCCCTTCATACCATATATGGAGAACCCAATTTCGTCTAGGATCCGTTTTATTCTATACGGCCAGGATGACTTCCTCTGGGATGTCAGTATATCTTCGTAAGCTTCTCCAGGCGCTCGGGGGGCAGATCCAGTATCTTTAGCCAGTATCGAATCATCTGTAATATGTCTGTTCCGATCCAGAGAAAAAAGTCTTAGGTCACATTTTAGGACCAGCGTGGGGGTTGTCAGGTGCAAGCCGCAGGATAGAATAGAATATAATTTATTGCACAAAAAGCCTGAGGCCATGGCAAAAATGGTTACAAAAAAGAACACTTGAACGAAATAATAGAACTAAACGAAAAGAAATTCTCGCTATGGGCTAAAGCATACTTTTAGACCTTACCAGCCTCTTTAGATCTTGAAAACACTTGTTTCCAATAACGTTCATCATCCATACTTCATCATTTATTGTAGTTACTTTCCCAAAAATCTCAACCCGCAGGTCATCTAGCTCACGGCATTCAGACGTAACAAATTCTCAACCAGACATAGGGCAAAAATAGCGACCAGTACATCCTAATTCATTCCCGAAATATTTTCTCCGTTTTCCCAACGGCAAACAATCAGTCCTTTTGAAATATTGTAATTGAAATAGTACATACAAGTTCGAAAAAAATTATAATCCGATATCAACCTCGATGTCGGATTTTAACCTTTAATAGCCTTAACTCTAAAGTTTCGCAATGACTTAAGTCCGGTCTTCACATCCCGGAACTTCCGGAATCTGGGCTTCCAGATTATTCTTTGACTTCTTCTGTAAATTGCATCTGGAATATGAAACGGTCCAAACGTATATCAAAATAATCTGGAAAGATTTCCGGAATTTTTAAGTATCCCAGAAGAAATTAAAAAAAAAAAAATCTCGAAAAATCTTGGAACCCAGATTCCAGAAGGTGAAGACTCGCCTTTACCCAAGCTCTCCATTTTGGGATCTCGTGTTCGTCCTGAATCTGACTAACCCTACGCATCCGGTCACCTTCACCTTCAGGGCCATATCCCAAATTCCAAACATATCATAGCCCTAGGCCCTAGACTATCAAGGAGGGCTTTCACTCGTAGTAGCCATGTATTATATATACTATCTACATAATATAAAATTTCTTACAGGTGTGGCAATGCTGGACGGCTACCTCTACGCCGTTGGTGGTTGGCAGGGTTGCAGCCGATTAAATACCGTCGAACGTTATGATCCAGCTTCCAATATGTGGGAGCCTGTAGCCCCTATGAAAACTCCCCTCACTGGACCAGCTGTAGTAGCATATGATGGTTTTCTTTATGTAATTGGTAAGTCACAGGGAAAAAAACCCAAAGGTTTCGTTAGTATCCCAAGATAGACCGACAGACGGACAACTTTTACCAAATCATAGGTATCCCCTCACTTACGTTTTGGGATCCCAAAAAGGGGTGTTAAAGCACGAGTCACAGTTGCAGTATTCGAAATTACGTCACTCTTTTAAAAATCTGCTGGGATTTCTAAGAGATTACTTCGTTTTATTAAAAAATTACCCATAGTGGAAAAGTCAGCCAAGAAACATATATCTGTATTTAAAAGTAAGCCATATAAAGAACAACCTTAAATAACAAACAACCTCACTTTATCTCTCATTCTTGACTTAATGTCACCTACCAACTTTCTAACTAAACTAATAGTTTTCTATCATATTACCAAAACACATATAGACCTAGGATCCGTAGACTTACCCACGTAGGGGCACACGTGCAATTCGCAAGGCATCCGTTGGGGAACACCGGCAAATACCAACGGCATGGTTCGTTTCATCCAGTTTTAGCCTGACGAGGACCAAATATTCCTTCTACCTAGGCTGAATGTGAGTTGTCTTTGACACTGCAAAATCCTAGCTGACTGATCCGTTCTGAGTAATTCTTCCTGGGCTTAAGGAGTATTTACCCCCTGGTGCGTTCGTTTTTGTGTTTGGTTCGTCGTTCCAACCGTGGTTTTTACTAAAAGTGTTTTCGTTATAACTTCTTTCATGAACGGCGTTGGACTTTAACGGATTTTCTTCGTTCGGTTGAACTGCCGTTTCATTCGTCGTTCCTAAAACGACGAACGGAGGCGGAAAGTCAGTTTGAACATCTCGGTTCAGTAATTAGGCGTGAATTTTCTAATTCTCGGCAACACAAAGTAAACTTGTAAACTAAGCTTAATAAGAGCTGGAAGCTCATATGGCACTTGCAAGACTTGGTAAATAAGAATGACGATGGACCCTTAGAAATCATGAGATTGTATTCGCGGAAGTGACAATTTCTAAGCCAATCTTGTCAAGTCTCTAATGTTCAAGCCAAGTTTCATCGTCCTAGTACATCTTGAAGTAGCCTACCTTAAACTGCGATCGCCGGAATTCAGGCCCCCCTCCAACTTCCCAAGAGTGACCGAATCCGGTCCGGTTCTATCACTGATGTATCTAGGGTTAACGCTTGTTCGTCCTACCAAGTCTTATCCCAATCGTTATTCCAAGCGTGTCACAAAATTTCCGCTCCCCTCCCCCACCCCCCAACTCTCCCACATTGATCGGTCCACACTTGAAATGGGACATCTGAGACACGAGGTCCCAAAATCAAGTTTCATTAAGATCCGATTCCCCGTTCAAAAGTTATAAATACCTCAATATTCCGGATTCCCCCTCCTCCACTGTCCCCACGGTAGTCGGATCGGGAAAGTGACTATTTCCAAGTTAGTTTGTTCGGGTTCCTAATATGCCTGCCAAGTTTCATCGTCCTAGCAAATGTGTAAGTCAGGATTATATTCTGGAACCCTCCTTCCAACTCCCCCCACAGTGCTCGGATCTGGTCCGATCTTGTCAACTATGTGTCTAGGACTTGTGCTTGTTCTTCCCACCAAGTTTCATCCCGATCCGTCCGCTCTGAACATGTCACACGATTTCCGGCTCCTCCTCCAGCTCCCCCCAAATTCACCGGATCCATTCCGTACTTTAAGTGTGACATCTGAGATACGAGGTCTTCCAAAATATCAAGTTTCATCAGGATCCGATTCCCCGTTCAAAAGCTATAAATACGTCAATATTCCGGATTCCCTCTCCCTCCACTCCCGCACGGTGGTCGGATCGGGGAAGTGACTGTTTCCAAGTTAGTTTGGTCGGGTCCCTAATATGCCTGCCAAGTTTCATCGTCCTAGCACATGTGTAAGTCGGGATCACCGGAATTCCGGACCCCCCCCCTCCAACTCCCCCCACAGTGCGTGGATCCGATCCGTTCTTGTCAACTATGTGTTTGGGGCTTGTGCTCGGTCTTCCCACCAAGTTTCATCCCGATCCATCCACTCTGAATATGACACACGATTTCCGGTTTGGTAGGGTACCTAATATTCCTGCCAAGTTTCATCGTCCTACCGCATCTGGAAGTAATCTAACTCGAGATGAGTGGCCTGACAGACAGACCGAAAAGTGATCGGCATATGGCACTTGAGCGGTGCCATAAAAACAGTGGGCATGTTATACTGAATTCTATTTTTGTACTTTATTATAGCTGCTTTTGTAAATATTAAGTTAGTTCGTCTATTAACGTGTTCGTATCAACTTCGTTCGTGAAACGATGTTTATAGAATGTACCAAAGAAAACACTAATATGACAAAATTTAAATGACGTTTTGACACCTACAACGACACATGATGAAAACGAACGCGGCTGATAGTTTTCCGTGTCACCATCATGGAGACCGAGAACATGAGGCTTTACATGAGTTCCGGCTACCCCCACCCCCGACGAAAAAAAAAAGACCAAAGGTGTCGATGGGATTCCAAGTATCTAATATTTGATTCAGACAATTCGGTCTTGTCTTCGCAAGATCCATTCTTCTCCGGGCTAATCATCAGAGAAAACAAAGTTCAGATATACCTCTATAAGCCATATCTATTTTGACGATACTGACCAAGACTTCCTGCCTTACTTCTGCCAAGTTTCCGGTTTCGCCCGAATTTCGAGCGAACTACTAGTCCAGCAAAAAAAAAAAAAGAAAATTCAGAAACGAATCCAGCGTATCTCCTTATCCCTGTAAAGAACATCTAATCAACTTTAATAAAACTTTGACTTAACAAAAATTCCGGTTATGACAACCGGATTCTGGACTAATTATATTTCCAGGTAAAAAACGATTGTCATATACAGACGCAGCCTCTCTTCTTATACCCCTTAATCTGTCATCTAATCAAACATTTGCTTTTAATAAATTTTCTGGTTTTGGCCGGATTCCGGGCGAACTAGTTGTTCGGCGAGAAAATGGTTTTCACCGTCGTGTTCAGCATGTCCCTTTACCACTAAATCGAACATTTAATCAACTTCAGATGAAACTTATACCTTTTAACTAACTTTCCGGTTTTTGCCGGATTCCGGAAGAACTACTTGTCCGGCGAGAAAATGGTTTTCACTATCGTGCTCAGAATGCCTTCTTACCCCATAATCTGAACACGACGGTGAAAACCATTTTCTCGCCGAACAACTAGTTCGCCCGGAATCCGGCCAAAACCAGAAAATTGGTTCCGGTTTTTTGCCGGATTCCGGAAGAACTACTTGTCCGGCGAGAAAATGGTTTTCATTATCGTGCTCAGAATGCCTTCTTACCCCATAATCGACTATCACATTAGCTGTTTAAAATATTTTGTTTATCCCTTATTTGAACCCCCTCCCCCACCCCTAAATATAGGGCTACAGAGCCCATCTACGAACTTGACATTACCCTTTACCCAATGAATCCTCACACCAAGTTTCATCAAAATATTTCATTCCCTGCGAGAGTTATCATGCTCACAGACATACGGACAGACGGACATTTTCTCTTGACTGTCAGGACAGCATGTACATTTCACTTGCCCATCTAAGAACTTGACATTACCCTTGACCCAACGAATCCTCACATCCGAGTTTCATGAAAATATTTCATTCCCTTCGAGAGTTATCATGCTCACAGACAGACAGACATTTTTGCGATGTCATAGGTATCCCTCCCCTTACGTTTTGGGATCCCAAAACGGTATCAAGCTTGAGCGTCCAGGGAAAATCCTTAAGCGCTCGCGGTCCAAACTATTGTTTTTAATATGATTTTGTTTTTTTACCTTACATGTCCGCACGGGGGGGGGGGGGGAGAGGGTCGCCTATACTAATTTAGAGGCGAAAGCCTTTTCTCTTGCTTTGTATTATTATTATTATTATTATTATTATTATTATACCCCTTCACATAGCCCCAGATCGCCAAATCTACCCTCGTGTTGAAACGAGAAAAAGTCAACACTTCCTCGTACCTTTGTTCGGAGATCGACATGTCCAGAAGAGCGATAGGACACAAATCAAATTTAAAGAAAATTTGTTATGTTTGTGCCCTTTTATTGTGTTGCGAGAGCAACACTTTGGTTTTGTCCTCGTTTTTTTTTTTTTTTTTTTTTTCCTATGACTCCGATTTCATTTTATTCCTGGTAACTGAGAAGGGTCTAACCTGTGCGGTTTTTACGGAAAGTGTGGACCTTAGGCCGGATTGATGAATATGACATTACATTTTGGAAAGCTCCGTAGAACTCTTGCCTGGGGCCAATAAGGATGGTTTTCGCTTGTCCTCGAGCCAGAGCCTACGGTTTGCGAAGTGAAGTGGAGTTGTATAGCCTATGTCAGTGAGGACTATCTGAAGTTGTGTAGCGAACCTTTCGTTTCATCAAAAGATGTTTCTGCTTTCGAGTGGAAAGCTCCGTTCTAGCACGCAAGCAGGCAGGCACCAGTTTCAAATTGAAGATGGACTAAAATCTATAAGTGTTAAATATATGCGGCAGTTACCCGGCCCCACAGCCAACATATCTTCTTTGAGTGATAAATAGAAAAATCTACAGAGACAAAAAAGTGGCTTTTTCCCACGGGTCCGAAAGTGCTGCCATCTATTGTTTCTGTCCATGTCTGCGACGATTTCAGCTGAGTTTATAATTTTTTTTTTTTGCACTTTGGTTTGTGGTAGAGTAACGGTATCAGATGTACCTCTTAAACTTTAAAAGTTCTCTCATTGCTAAAGAAACTAGAGCTTATCCTTTGCTCCTTTCTAAGTCGTGACGTTAGAAAGTTGGCCTACGGCAAAAAAGTCAACTTTTGAACTAAGACAGGTCGAATTTTTTTTTCGACGGCAATCGATAGCCATTGATGAGCTGATCAAAGTATATGTCATCCATTTTTTGGTACAAAAATTCCTTCATGAGATACACCAGTTTGAAAATTTCAAAGGGGTTGACAACTTCATAGTAAGGTACATTGAAACCAAAAATAGGCGATACCAGTTATGATACATATAGGGGACTTTTAAGCAACAGTCGACTGTTAGCCCATAATCATCTTCGGTAATGAGGGGTTTGCAGCTTTTGCTAGTTGGTATACCTGTTATTTGTTTCCGGTGTATTCGATGGTAAGAACAATTTGGTTCCCAATGGTAAGATATGCAAGGGACTTGTAAGTAATAATCGGCTGTTATGCTACAATCATCTTCTGCGATGATGGGTTTGCAGCTTTTGCTAGCTGGTGTACCCATTATTTGTTTCCGGTTAACTTAATGTATATCACGGGAGAGGGACTTGGTAAGTAGGAATCGGTTCACGAGGGGCTAGGAATTTTTGCAAATGGGTGCATATTGTATTCGATTTCTATAAATCTGACGGCAAGTAAGTTTGTGTCGATGGTCTATCAATGTAACCGAGGATTAACTGTTTACACAACGGATACAAACGAAAATGTAAAGCAATGAGGTAGTTTCCTGATAATTAATAGTGTCATCTATGGTATTTTAATCCTGAAAAGTTACGGATAGCTTTCTATTACCCACTAGATTATATAAGATATTGTTCCAACTTTTCATCCGTCACCATGTCTACGATTGAAAAGGATAAAGTACAACTGACTGCAAAGTTAATTTAGTCCCTTCTTCCTATATTATTTTGTTGTTGTTTTTACAACGCTGAAGAATACCTTTTGATCATATGATTAATTTTTTTAGAACATCCCGTTTAAAAAGCTTATGCTTTTTAATCGGTTCACGAGGGGCTAGAAATTTTTGAAAATTGGTGCACATTGTATTAGATTTCTGTAAATATGACAGTAAGAAAGTTTGTATCGATGGTCTATCGCTATAACCTAGGATTAACTGTTTACGCAACGGGTACAAACGATACGGTAATGTAAAACAATAAGGTAATTTTGTACTAATTAATAGTGTCATCTATGGTATTTTAATCCTGAAAAGTTACGGATAGCTTTATAATATGAACTAGATTATATAAGATATTGTTCCAAGTTTTCATCCGTCACGATATCTACGATTGAAAAGGATAAAGTTCAACTTCGACGGCAATCGATAGCCGCTGATGAGCTGATCAAAGTATATGACATCCATTTTTTGGTAAAAAAAATTCCTTTATGAGATACACCAGTTTGAAAGTTTCAAGGGGTTGACAACTTCAGTAGTAAGGTACACACTGAAACCAAAAATAGGCGATACCAGTTGTGAGACATTTAGGGGACTTGTACGCGACAGGCGACTGTTAGCTCATAATCATCTTCGGCAATGAGGGGTTTGCAGCTCTCGCTAGTTGGCGTACCTGTCATTTGATGAACAATTTGGTTCCCAAATGTAAAACCTGCAAGGGACTTGTAAGTAATAATCGGCTGTTTAGTAGGGGAAAGATACGGAAAAAAATGGTCGAACCAGGAAAAAATTGGTACAGAAATTATATTTGCACCACTGTGTTCAGAAAAGAGAGCTCTACAACATATCAAAAATCTAAATTTCCATCCCGTTGCTAAATTCCCTTTTTTTCACGTTTTTTGCGCCTATTTTTTAGATATTTCCAGAATCCGAGAATGAGGAACCGTGAAAAGAAAAGTAGTTTATTGATGGTTTCCCTTTTAAGAAACGATTGTTTTTGTGCTCTTTTATTAGACAGAAACATCACGTTTAATCATTTAATTCAATTTTATGTTTTGTTTTTGTATGAAGTAAAAAAAAAAAAAAAAAAAAATATTTTTCGAAGAGGAGCACGAATTTTCGGTTCATTTTTCCCCATCTGAACAAATAGCCTACCGGCGTTCCGAATCCATTTCTTTTCCTTTATTGGTGACGACATTTTCAACCAGCTGGAAAATCCCTTCTGATATTCACTTTCTGTTACACCATGCCTTGATCTTACACTCTTTTCAAAGTTGCTTCAGTCTGCTGAGCCTTGTAGAGCCACCTATCTGCAAAAAAACTCCTCAGATGGAAAGTATTTTGGAGTCCGAGCAGAGATTTAACACAGGTGCGTTTTTGTTTGTTTTTCTTGCCGATGCTTTTGTAACGTAACTACTAGGAAGCGGAAAGGAATCGGAGGAAGGAAATATAGAAAGGAAAGAAGACTCTACGCTCGTCCTACCTCTCTCTTCTGACACATATTTTATCAGCGCCATCTGTCTGAAGAAAACTTAAGTACAACAAACAAGTCGCTAGAGTGCAGCACGGTCGACGCCGCTAGGCGGTACGAAAAAGCTATTTCTCCAGTGGAAGCGAGAGTACTATCGACTATCGCCGGTCCCTTTCGCGGATGTGACTGTCAGATTTCCATTGTCAAGAATCCTTAAAGCACCCATGATACTCGACGCCGGCCCTCAATAAGATTGACAGTTCATTTATTTTAGTAACCTTGCTGAACTGGGGAGGGTTTAGCTACAGATTTTTCGGTTCAGAATGAGGGTTTTCGTTGTAACATTCACCGACAGCCCACTTATTCCCAGTTCTCTTTTTTAGATGGCTGAGACCGCAGTTTTATGTCCCCTTTGTGAACGTTCAATAGACACCTCAGAATCGTCGGTACTGGCAGAAAAAGGAGCTACGGCGATCAATGAAGCTAGCAAAACGAGAGGTACCAGCATCTCTGTCGAGGCAGGGAACCAAGTCCATGTTGCTTGCAGAAAGACTTTCACAAACAAAATATACCTGTCGAAAATTGAGAATGAGAGACGACGAACCTTGCAAGAAAAGACGGAAGCAGAAAAAGTGGTACTCCGATCACGGACTCCAAGTTTCAACTTCCAAGAGTGTTGCTTTTTCTGCACTACAAGGATAAATCTCAACACTACCCACAGAAAAGGACACGAGTGGTAGAAGGTTCGGACTAAAGATTTTGAAGAGAGTATAAAGGCAGTGTGCAAAAGCCGTGATGATGATTGGTCAAATAACGTTTTCCGCCGAATATGTGCAGTGTCAGACCTGCACGCAGTTGACGCCATTTATCACGCAGCCTGTTCTTCTATGTTTCGATTAAATAAGAGCCTTCCAGCCAGATTTGCGACGCAAGAACTTTTTGGAATACTAGAAGATACTGAGCCAGATAAAAAACGTCCAAAAAGGGGGAGGCCAGGTCACGATGAAAGATATCAGGCGTTTTTGAAGCTGGCTACTTTTTTCGAAGAAAATGACGAAGAACAGTATACAGTCAGTGAACTTGTTGTTAAAATGGGAGAGCTTTTGAATGGGACAGACCTTGAACCGTACTGTAACAAGTACTTGAAGAGCAAGCTTCTGGAATATTTCAGTGACCAGCTAGTATTTGCAACTATTGACGGTAAGGCTGACGTGGTGACATTCAAAGAAAAAGCATCAGCGATACTCCAGAATTTTTATTACTTGGACAAAACCGATAACGAAGAGAGTGAGAAAATCAAGCTTATTAGAGCAGCAGCAAAGATTATCAAAAGTGATATCAAAGGACTGCCAGCACAGAAGGAATCATATATGACCGCAAAGCAGATTTCTTCTGGAGAACAGCTGGAAGACTCTCTACCTGATAGCCTAATGGTGTTCTTAGATGAAATATTCGTTGGAACCGATATTTCCTTCAAAGTGCTTGCCATTGGCAATTCCATCGTTCAAGCAGCTCGCCCGCGTGCCCTCATTTGTCCACTGCAACTAGGCTTAGCAGTGCAACTGGATCACCATTTCAAGTCCAGATTTCTTATTGACACTTTACACAGCCATGGATTCTGCTCCTCCTATGCTGAAGTCCAGAAATTTAAACGCTGTGCATCAGTCCATGATGAATCTAGCCTTGCAGGAGTTACCTCCGCACATGCTATGCAGCATGTAGCTGATAATGCAGATCACGATGTTTGCACGATGGACGGAAGAAACACTTTCCATGGGATGGCTCTGCTAGCAACAGTCACGCCTCCTCTCATTAACAGCCGATCGCCCATTCCGAGAGTTGAAGTTTCATTAGATGAAGTAGCCCAAAAAGGAAAAATTCCCATCTACCCTTACCGCTTAAGTGAGACAGTGCTTTCAAAGGTGCAATATGAGAAGATCCCTGGCAAAAATGTCAACGACCCGTATGCCTCACTCGATCAGCTCTGGTTAGCTACCGGGTTCCTGAATGTCCCAAGGCCGAGCTGGAATGGATTCATGCAGTCAGTTTTCTCTAACCAAATACATCATGAAACGGGAAACCTTCGCAGCAAGGCAAGCGTCTTGTTTTTGCCCATGATTGACCTCCCGTCTAGCAACGAATCCTGCCTTTACTCAACCTTGCGCTTTGTAGCTTCGCAAGGCAGAACCTACGGATTCACACCCGTTCTCACATTTGACCAGCCGCTCTGGTGGAAGTCTATGAAGATCCTCAAGTCCGACACGACGAATGAGCTGAGTAGTATTGTTCTCAAGTTAGGCGGTTTTCATTTGATGATGAGTTTCGTCGGATGCATAGGACACCTCATGCAAGGTTCTGGTCTGAAAGAGGTTCTGGAATTGGTATACGCGACTGGTGCAGTGCCGCACATTCTTTCTGGAAAAGCGATTTCTAGAGCTGTTCGAGCTCACATTCTCGTGAGCTCGGCCATATATGCTCATCTCCTCTAAGAAGAGCAAGCGACGTTGACGTCTCTAGACATGTCTACTGTCTTCGCTAACGTACTGGATGGATACCTCCCACCCGAAGATCTCAGTCATGATCCCCAGCTCAAGCAACTTGAAAACTTTCTCAAGCAGACACGCCAAGACCTGCTGACTCAGAGAACTGCGAAGCTCTGGTTTCAGTATCTTGACATGGTTGGGATACTGCTTAAGTTCATACGTGCCGAGAGACTAGGCCTGTGGGATTTGCACCTACAATCTGCAGTAGAGATGCTTCCGTTTCTAGCAGCATCTGGACATAACCTCTATGTCAAGTCGGTCTGGATATACCAGCAAGAGATGGCTAAGCTTCAAACTAGTCACCCACCAATCTTCGAAGCATTTGAACAGGGAGGTCACACCATTAGAAGATCAGAGCGACGCTGGGCTGGGCTCTCGGCAGATCTTGTCATCGAGCAGGAGTATATGAGAAGTCTGAAAACATCGGGCGGTCTTACAACTGGAGGTGGGATGACAGAACAGCAGAGAGCCATTTGGGTTCTGTCAAGACCAGCATGCCTGGAGATCAACCTCTTGATGCAAAATTGACAAAAATTGGTTACTCGACAAGTGAGCAGCACCGCGACATGAGTTCCAGTAGAAAGGAGCGTGACTTCGACGATACCCAGAAGCTCGTCGGATACTTCGGAGAATCTTCTCCGTTCAGAGGTGACAATCAGCTTAGAAACATTGCCAACGGCATAACTTCTTCCCAAGATGTTAATGTTGACGAGGCCGATGTGGCTGGAAAGTTGATTCTAAGTAAGATGACGGGAAAAACCTTGAAGGAGCAAGTCTTCAAGAAAAAAGACCAAGTGACCCTAATGAATGCCAAAAAGGCGGGGTCCTCTGTGGTAGCGCACATAGATCCGGCGCTCCTTTTCCAGCGGTTTATAATAGTAGCCCAACGAACTGACCTCCGAGAAGAATACTTCAAGTACGAACTTTGTACGATTCCTCCTTCTCTTTTCGAAAGCGATGGCCTTATGAGAAAAGCAAATAAGCCAGAGCTTGCAAAAGCGATCTTTCAGGCTTGCGGGATTGAGACTCAGTCACCCTCAAGACCTGCTTCTGCGTGTAACATCGTCTTGGATGGTGGTTCTCTTCTACATCGAGTTCTTCTCAGGAGAAGAATGCTCTCCGTGGCCATGTCTGTAAATGCATTCGTCATGGTGTGTTCAAGTATAGTTTCATTTTTCAGGTGTCCTTTAAGTAACGACTGCGAAGCCTTTTAGGTTCTTTTTTTATAGTAAGTATAAATAAAATCATTAATTTCGTCATAAAATCGCTAAATACTCCTTGAGCCCAAGCTGACTGGGAAAGATATATTCGAACAATGGATAAAACGAATACGTCGGCTACGATGCTTTGGCAGCGATATTTCGGCCCTACTTGCAAGGTTCCTCGTCAGGCTGTCGAACGTCAGGCATAAAGTTGGGGAATGTAAGACAAGAACTTACAATTTCGATTGGAGGGCCGGAATATCGGTGGATCGAAATATCGGAGGACCGATATATCGCCGCCAAAGCGTCGTAGCTTTTTTTGGGATCCCAAAACGTAAGTGGAGGGATACCTATGACATCGCAAAAGTTGTCCGTCTGTCCGTCTGTAAGCACGATAACTCTCGAAAGGAATGAGATATTTTGATGAAACTTGGTGTGAGGATTCGTTGGGTCGTCGGACCAGTCAAGTTCGTAGATGGGCTTTGTAGCCCTACATTTAGGGGTGGGGGAGGCGGTTTAGATTAAGGGGCAAACAAAATATTTTGAAACAGCTAATTTGATAGTCGATTATGGGGTAAGAAGACATGTTGAACACGATGGTGAAAACCATTTTGTCATCGGACAAGTAGTTCGCCCGGAATCCGGCCAAAACCGGAAAGTTTGTTAAAAGTAAAAGTTTTATTTGAAGTTGATTAAATGTTCGATTAAGGGGTACGAAGACATGCTGAGGACGATGGTGAAAACCATTTGCTCGACGGACTAGTAGTTCGCCCGGAATCCGGCCCAAACCGGAAAGTTTGTTAAAATTAAAAGTTTTATTTGGAGTTGATTAGATGTTCGGTTTAGGGCAAGAAGACATGCTGAACACTTATGTGAACACAATTTCTACCTGGACATGTAGTTCCCCCGAACCTGGCCAAAACCGGAAAATTGTTAGAAGCTTAAGTTTTATTTCTAGTTGATCAGATAACTGATTTAAGGGTAAGAAGAGATGCTGAATCCGTGTTTGACAATCATATTTTACCCGGAAATTTAGTTCGACCGGAATCCGGCTGGAGTCGGAAAATTTGTTATAAGTTGAATTTTATTTGAAGTTGATTAGATGTTCGTTATTGGGAAAAGAAGATATCCTGAGTTCGTTTTTGAGCTTTCTTTTTTCGCCGGACAAGTAGTTCTGGAGTTCGGCCGAAACCAGGAAATTGGCAAAAGTGGCAGGAAGTTTTCGTCAAAACAGATATGACTTACAGGGGTAAGCACACATGCTGAATCCATATCTGAACTTGGTTTTCTCAGATGACTAGCTATTTTGCCTTAATCTGTTTCTGAATTTTAGTTGTGAAAATGTTCAAGGATTCTGGCGATGACTGGATCTGGCTAAGACAAGACCCAGTTGTCTGGAGCAGATACTGAATTTTTGGGATCCCATCGAAACCTTTGGTCTTGTTTAATGTACAATCATCAGACAGAAAATAAGTCCCCATATTTGGCCACAAATCGCTATCTCTGGCAATACTGCTGGCAAGGGGACGTTGCTGCCTTAAGCAGAAAAGAAAACTCTTCCCGGCGTCTCCACCAGCGATGAGGTTGTTGCTCGTGTTGCCACGACGAGCACGAGAGCTCGAACGGTTCCCCAACCAGGCTCCCCAATGAGAACGGGATCTCTTTCGCCTATCCGAGAGCTCGCACGTTTGCACCAGAGCAAAATAACACTAGGGAGTATTGCCAAGACCTATGCTTTCAGATGGACCACACTCGGTAGTTCCGCCCACTACGCTTATGGCATTTAAAGCGAGACAAACTTGCTGGTGTAGCAATGTCTAGTAATGCAAAGGTGCGGCCTGCACACACCAAGGAAACAACGGAGGATTTATCTTTCTTTGCTGTATCAGGATACGGATTTATTGGAGCCAGCGCTCGTGAACGACTGAATGAGTTTCAGTAGGGACGTTCTCTGTCGCTATAGTGGTTCTAGTATCGCTGTTGTTCGAGTATGTGTCAATTTGATCAAGTCGTGGCGCTACTCCCTAGTGTTATTTTGCTCTGGTCTGCACCTTGGGAGATGCGACTGCAGTCATCATACAGAAAATAAATCACCATATTTGACGACAAATCACTTCCTCTGGCGACCCTAGTGGCAAGGAGTGAGTAGTACTAAGGGGCATCTTGTGGATATTTTAGAAACCGTTTTCCAGGTGGATCTCTCTCAGAAGATGGCGACGGAAATGGCACTGAGTTGGTTCAGAGGTACGACAGCAAAACTCAAATGTGGGTGGAGTTACCTCCTATTTCAGCTCAAAGGGCAGGACCATCGGCCTGTGTTCTCAAAGGAAAGATCTACGTAATTGGTAAGTCGAAAAAACCTTTCCGTTCCCCAAGTGTCCCGTAAGTATTATTCAGGGACAGACTACTGATTGCTCAATCAGTCGATTATTTTATTACCCGTGAAAAAAATGGCACAAAATGTTGGAAAACAGAACAAAAGGGTTGATATGAAGAAGTAAAGAAGTCGCATCAAACATGTATCGAGCTTCAAAAACCGAATTTCCTGAAAGTTGTTGTGACCGAAAACCGTTAATCAGTTTAAAGCAGGTGTTGACCGTCACCTGGCTGGACGTACAATTAGTGCTATAGTGTCCTGCGAAATTTATAGAGGTAAAAAGCCTTTGTGCTGCATTTGTAATATTATTATTACTGTTTATTACAACCCTAAATAAAAGTAATAAAAAAAAAATGTGGCGAGTCTTTGAAGACTTTTCCGTTCAAAGAAATCCATGTTTGCTAACCCCTCTCTATAATACCCGGATACCCACAACCGTTTCTTTCCAATAACGTGTCATAAACCTTGCCGAAACTGCAACTTCGTTCACTTCCTTCAGGCTGCGACTTGTAAGTGTCTAACCCCTTTGCTCACCACCCTAAGGCAGTTTGGATACGCCGGGATTCTGAACTTCCTTCCATGAGCTTCATGAATCATCATTGAATAATTGGCAAAATTCATATCTAGGAATTTTGGATATCAGCGTGTTCATCCTTACAGATATTTGCATCCGTTCTTTCATTTTTATTTCTGTTCTTACTTGAAATGTCTTACTATGCAGGAGAAGAATGTTTTACGCCAAAAATCCTGGCTAATATTGGTTATAACTCACAAGATATGTTATGTTCATATAAACCAGAAGCTTAAGATTGGATTGGGACCAGTACGTCCAGGTTTTAATACGGACTTTAAAGGATACGTCGTACTTACGTCAGTAGTTAGTTCTACATCTGTAGTACTTCCATCCATTCTCGCTCCCGAGATTCTACACCTTTCTCTTCTCTTTTCTTATAAGTTAGTACAGCCTCGTAAGCCCCGCTTTTGTTGTGCTATTGAAAACAGAAAGTTTATTTTCAGTAAAACTGTTCTACCACTACTACGACTATCGTATCTCGTCTCTTTGCATTACCCCTGGTTCACACTGCTGCGAGCGGTCATGCGACAAGCAACGCAGAACTTGTGCCTTTTGTCGCAGTGTCGGATGCGTTGAAATATTTCAGCTGATCCGACATAACGCATGCGATTCTTGAGGGAAAGAAAATAAAAAACAAAGACTAGTTAATTTTCAAGACTAGAAATTGCTGTAGCTTGATCTGACTGTAATCCTAGGACGGGTGATCGCAAAATATCTTCTGAATAAACCTGTATTAACCTGTTTTGAACAAGATGACATGTGGGGTTTGACTGAAAATTTCCTAATGCTATGTGGTATTCAGATGGGTAAGGTAGGTTGTTTCCCCAAGGGTTTCTTTGCCCTTTTGCAGAATAATTTCGATTCGTTTTCCATTTGCGTCTGCGTGGTGGTGGGAAGGTCCATGCGATTCTGTCGCACGTCGGAACATCAAAGAAAAAATCGTGTCGCCCACGAAGCAGCAGTGTGAACCAAGGGTTGCACTGATATCACGCTTACCACGTTTCATCTCTTCCGTGTCGCATCAAACTCTCGACATTCTTTCTGATAATGTTATTGGTCCGCAGACTTGTTATGCAAATTTCACTAAGATAGTCATCCAATGCAAGAGACATGGGAAGAGGCAAAAATATCCGACGCTTTAGATAATTTTCTGTAGGCATAACTAAGTCTTAAAGTGGTCAACGATCTGAGAATATCTTAGCAGAAACACAATTTAGTGTCCATAACGTAACATGTATACGTAACGTCCGATCTTGAAAGTGCGAACACCACGATCAGGATTTCCCGGCCGGATTTCCTGCACTTTGATCATCAAGTTGAAAAAATTTCAACTTTTCCATATGGAAGTGATGATGGTGGCAAAAATCCGGACAGGAATTCCAGTCTGGAAGCTTCCTATTCTGATCGTGTGTCCGCACTAGATGGCAAAGACAGGTTAACAGTATGCTTAAAAAAGCTAACGCGGCTATAAGCTACCCTAAACTCTTGTCACGTTACGGTGTTCTTTCCCCCATTTATGACGCGTTTACATTTCTTTCATCCGTTCTAACATAGAATATGGATGTCCGGTTTGGCATTTTAGTCTGACTCAGAAACAGTCGCATTTGCTTGAGAAGATACAGTATAGAGCGTTGCTTGCAGGGGCGTCACGACTGGCGGGGGACGCCCCCCCCCCCCCTCCCAATGCTGTCGGCCAGTCGGTAAAAAATAACCGAGTTGGCGCAAAGTGCCGCGGTTTTTCGTCAAAACATTTGATTTTTTTTTTTTTCCTGAAAACAGTCGGTTTTTCTGAAAATTGGTCGATTTTTCGTCAAAATAGTCGGTTTTTCCGAAAATCAGTCGATTTTTTCCAAAAATGTCATTTTTGTTATTGAAAACAGTCGTTTTTCTGCAGAAAAAGTCGGTAAATCCAAACCCGTTTCACCGCGATATACTCCCCCCTGATTTTTTCCCCTCCCAAATTCATCTTCCTGATCAAGCTGCCGAGCCTGTGTCTTGTTTAGAACCGGTGGTAGCTTTGCGAACGAGGTATGCTCAGAGTTTCGTCCCCTCGTTTGTTCGTTGATACAACTGGGAGCGCATTTGAACGTTAATTTGTATATTATTTGTATTTTATTAATTGTAGCCTATTATGTTATCGACCATATTTGTGATGAGAAGTCGGTCTAAATGCCGCAATGTTGTATAGACATGTGGATTTGTGTTATGACGCAAAGCAACCCATCAGCTTTTCCGTTATGGGCTTTCAAATTAAACTGAATTGATAGTGCGAGGTGTTCTTGAAAGAATGTTGCGAAAAAATTATCAGGAACTTATAACAGTCGCTATGCCGGTTATCGCAGATAGCCCAGCATGTGAACATCTCTCCCGTTTGCCTGAAATGGGGGAGTCCTTGTTTTGGGGGTTCGGCCCAATCTAGTATTGAAATTTAATTTGTTACTTGTTATGGACCTAGTCGGTCGGGAATTGACTAAAATCAAAAATAAATTAACATTGTCAGCAACTTTTAATTCAAGATTCGAACGGAATGGAAGCCCTGCAGTAATTGCAAGCCATATAAACCGAATTACTTTGGTGCAACTGGTCCATCCTTTTGCCGGAATATTAATAGCACAGTCAGTCTAGAATTTGACCCGGAGCAAATTGCAACACCAATTTTTTTACCCTGTCCTAATCCGAGAAAAATTCTCTACAACATATCCAGAATCTAAAGTGTACCACTTTTGTAGTTTTTTATAGATATTTAAAAATAAAGAATAAGTCGGATGAACTGTGGCTTGCGAAGCATGCTTTTCGGCTAGTTTGGCTCAAAGAGACCAAGATACTTATTTTACAGTTTCAAAGACGTCTTTTTTGTCTTTTTTTTCTTTCGAAAAAGTAAATTAGCCATGTTCCTAGTGTCAGTCGATGTCCTGGAGCTTTTTCTGGGGTCGTTTTTGTCTTCAAAATGCCGAGTCTGACTAAAGACGAAAAAGCGATTAAGATAACTCTTTCGATATAGCCTATATCTTCTTCGTTCTCGTTCTGATTTCTGGATACTAAATTCATGAAAATGAAGTGAACAAAAAAATATCCTCCAGTTAAAATATTATGTACCGCCTAACTTTGTTATCAATCAGTTGCACTTCTTTAATAACTAGTAATGATTGACTTAATATCTCAGACTAAACTTTCAAATCAACAGCATTAAGATAGTAATGGTTGCAGCATAAGGCTTCTGCGTTATCTAGTGCATCAAACCAGCAAGACCCAAGCCGTCTGTGTACCGTCTAATAAGATTGCCTACCGCCTTGTGGTGTGATATTCTCTGAAAGTGAGTATGTGCTATACACTGTGAACCATAATTTTGCCCTGGATTTGTATGTAGGATACCAGAAACAAAACAGGACAAGGTCATAAAATGTGAGTACCTGCATTTCAACCCTTCGTCAAATAGTTCGAATGCATCCAAAGCTTCTATATCTCTTGGATCCTTCATCGTCAAATCAACAGACTCTCTACGGCGGCTCGGCATAACGTTCGAATCTTCATTGTCAAAATTTTGCTCTTCGGTTGTTCAAGAAGTTTATAAATCAATCCGTAGCGCCTATGGGCGCATCGTCCCCAACCGGGGGCGCTATAATCGTAAAGCTTTGGGAAATTTGTATAGCACCTTCTGCGCTCCTTCTATACTATTTCGTTCTGGCGTCAATCATGTTCTGCGAAAGAAGGAGATTAAAAAGATGAGATCATGTTATTTTAAATATTCGAAGCCCCTGCTCCACTTGTCGAAATTATGTCATAACCATACATTGACAGAGAAATTCAAAATTCAAGATGCAAGTGTTACCCTTTTCGATGTTTCCTCATCGCTTTAAAAAATCATGGACAACAGGGCCCAACCAGCGCACGACGTCCACTGCTTCCTGACCGAAGATTGAAAATTAAGTGTCTTTTTCTGTGTGCATGTGTTCGTTTATTTTCTTTATTTTCTTCATTTATTCCGCCTTTTTAAAATGGTGGGTCATAAATAAGTTACTTACTTACTTATAGATTTCTATAGTAGTATAGGGATGATCAACTTCTGAAGATGTAGGTGGACTGGAGATCGCAGTGACCTCAGCTCTGCGAGGCTTCCAAGTCCTCTAGTCCAGACATCGGGGGAGCGGAGCGCTGTGCGAGTTCAGCAAGTCCTCTCGTCCAACCAAACTAGCAAATCCCAAACCGTCCATGGGGATGTATACAACCTAACTAAATTGACTACCGCGTATGGTATATGCAGTCTTCTCCAAGAATGCAAGGTCATAGGTTTCCGTAGGTGTCTAGGAACTAATGTGTCCTTCAGACACATTTGGACTGAGGAGCGCTTGGGGAGGCTTCAAATCATCCAGCCCAACCGAACTATCCACACTGAAACCGCATGTGCTGGTATAGACATTCTAACAAGATTTCCTCCCCCCCTGTGTGTGGTATTCTCTGAATGTGGGTCTATCGCTGTGTTTCAGCTTCGGTGTGAGGGGGGCCGGGGGGGGGGGGGTATAAGCCAAATGGTCTCTTTCTTTGGTGCTAATCTATATGTTCGCCCTGGAGTTGGATGTATGAAACAAATCGGTAGGGGCGAGGTCATGGTCTTTATAGATGGTATAGAAATGAATACTTGTGCAATGCGAAACTCTAATCGACGACTGGAAATATAAAATAGTACCGCATGGGTGAATACAAAAACGATACCAAATCGTCTAGCCAAATTGGAGAGAACCGTACAATTTCTTACAAATTTGTAGAAAGTGGCTGATATGGCATTCGCATTGATGTTGGAAAACGAAATGCAGAGCAAATTACACTAGAATAACGCTATGTTATTTTGCTCTGATGAAATACAAACAAAGATCGGAGGGGGGGGGGGGGGGGCACTGAAAAGCCAACAAGCCAGTTGCCTTAAATCCTCCCCCGCCACCCAAGCTGAAACACTAGATACAGCAATATACGGAATTCGACTTAAAGCAGGAAAGGAAAAGAAAGACATGATGCACGCGAAAACCATGTAAGCATACTAAAACCAGGAACTTTCAGAGAGTACCAACCGCAAGTAGTAGGCAACTTTTTGTTAGATTATATACACCATCACGGACAGTCGGTGTGTGGCTATAGTCTGGTTGGACTGATGTACTTAGAAGCTTCCCGTAGTGCCCTCTGAGTTTCTGCAGTGCTCTGATATCTACAGAAAATTCAAATCCAACGCGAACTTAAAAATCACTAGTTTGGTGGTATAGGTGGAAAAGTATTAGACAAATATTAAAACACAATTGTCATGGAAACTGCAAACGGATATTATGAATATTTTGAGGTCCAAATAATATTCAAACACCTTTGTTTCTACCTCACTATAAAGTGAAACAACTTTAAAAACATCAAAACCAAATATGAAATATTAAACCAGAAATTAAAATGGGCACGAGAAACGGGTTCTTGAAGCCAGACTGTTATAGATAAAATGCTTTACGTGCCGTTTTTATTTATATCCGAAAAAGAAATATAAAAACGTAATAAAAGTGAATAAAAATACTATTTTGCCTTTAGCTAGCGCTCTAGATTTTGGATATACTGGACAGGATTTTTATCTAGTCTGGACAGTGTCAAAACCATTTGTATTGCAATTGTTCATGGTTAAACTATTAAATCTCGTAGATTGACTGGACTATAATTGTTCAGTGGGTTCACAGCTAGCATCCAGTAAGCCTGGACACATCTTTTCTTCCTGAAAATATGTCGGGTTGTAGGCAATGTTATGGAGACTCCCGGCTGGAAGTGGGATCTTATTTTGCATGCAAGACAGACATAGGATTTTATGATTATCATATTAATGAGTAGCTAGAGATTATTAAATTTGTCTACGGTGACGCCTCCCGTATATAGCCTTAAGAGACGATATAACTCTCGAACTGGGCGTGAAGAAAATAAATAGGAACAAATTTATCAAACAGCCGTTATCCCCGTTTTATATGGAGGTTTATTGTACGTCTGAAATTATTCCATAGTACACTTTCCTTAGTGTTTTGGGACGTCTTGTCAGGCCTATAGGTTTCTTCGCCTTGATTGGCAATGAGCCTGTCGGCTAGACCCTCTGCTATCAAAGAGTGTTTGCCTCATTTGCATGGTTACAAAGTTGGTCTCTTAGAATTCATATTGCGAGATAGTGGTTAGCCAAAGGAATTGCGGCTTTGTAGGTTTCTGAGTTTCAACATAATTTGATCCGCCATAGCTGTCGTAAGTTTCCCAAGCCTGGTTCTCAACAATAACGACAGTAATATCGCCCTTATGGAAATAATTTAAGTGATCGTTTTATGGGACATTTTTCCAATCGTAAACAATTGAAACGATCGTAAGCATTGTTTTTTTTTTACGATTGGAAACAATTGTTTACGATTGTAAACAGTTGTTTCCAATCGTTCGCGATTGTAAACAGTTGTCAACGATTGTATTTTTACGATTGTTTCCGATTCTAATTGTACGATTGGAAACAACTGTTTGCAATCATAAAAATACAATCGACAACAACTGTTTACAATCGCAAACGATTGGAAACATCTGTTCCCAATCGTAAACAACTGTTTCAAATCTAAAAAAAACAAACAATTGTTTACGATCGTTTCCAATTGTTTTCAATTGTTTACGATTGGAAAAATGTCCCATAATACGATGACTGGGATTATTTCCATACGGGCGTCAGAATGTCTTTGCAGCCAATTCCTTGGAAGAAACGGCAATAGAAAAGGGAGTCGTAAAATGTTCTCAAATACTGCACCCGCCTGCCCTGAGAGTGAACTCGGAAAAGGGCATTTGTGTTATCGATGTGCTATTTCTCCTTCGCGCAGCCCGTATAGGAAGATCCAGAGCCCTAGGAAGTTAGGTTTCTGGTGCCCCATTTGGTAAATTAGTAAACAAACAATATTTACTTGTATTTATTTGACCATAGAAAATAGACAAGCAGACTTATAATGAAACAGGCAAGCACCAACTATACATTTTTTGTACACATTATAGTTTTTATATTTATATATATATTACCACTTCCGCCTTTGGCCCTACCGAGGCTAGGGCGCTTGACAGCTGTCTAGTTTGCTGTGTCAGAACTCCGACACCGTCCCGAAATATTCGAATTTGAAGAGGGAGCTTTTCACGTATCACGGGCGGTACCTATCATGATGGGTTATTATGTAATTTAGCAATAAAATAATCTAATCTAATCTAATGTTATAATGACGTTACCAAACAGATATGGCGTAAGCCTTGATAGGTTTTTGGCGAAGAAAAATATGCATCTATCTATCTATATAAATTTGCATCCAGCGGAAACGACAATTAAGGAGTTGCTTCAGAACCATATTATTCTGCATTGCTGTAAACTGTAGCCAGCCTCTTACCCCAAGCTCGGACTAACAACCTCTCTGAGACGTCTCAGCTTGTAGTTCCGACTCCATCTTGAAATTCAAACTCATGATTTCAATTGATAATCTCTTCTTCGAAGTTTGACCAAAATATCTAAAAGTATTTATTTGACCAAACTTTAAAAATAACATACGCCAAGTTGCACAGTGTCGATAGGCAAGGGATAGTAGACAGAACTAAAAGCAGACAGTAATCGGTGATTTTCTTTTAAGTTTATCACAGAAATGGATCTTCTAGAGTTAGTATCAGCTGCATTTTTGTTATCACTTGAATTGCGTTAATCTTAATCATCAGCCTGTTTATGGTTCTACAGTACCCGTTCGTCTCAGCTGCATTTTTCTTGATCACTTGAAAACCCTCAATCTTATTCATCATACTTTTTATGATTCATCGTATGTTTTCATTTTTGGGCACTGTTTATGAAGTCGTTAGCTGCGATACAAAAAATACAATGGAATTTCCTTTGTGACACAGCATAACAAACATAGGCGACTTATAGTCTTGTCAGAGCAGTGTTTGCTCATTGGATCAATCACACCAAGAACAGATAATCAAGAACAAGTAGTGTGACCATGCAAAGTCGACTATTTCCCCGTACACTGCCCGATACAAACGAGCAGAGGTGAGGAGCTACACGGCACATCACGTTTAGTCACTTCTACAAATAGCTATACGCTGTGAAGCCGCGTAGAAGAAGCTTTCAAAATCAAAACCGATTGGTTCACTGGACGCGCTCCAGAGCGGGTCAGCGTGCCTCCTGCATTTATTGCACTGCCACGAGCAACGGCGAAGACGGAAGTAGACGGGTATCAACTCAAAGCTAGAGCAAGTACCTCAAGCTTCGTTCAGTTTTGTTGGGGTATCCATAGTGACTGCATGGGACCAAAGACGGGCGTTCTATCGGATTATTTGTTCTTGATCACACTAGTCACTACTTTAGAAATATCTAATTACAATTATAAAGCATTGCTGACTAGGGATTCATTTTTACACTGAGTTCTTTTGTTCCAGTTGCAAAATCAGTAATATTTCACAGATGACTCTTAACTGATTTTTGCTGAAAACGGGTGCTTTTGCACACATTTTTGCGGGTGTCAACTTATGGGGGGGGGGGGTCTTCACTTAGTCTCGAGTTTCACTTAGTCCAGAAATACCTCGTAAGAACTAATAGCAGTGCCTAATTGCAGAGCCTAATTGCAGTGCCTAATTTCGTAGGTTTCTTCAGTAAGGGTTTAAAGTCAGTACCTTGTATGGCTGCTTTTGGGGGTAGCGGAGTAGTCGATTCGAGCGAAGCTACGCACTTTCACTGTTCGTAATACTTATATAAAGCGGAATGTTATGCGGTTCCATTATTTTGACGTGATTAATGTCGTGTGTAAACGCTTAATGCAGTATTGATTTATGGCCCCAGAAAACCGCCATAACCTCGTACAGTTTACTTGTGTTGTGACACACCATACTGAAACGGGCGTCTTGTGGTTCGGGGCCAGGTGTGTTTTCATTGCATTATCACGTAGTTCAGCATAACTGTAGTCGTTCAGAAATTTGTCATTACGAATTAAAGTACTGCTTGATAGAATACCACACATATTGAAAGCCGATTTGGAGGAGACCGCAAAGTGAGTTCGTTCTGTCCTTCTTCAAATGACGAGAGACCCTTTTTAAAGCAATTTTGGCGTCATCTTCAGAGACTTCGGGGAAGTACTTCTTGATGTTCGGGATCATGTCATTGATCGATAGGATCTTGATGACCAGGTAGCCGTTGTCGTCGGTTTCAAGTAACTTCATGCCGAGCATGCAAATTCCGGCGTTTTTTCGGCCCGGAAAGCGGGTCAGGAACGTGCTCTGCTGGAGGCGGTTCTGCGGGTGGAAGGAGTTGAAAACGGGATCGGTGGTTTTTTTGAAGAAGTTGAAATCCTGCTCTTTATCGATGAAGCTGAAGATTTGAATCCAATGGCCTTCGGTGATCTCGTGGAACTAATGGGAAAGAGTTATAGGCTCAAAAATTTGAACTATACACGAAACAAGTTCCTCTCTTTGTCTGTCCAAGATTAAACAAGAACAAAGGTTTTTTGGTTTCCCAAAACTTAATATTTTTAAACTTTCTTATATAGACAATAATGGGGTCTGACAGATGTCCAGAATCCGTAAACTTGCAGGTCCCTTATCGAGGTCCATTAGGTGCTTGATAGAGTATATCAATCATTATATAGAGTGATATAGTACACTTAAGAGGTAATCCTTTTCATCGAATAAAATATCTGATAATTTTGTTCATTCTTAAACTTCCGCCGATGATTTTAACCAAACTGCCCATCCAAGGGGCGAACAAAATGTTTTTCGATTCATCGTATCGATGTCACGTTTAACAGTCTTCCACCAAGTTTAACCGGTGACTTGTATGTCCCTGTATTTTTAAGCTCTCCTTCTCCCCCATTGTGGCAAAAAAAGTAGTCAGCCGTTGAGAAAATAAAAAAACAGGTATGGATTCAGCATGCGATCTTACCATCGAACCAAAACTCCAATACACATGAGAATTGAACTCAAGTTCAACCAAATATTTGCCGGAATCCGGGTGAACTGCTCGACCAGCGAGAAAATAAACTTCAGATATGAGCTCAGCACGTATTTTTACTCCGGTGTCGAAACTTTAGCCTACTTTTTTTAAAACTAATTTCCAGTTTGAGTCGGATTCCAGGTGGATTTGTTGCCCGGCAAAAAAAAAATAAAGTTAAAAACGGACTCATTATGTTTCCATATATCAAACCTCTAATCATCTCCAGATAAAACTTTTACTTTTACTACCTTTCCGGTTTCGACCAGATTCCGGGCGAACTATTTGTCGGGCGTGAGAATGATTTACAGATAGGATTCAGCATGTCTCTTTACCCCGGTATCGAACCTCTTATCAACTTCCGATCCAACTTTGACTTTTTACAGTTTCCCGGTTTTTGCCGGATTCTGGACAGACTATTTGTCCACTCCTATTTATAGGGCGACAAAGCCCGTCGATGAACTTGACCTTTATTTTGGTCCAAAGAATCTCTTTACAAAGTTTGATCAGAATATATCGTCTCTTTCGAGAGTTATCTGACTAACTGACGGACAGCTTTTACGAAGTCATAGGTCTCTACGTACGTTTTCGGATCCCAGAAATTGTTAAGAGCATGCTCGAGTTTTAGAGTTTAATGCGTCGGATTGTACTAACTTTTATCGGACGCAGGACTTTCCCCCCTCCCACGCGCACACACCATAGAAAAAATTAGACAAGTAATGCAATGACCGTTTGTCGAGCTGATCCGACTAGTCAGTTTTTTATTCGACGGTATTTCGGTCGTTCTTAGCAAAGCTCCCCTTCAGGGCGTAGCAACAAATCTGAACGTGAGAGTTTTTATGGAAAGTTTAAGTATTTAGCTAGAGCCGCATCCCAAGAAGGGCGTGAACATCGCTGGAGATAAATTCCAGTTGTCCAATCCGTTCAGTAGGCAGGCAGGCAGTAAATGCATATTCGTTCTTCTTTATGCCGCATTTGACCATGTAAAATAGTAGGTGAATGCTTGAATTAGTGTTTAGAGATCATGTCGTATCGTCGACATGGTATTTCGCGTGTCAGTCTTGGTTTTGACCGTCTTCTAGGTAGTAACATGATGCTGAACACATCCTGCGGAGTCGGTGTCTGCGTCTGCTTTGTTTCTTGTTTTTCCGGTTTGCAAATACTAGTCGTTTGACGGGGCATCGCCTGCCTAAATTCTGATAATAACAGTAATCTGATCATCGAGGTGCTCTTACGGTTGTTAGCAATTATTTGAATAAGTTATTCCGATGTGGGATTATTCATTCACGAGGGTAACTAGGGCTCGATACAAAAAGGGAGGGAGGGGGTTGGTGCTGCCACTGTGTCGACGGAGCTTAATAATTTTCCGACGGAAAGAGACATTTTCTAGTGCTGGAAGTTCTGAAGATTCTTCTATTTGGAATCCCAAAACGGAAGTGGAGGGATACCGATGACATCGCAAAAGTTGCCCGTGTGTCCGTCTGTTTGCACGGTAACTCTCGAAGGGAATGAGATATTTTGATGAAACTTGGTGTGAGGATTCTTTGGGTCAAGAGTAAAGTCAAATTCGTACATGGGCTCTGTATCCCTACACTTAGGGGTGGGGGAGGGGGTTCAAACTAAGGTACAAACAAAATATTTTTAAACAGCTAATGTGATAGTTGATTATGGGGTAGGAAGACATGCTGAACACGATGGTAAAAAATATTCTCAGGCCGGGCAAGTAGTTCGTCCGGAATGCGGCAAAAAATGGAAAGTTGGTTAAAAGTATAAGTTTCATTTTAAGTTGATTGAATGTTCGGTTTAGGGGTAAGAAGAGACGCTGAACACTTGTGTGAAAAGTATTTTCTACCCGGGCAACTGGTTCGCCTGGAATCCGGCGAAAATTGGAAATTGTGTTAAAAGTAAAAGTTTTATGTGAAGTTGATTAGATGTTCTTTACAGGGAAAAGGAGATACGCCGAATTCGTTTCTGAAATTTCCTTTTTTTGCTGGACTAGTAGTTCGCTCGGAATTCGGCCGAAACCTGAAATTTGGCAGAAGTAAAGCAACAATTTTCAGTCAGTATCGTCAAAATAGATGTGACTTATAAAGGTATATCTGAACTTGGTTTTCTCTGATGATTAGCCTGGCAGACACTGGACCTGGCGAAGACAAGACCCAATTGTCATGATCAAATATTAGATTTTTGGGATCCCATCGACACCTTTGGTCTGATTATTTATTGATTTATTAGCAGAAGAAGAGTCGAATCTTGTGTCGCTGAACTTACTTGGCACTGGAGTACGAACGCTTGGGCATTGTGCCTTACTTTGGGGTATACAACACGTAGAAACATATATTCAGGGCTTACCGACGAAACTTCCCCTTGACAAAACGTACCCTGGCCAAACGTCCCCGTGACAAAACGTGGCGAAACGTCCCCAAGCATAGGTTTTTAAGTTCGCCTCGATCTTCAGGTGCATGATCGAGGTAAAACAACTTCAGACTGTGCATTACAGATGTGGGAACATTCCTTATAAGCAGGAAAGGTCCGACATAGGACCGGTTGCTTCATAAATGTACTGTTTTCAGTTAAAAATATGTCGTGTAATATGCCTTGCAACTTGCAATTGGCTCGTAACTAATCAGACCTTTGAAACAACATGCACAATCTGAGGATCACCAATATGCTCCTCATAAAAAGGGGAAGCCCGCTGTGGCTCAAAGGGAGTCAAACACGGAAAATAAAAAAATAAGCGTAGCTGGTTAAAAATGACATGGCAAGCGAGGAAACGAAAGCAGATGAAACGATTAGTTAGGTAGAGAGACATAGTTAATCTAGGCTAGAGGGTTTTGATCCTTTAACAAAATCTTTTAGTAACAAATATCACAAAATTAAGTATCGAACAAAAGCGAGGTGATACCTTCGATGTGTATCACGCTGTCGACGTTTGTCTGCGAGAAGTTTTTCCGTCAGAAAAACCTGTTATGTAAATTGTTTCCCTGTTTTCTCTACAAGCCAACGGGTCTCGGAAAAGGCTTAAAACAGCTAAAACCGTGGATTATTTGTTGCAAGCACAACCTAGTTTAAAGTATTCAAAAATTTAAAAATACTGTAAGTTGAAGAGTAAATAGTGCGAGGGGTCTTTTAAGAAATGGTTATAGCCGAGAGCAACACTTTGTTTGGTTTCTTGAGTATCAGTTAAATGGTGAAGTAGTCAACCCATCGAGGTTTTCAAAAGTTTATAATCCAAATTTTTGTTTTGTCTGAACTGATGACACAACCCGTAGTCTCATAGGCCTAGCTATCCCTCAGCGATGAAAACAAAATTCTATGGCCGGGGACGTTTTGCCATGGGGACGTTTCGCCAGGGGACGTTTTGATCGGGGACGTTTTGTCGTGGGGACTTTTTGTCACGTGGACGTTTGTCGGGTACATTTCGAATGGGGACGTTTTGTCGACAACCCATATTCAGACAATGACTAAAAACGGATACGTCAGCTCTCGTGTCAGCTACGATGCATAGGCAGCGATTTTTGAGCCCTTCTTGGCAAGGGTGCTTGTCAGGTTGCTGAACGTCAGGGTCGCCTGACGAGGACTCGTGCCAAGAAGGGCCGACATATCGCTGCCGAAGCATCGTAGCTGACGTATCCGTGTTAACTATTGTTTGAAAACACCTAAAAAGGATTTACACATGCCTTATCGTTTAGCTGGAGCCCTGGCATTTGTTCAACAGTGCATTTGAGTGTGAAACAGCTTTCAGAGGTATATCATTCCACAATTGGCAGATGGAAAACGATCGCTGCCCGATTTTCTTGCTTATGTTGGGTGGACATAACATAGTTGTCGTGACACAGATTTAGCTGAGATAATTCGTCTTTCCATGTCTCATATATATCTGTCTCACTAATATAATAGAACAAATGGGTCCATCAAAAAAAGTTAGCGTGAGAGATTTTGAGAGATTTAACTGAGAGATTCGTCTTTCCGTATATATCGATCGAAAGTCGATCGAAAATAAAAAGAACAACGCTTTTACGCAAACCTTCTATGAGAAAGTATATCAGATACCTGATATGTGCGTGAATGCTACTGCACTCTGCTTACGTCAACAATCTTAATTACCAAATCGACATTTAATAGTTCCTGTTCTGTACACGTTACATGTATTTTGGGATTCCAAAATGTGAGAACGGGATATTCGTGAAGCCTGTCTACTCGATAAAACTCGAAGGGGTTGATATATTTATTTACTTATAGAATAACAAGACCAAAGGTTTCGATGGCATCCCACAGATTTAATATTTGAATCAGACTATTGGGTCTTGTCTTCGCCAGATCCAGTCTTCGCCAGAATCCTTGAACATTTTTACTGTTGAAATTTGGAAACAAATCAATTTAGCAAATAGCTAGTCATCTGAGACAGTCTGAATTCGCCCTGAATCTAGAAATTTAGCGTGAAGTTTTAAAACCCAATGGTATAGTCGATATTGGGTGAGGAAACATGCTGTCGCAACTTTCGAACGTACTAATGATCAACAAAAAGTGTATGCGATCAGTTTAGGTATCTCCAAAGCCCCAACCAGCATTTACTGGGTCGAAAAGGAATAAAGTATCCGACAACTGTCTGGTGAACAGTTTAATAAAATATGTTGACCAATTTTCGGAAAAAACAGGTGGTTATACCAGTCCCTACCATATCCCTTTTTTTGACACAGCCAACAGCTCTGCGTTTGGATGACGACACTCTTTTTTTAATGTATGGACGCAGGAGGAATGGTGACTCCGGTCGCGTGTATAGTTTTTTGGGTTTAATCGAAGACTATTTAGACCCAGCGTACGTGTTCATTGTGTTTTGGGTTGTTTGGGGGGGGGGGGAGGGTTTGATATATGTTGTTAAAACATCGTATGAGGATTCACCTCACTGGCAAAGTACAGGCCAAGGTCGTTGATGGGTCCTTTAGCCCTATATTTAGAGGCAGAGGAGGGAGTCCCGAATTAAGGGTGAAAATAAAATGTTTTACAAGCTAATGAGATATTCCTTTAAGGGGTAAGGAGACCCACTGAATCCAAATCTGAACTTTAGTTTTCTTGCCAGACAAATGATTCACCAGGAATCTATATCTGAACTTGGTTTTCTCATTTGATTAGTTGTTCGGCCATAACCACACGGCCATAACCACTTAAAAACTCCAAAACGTTAAAAAAAAAAATTGTTTACACATTCAAGCACATATTCAAGCGGTTGGTTATGGACAAATAGCAAAATGTTAAAGGGATCTGGCGAAGACACGGAAATGTACAGGATTCGATTGTCTGGATCAAGAAGTTCGATAAATATTAAATTTTCAGGATCCCATAGAAACCTTTCGTCTTGTTGTCTTGAGACATGAGTGAGCAGGCGCAGCTAATCCTGATTTCATCGGCCTTTGCAGAGGAAGTGCTGTGGTTTGCATTTGTTTTAGATTTTTCGCGAGGAAAAACAAGTATTCTTGCGCGATGCACGGCCAGAGTTGGCAAGTGCTAACAAGAGAATCCTAATTTGACGACACAACTACGAGTATTTTTAAAAACACTGCTTTCGGACCATTTAGTAAGAGCTGTGCCTTAATTTGTATGGCACTTGAGCTTACTCAAGTGCCATATAGCGATTGTAATTTCTGTCCGTCAGTCGGTCTGTCGGTCCCGGTTTTGCTAGTTCGGGCACTTCCAGATAAGCTAGGACGATGAAACTTGGCAGGCATATCAGGAACTGGACCAGATTAAATTAGAAATGGTCGCTTCCCCGATCCGACCATCTGGAGGGGAGTGGAGGGAGGGGGAATCCGGAAAAAAAAAAGAAAAATGAGATATTTTTAGCTTACGAACGGGTGATCGGATCTTAATTTTGATATATGGAAGGACTTCGTGTCCTTCGTGGGAGAAGTCCGAATTTTTAGTGATCCCGCGAGTTCCGTGCTTCCTGATGTGCTGGGACGATGGAAATTGACAGGCATGTCTGGGACCCGACCAGATTAAATAGGAAACCGTCAATTCCCCGATTGGACCATCTGGGGGGGGGGGGGGGTGAGGGAGGGTGAAGCAAAAATTTGAGGTATTTTTAGCTAGCGAACGGGTGATCGGATCTTGGAAAGTTGATATTTAGGATGACCTCGTGTCTCAGACATCTCACTTTAAATCCGGGCCGGATCCGATGACACTGGGGGGAGTTGGAGGATTTCTAGCGATCCCGCGAGTTCGGCATGCTTCCTGATGTCCTAGGGTGATGAAACTTGGCAGGTATGTCAGGGATCCGAACAGATTGACTTGAGAACAGCCGTTTGCCCGACCCGACCATCGTGGGGGGAGTGGGTGGATGGGGAGTCCGGAATCTAGTGGCGTGCATAACTTTTGAACGGGTGATCGGATTTGAATGAAACTTGTCTGGTGAGCTATCGCTTCGGACATTCAGTGTCACGTCCGGGTCGGGTCTGATACCTGTGGGGATGGGGGGGGGGTGTGTGTGGAAAACTCAAGAAAGTCTAAAAGCAGAGGGATTGGGACGAAAATTAATGGATGGAACAAGCATTAGGCCTAGATGGAATTGACGGAGCCAGATGGTTTTGGGGCTCTGTGGGGGGAGTTGGAGGGGGTTTCCTGGAATTCCGGTAGTCGTGAGTTAGAATAGTTCCAGATGTAAAACGACAACGAAACTTCGCAGGCATATTAGCGACCTGAATTATCTTGACTTAATAACCTGACACAACATACCCCCGGAAATTTCCGTTCCTAGATCGGAGCATTTTTGGGGGAGCAAGAGAACAGAAATATGGAAATTGACTTCTATAAATTGCAAACGAGTGGTCTGATTCGAGTGAAATTTCATGGGTGATACGAATCGATGGCCTCGAAATGTAAAACATGCGTTCGAACCATATGCGACCACGATTAGGAGAATTGGGGGTGGGGGACTTTTGAAATGCACAAAAACCAAAGGGATGGACCGAATGAGATGCAAATTCGACAGTGCCGAGTTTATGCGGCCTAGATTTGTTATTTGGTGTCCGGGCCGGATTCGGCCAAGGTAGGGGGGGGGGGGGGGGTACTTGAAACTTGCAGATAGGCTATGCTCCAGTTTCAGTAAAACTTGATGGACAGGAACAGGGAATTAAGAGATTGGGCCCGAACCGGCTCCGACAACGTTGCTGGGAGGGGGGGGGGGATACCGGAACTTTCCAAAAATGCTCAGATTCGAGTGAAACTTGATAGATGGTATAAAAGAAGATGGTGGTAGGTGGAGATAGAGTGAGTACCGGAAATCGTGTAGCACGTCTAGGGATCAAACAAATGGATTTATTGGGATGAAAGTTTGAACAGTCATGTGCATTTGCTACAGACAATCGAGACGATGCCGGAACTGCTCAGAAATGAGTGAAACTAAATATCCTATTTCTATTTCCGAACCGCATTTTTGGATGGCGGGTGTATTTTGTGACGTTCTCATCTACTTTCTTGTACAGCCTACTCGTACAAGTGCCATATGACCTCGTAGCTCTTGTTTTTGTAAAATCTGGAATAAACATTTTGTATATATTACGTGTTTTGCAGCTGTGGGATAGAGTTTGGATACCCTAGCACTTGCCAATCATTTTGTCAATGTCTAATGTTTTGGTAGAGAGGGAGGAAGTATTTGGGAGTGGAGAGGATGAGATGCCATGGCTGAACTAGTCTGTGTCTAGCTCCTTTCGCCTGGTAGTAAAGTAGAGTAGAATAGTCTTTTTATTAATACCCAAATCGTGGACACACCAGATAGGGGGTACTCGTCAAACAACATTGACATATCTTGTCAACCAATTCATATTTCATCATCAGAGTAATAAAATCCCTAAAAACGAACTGTAAATATAATGTACAGTGGCTACTTAGCATAATTATAATGAACTGTAAATTGCGCGTTCCTTCAGTGTTTTGAGGTTGAACAGTTTCAAAAGATAGGAGTAGGGGTATGTGCAGGTAGCGTTAAAGTAGTCAAGTATCGTACATACACCTTTGAGCGAGATGAGAGGTGACACATATATTTATAGAGGCTATTGCCTTATTACTGTCATTTTATTATTATTATATTATTATTAGGTAGGACTAGTGCCGATAATGTGACGAAGTGAAAAGTATTGTCTTTCGGCAGGCAGGTAGACAGTGGGATGGACCTCTTGGCCTATACAAAGTCTTCCAGAATTGAACCACACAATTTGAAGCTTCTCATTCACTTATTTCTGAAAGAGTTGTCTGCGAAACTTGAGGGTTTTGGCGAAGTTAAAAAAGTCGTAAAACGTAAGCCGTTAAACCCGTAGTTGCAAAACGAAACAACGGCCGGCCAAGGGCTGGGATTTCTGAAGCTAAAACTATAGGTTAGCGATGGATAACAGAATAGGTAGAATAAGTAAGAGGGGTCCTTTAACGGAGGAACCTACCTCATCCTTGCAAATGACGCTGTCGCGCTTTGTGTGCCACCTGTAGTACTGCCCATCGGCATCTGACTTTGTGTATTTGACTGTGAGGGCGCTGTGTAGATAAACCTTTGGCAGATCGTGAAGAGGCACTGCTTCGAACATAGGATAGCCGCTACCAACGTCGACAAGGTGCTTGTGGTTGTCACCACCGAGTCCACGGACGATGCAGATCATGTGTGCCTCAGGGAAGGGAGATGTGCCTATAAGGTAATAAGAGTTACTAGGGCTTCGCGGTTGGAGCAGATGACGCAGGTCGGGTTCGCTCGTTGCGAACCGGAATTCTTGCCAGGATTGTTTTGGCCATATATGTGAGATATAAAATGAGATTTTATTTTTATTTGTTAATTCAGATTGCAGAAAATCTAGTTGGGATACCCGAATTGTTTGTCCACACAGTAAAATAATCTGTCTCCTCTGAAGTCGACAGTAACATATATTTTTTTTTTTTTTTTTTTTTTAGGGGGGATTCAGCAGTAATGTTTCTGCTTCGTACATCGAACGAAACCGCATTTTAAAACACTGTCGGTTATTTGTTTTTGGTATGGCATATTTTTGTCAGTGGAAATTTGTTGCAGATCAGTGTAATTTCTGCATAAGGATTTTCCTCGTCTTCGTTTTTTTACTAACTAAAGAAACCCAAGCAGGTGGCGATTTGATTAGAGCTGTGTAAATGAAAATATAATCGATTTCTGTTTTTCTTAGTCACGCCCGTCACGACCCTTATCGAAGAATAAGTTATGCAGCTTACTACACAAATTTGAACAATGCATACCAGTTGACAGTAATAGTTTTATTTAAAGCCTCCATACAAATACAAGGTAAATGGTCGGAGGAGTTTGTAAGGAAACAAAACAAAAAGAAATCACACAACACTACGAGAAAAAATTAGGCTGCATAACTAAAAATAACCAAAACAAGAACTTGAGTCACATGGTTACACCAGGCTAGCCAGTGGAAAATCTTGCAGTTTTCTACTTCGATTGATGAAATTAGCTCATCCACTTTTTCGCTTATTTCAGAAATACGGTAGCCTACCTTTTTGATACGTAATGCCTTGAACACACGACCAGGATCATGTGCTCCCGGTCTGGAATTCCTGCCCGGATTTCCGGCACCATCATCACTTCCATATGGAAAAGTTGAAATTTTTTGAACTTGATGATGAAACTGCAGGAAACCCGGACAGGGAATCCTGATCGTATGTTCGCACTATAGGGGTATCGGAATCATATGCAATACCAACCGCAATTTAAAAATCGGTTAAAGAAACATCTCTTGAGGTTAGTTGGTGAGTGGAGGGTTTGAAAGACGAGTGAGGACAAATTTATTAATTAAATTTTAGTTTATTTATGTGTACTGGTTGCGTTTTCCAAGCACGTATGTGCTTTGTTTGTAACCGGTCGTCAAGCCGGAATTATTTTTTTTTAGTAAAGTTGTTGAATCCGTGAATCCAATCCGTGATGTTACAAAACACCTTGATATGGTGGTAGCCGGGAGGAAAACCGGTTCAGTAGCCTGTGAAAGTTTTGTATTAGGGTGTGGTTGAAGTAGTTGACCGTTAATGTGGTTGACCCTCGAGAAACTAGGTTGCGCCAGTTCAACCAGAAGTGTGCTTGTGGAACCACTTTTATTGTAGCCTTTGATAAGTTTCCTTAACCTTCCATGTCCAGCACGATTCTTAGCCTACCATTTTTAATAGCCTACTGAAAATGGGGTCTCCGGTGTTTTGAGAAGTTTTTTATTCGATCCGGTGCCAATTTTATTCCCAGTCCGGCGTCGATTTTTCCCGGATCCGTTTTCCAGCAGAATCCGGAATTATGTAACACCAGAAACAGTCATTCATTAGTTGGATTTACCGTAGTTCGCTGCCGCGAGATAGGTGTCATATCCAACGGCTTTGAGAAGTTCTGAGGTGAAGTAGTTCATGTGGACGCAGAGCCCACCCGTTCTAAGTAGTCCGGCATTGATGGCTTCTTCTTCACTTGGGACATGGGGATTTGTCAGCATCCATATATTCTGGAAGAAAAATGAGACTGCATCAGGTGGTCTGCGGGTGGTGGGGGGTTTAGCATTCATATATCCTGTTAAGAAGTTATCTGAAGAAGATAGGGGGGAATCTTTTAAGCATTCACATATGGTTGAAGAGACAGGTGACCGAAGCAGGTGGTCTTCGGGTGTTTGTATGCGGGCGTGTAGCTTGGTCCGTCATCCATATATTCAGTACAGAAGGTTTTATGGCACTTGCCTTCCGGACAAGTGCCGTATACCGATCACTTTTATGTCGGTCGGTCGGTCAGTCCGGTGACCGCAACTTAGGGTACTTCCATATTTACTAGGACGATGAAACTTGACAGCTGGCAAAATAAAAATAAAACTTTTAAGCAAAATATGCATTTTCATGATCAACATGAGCCTTTCATCATTTCTGCCACAAGGGTTTTGCTTAAATGAATGTCTAGCTTCCTTATAGTGCGCATCTTAACCTCAAAGTCAAACAAGACCAAAGGGGGGACGGGATCCCACAAAGTGATCCAGAGAATTTGGTCTTGTAGATATCCGGTCTTTGCCAGACTCCCTGAATAATTCTACGGTTAAGATGTAGAAACAGGCCAATGGCTAATTGTCTGAGAAAACCAGGTTCAGATATGGATTCAGTATGTGTGTATTTACACCTATACGTCCGATCTACTTTGACGAAATTAATCAAAACTTCCTGCCTTACCTCTGCCAGCTCTCCGGTGCCGGATTCCAGGTGAACTATTTGTCGGGCAAAAATTGAAGCTCAAAAACGAAGTCGGTGTATTTCCTTACCCCTATATCGAGCCTCTAATCAACCTCAGATAAAACTTTAGATTCATCGAATTTTCCGGTTTTGGCCTGATTTCGGGTGAACTACTCGTCCGACGAGACAAAATGATTTTCATCCCCATTCAAGTCCAGAGCAACCAGCGTTGCCTACCACCGACTACGAGCAGGAGCCGTGATGCTAAACAAGGAGAAACACCACAATAATCTGTCAGCAACCCCACTATGCAGATTCTGCCTCCTCCGGGAGGAATCCTCCAAACACGTCCTCTTTGATTGCAGTAATCTGACAGGACAAAGAAGAAAATTGATATCAACCTTCCGAGCGAATGGACTGACACCATCTATTGAATCAATCAGCTATAAATCTCATCTCACCAAACCCCAAATATCATCAGTCTTTGCTGAGATCTCCCAGTTCCTAAACAATATCGAAGTAACCCTATAGATGTAACCGACCGGCATGACGCGTCCTACCGCGTCGAAATCGAAGTCATTTTGTGAAGAAAGAAGAAGATGCAAAGGGTCAGTGGATCCCGCCGACTATAACCAGTAGAACAAGAAGACATAAATGTTCAGCATATCTTCTTACCCTAAATCGAAAATCTACTTAACTTTCAATCTAACTTTACTTTTAACAAACTTTCTGGTTTTGACCGGATTCTATTTTCGCGTGGACGGGATCACCCGGTCGGCTTCAGCCATCCAAGCGAAAACGTCCCCAAGCTGACCATTCATAGTATAAGAACAAGAGCTAAAAGCTCATACGGCACTTGTTACGAGTAGGTGATGCAAGAAAGTAGAAGGGAGCGTTACAAAATACCCCCTTCAACCCCCCTAGGTTCGAACCTAGAAGTGGGATATCTAGTTTCACTCGACCAGCGAGAATTTTCGTCTTCGTTTTCAGCATGTCTTCTTACTTCTAGATCTACTATCTCATTAGCTGTAAACAACAAATATTTTGCTCAACTCTTAATTTGAAACCCACCCCCAAATATAGGCTACCGATCCCAGACGGAAACCTTTTACTAAGTCATAGACGCACTTACGTTTTGGGATCCCAAAAAGTGTTTTTTGGAAACGATACATTTCGGCCCTAGAATCGTGCCAAAGGGTTTTGCTTAAAAGTGAATTTCTAGCACCCTCAAAGAGCGCATCTTAACCGGAAAGTGAAAAAAAAAATACTTTTGACCAAACGATCTATATTAATTATCCCCATTGCAAGGGGCCATTATCGTTTTTACCTCAGGGGTTTTGGTCACAGATGAATTTCTAGCACCCTTAAATTGCGCATCATTACAGCCAAGTGTAACAAGTGCGCAAGCCCTGAGACGTGGAGTGTGAAAGTAAAATGTTTATCACATCTTATAAACAACCAAGACATTTCACATCACCAATAACCAAAACATATTGAAATAACCGAGTTTGAAATCATCGCTCTTTTTCATTGGTAAGGTAATAAAAAGTGTAATAAAACCAAATCTTTTGTTGCCCCATACCCCATCTATATATCACGGGAAATTTGGGCCCAGTTACCCATGAACGGGAGGGTCCAGTTTTGTCAAGTTAAAAAGATAAAAATGGGCA
Source organism: Branchinecta lynchi (assembly GCA_023053575.1). Classification (NCBI taxonomy): domain Eukaryota; kingdom Metazoa; phylum Arthropoda; class Branchiopoda; order Anostraca; family Branchinectidae; genus Branchinecta; species Branchinecta lynchi. Next base: position 22,229,340 of record JAKZAP010000007.1, on the reverse strand, counting down.
ATCTGAGCCCAGTTGCCCCTGAACCAAGTATGGGTGTGGTTTGAGGCCTGCAAAATGCAAAATGAGACCCCAATGTTCACAAACCTACCAAGTTTCGACTTGATATCTTTTGATTCCTGTCACGAGTAACGAACTTTACTCCTGAGCAATCTGGGCCCAGTTGCTATTGCAGGGGGTGGAGGGGGGGTAGGTGAAACTTTGAAGGTAATTTCCCAGCCCTAGGATCTACAAGTACAAGGAATTTCATCGTCCTATGTCCAGGTCTGGTCAAGTTATGAACATTGTTCAGTGAGCAATCCGGTCCTATTTGCCCCTGAACCGGGTGGGGGTGGGGGTGGGACCCCTAAAAGGCACAACTAGACCCAAATACTCACAAGTGTACCACTTTGAACTTGGCACTTGCACTGGTTCACGAGTTATGAGCTCCACAAAATACGGTGAAAACCGAAAGCCGAAAGCTGCTAGATCGCTCCCAATAGTGGATTGTTCCGAGGAACACTTCACTAAAAATGAAATATGTTTTACCAATCGATACATTTTCGTGATTTCCAAGCGTTCATCATGATCATCCTTGTCTCTAGGTTTTTGCTTACAAATTATCAGAACAAACCGACGAATTGGCAAATTCCTACTTCCATCATCTGAACCAGCCTTGCAAGTACCATATGAGCTTCTACCTCTTGTTGAAACAGACAAGCATCATTATATTCTTTTTTTTAAAAATGTGGTGTTCGAAGCAGGTGGTGGGGGAGCAGCCATGTGGATCAGTAGAAGGCAGGCACTTCAACATTAGAGTTTGTACAAAATGACTGCGAAAGATGCGACCTGTTTAGGTCCACGCGCGGAGACTTCTGTTCTGGAATTTGGACGTACTACTCACATGTGACTAATGTCTATAGACTATGTTTGTGATAAATGATATGTGAATATAATACGATTTGAAAATGTCAAAAACTGTACACATGTTTGCAGCTCATTTGGGGTCTTCAGACAAACTCGAGAGGGAGAGTGTTTTCCGACGGATCATAATCGTTGTTGTAATTACCCTTTCTCCTTCAGAAAGTGCTATTATGTATAAATACCAATCGCTCACTCATGATCGTCACGATCGTAGCTCTGAGCATTTTGTGTAAACTAGCGCAGCATCGAGCTATTGAGAAAGGAAAGTATTCAAACTTGGATGTTATTTTGGTTGCCGTAATTGTGTGAACATACGGTCTTGTTGCTGGAGCTATTTTCAAAGTTAGTAAATTAGAAGCCCGAATGATTAGCCGTTTACATAAATTAAATTATTGCATTGCAATCTTGTCGTAAAGTAAATTGTGCCAGAGGCATCAGTTCAGAGAAGCTCTGAATGTCGCAGTGTTAACAAACTCTCTGCAATTTTTTTTATCCGGTTTCTGGTTTTAGCCTAGAAACAGTTCCGAATTATGCAACGCAGAAATCCAAGTTTTAATTTTACTACTGTGTTTTTCTTTTGCTTTCCGGTTTCAGCCAAAATTTAATCCTGGAAATATAGTGCTGTCAAAACCTCGGAAAAACATGGACCCGCACCTCAAGTACTCCCCATCTTGAAGTTTGAGGATAGATGGGAGTTATTTCTCTCGTTCCTTCCGGCAAAAAAAAAAATTGCAGCGAAATCTTAAGAGAGAATGTTCCGCAGGAATCTGCTATAGTAGGCTATCGGAGGACGAATTCTCAGACCCCCCCCCCCCTAAACTCCATTTATGTTTTTAGCTTGCATCTTAAAGCACAATGGGCACTAACTATGCTTTATTTTTTATAAAATGCTTCACAAATGCACATTTCTGACTTCCACTAGATAGCGCTTAAAAAATAAGCCGTTTCCCTGTCATTGCTTGTCATTGACTCTTCGGCGTATTGGCGGAGACAATTTCAGAGCACGGTATTGGAAGGCGCGGAAATTCAAAGACTCGGCCATGTACGAAAATCAATCATTTTCTAGAGCTGAGTGATGAGACTGTCATGACTGCTAAAATAAACCGTCTCTGTGGCTGGCAGATTGCTCTAGTGATATATTTTGAAACTTTATCTTGTTTGTAGAACCGAACAAGGGTTTTGTTTTCTGGATGTAAAGTTACAAAACTGTGAAAAATGTACAAATATAACCGAACTACTTGCAGCTGATTCCAGAGCATACACGGAGTTCTCAGTCAAAGCCGTTATGTAATTACACCGAATGGATAAGAAAAAATAAACTCCGCTTATATTTATTGCTTGTCATTGACTCTTCGTTAGCGGAGACAATTTCAGAGCATGGTATTGGAAGGCGCGGAAATTCAAAGACTCGGCCATGTACGAATATCAATCATTTTCTAGAGTTGAGTGATGAAACTGCCATGACTGCTAAAATTAACCGTCTCTGTGCCCTAACCTGGTGACTGAGGATGCATCGCATCATCGCCAAGGAGAGTCTTAATCTAGGGAAATGTGGTGTAAATCTCTATGTTTTTTGGTCGGTCGGCTGATGTGAGGGCCACTCCTTTTGTTGATCGGTGATGATGTTTGCAAATTACAACTCATTGTCAATTTACTAAGTTAGTGTTGGCAAGAAAAGTGTAGCCGGCAATTGCCGAGTGCCGAGTAAGTTGGCAGTTGGCGAGTGTCCTCGTAAAACAACTAGAGCTTATTTTATAATAAAACACTTTGCGCCGGGGGTGTGGAATTCAATGCCTGAGGAAGAAAGGGTTGCGTCTACCCTTTCAGCTTTCAAGTCACAGGCCAAGTCCTTTTTCTTATCAAAACATAATTTTCTTTTTTCTTTTTTTTTTTGGGGGGGGGGATGGTTGCTTTGTTGGTGGGAGATCGTTCACTAGTGGATTTTTCTTGTCAATTTGTTATGTCTTCATTCTTATTTTCTTCTTCTTCTTTTTCCCTCCTTCTTTTATTTGTTTGGTTAGTTTCCCTTAGACTATATGAATAAAGAAAAAGCACTGCCCAATGCCAGGCCTTATGGTGGGGCCTTACAGAGCCGATGGTGTTTTTCATTTTTTATGAATAAAACTGAAGAAACTGAATCTGAATAAACGTCGAGGTAGAAAATATCAGATATAAAAATAAAGAAAGAAAATTTTGTTGGGATAATTGTGGTTGCCCTTGTGGCAACCCTTGTAATTTTTGCAATAGAAGAGGCGGGGTGAAGTTCCTTACGTGGTATGGTATTTCGCTTTGCACTGCTCTCATAACTGCGCTCAGGAGCTCGACTTTGTCTGTCATCAGTCTCTCTTCCACTCCTTGGATGTGGAGGATTTCCTCCATGTACTTCAGCGCTTCGGCTCTGCCGATCATTTTTGCGCTACTCATTCTTGCAACACTGCGCACTTCAAAAATTGTGTTGAAGAGTAATTGTGCGACTTCTTTTTTGCACTCACTTCTCACCCGACACCTTGTTGTCCAGGTTAGTGTCCACTTGCTAGTAAACACTCATGTCACGTTTCAGCACCTGATGACTTGCGATTGGTTACTAAAACCCAATATTGACTGTCAAAAGGCAACCGGCGGGTTATGCTCTTTAGTTGCCAGACTGTAATATTGACCAAGCCTTGAGTAGCGGAATTTATGCCCAAGTCCAGGGTTTGTTCACATGTGCTTTGAAATGTCAGACTGTCTGATCACTATCTACTACTCTACTGGCCTAAAATGCTGGACTGGTGCTTGTATTAAGACCTGAAGTAACCAGTCTGTAAAAACCTTTCCGAGTAGATCAGGTTTTTCCTACGTAATAAGAGCTTGCTATACCCAAAATAGATAGATCAGCCATGACCTAGATATTGTCCGACTGTTGGGCGCTACTATCTGTGCGATGTAGATGGTTCTTCCTTCATGAAATCCAACGACGAACACTCTTGATGACTATCCTCGGCGATGCAAAATCTCCGGGTACCTAGCGGAAGAAAGGCAGAAGTGGGACTTCGTGATTGGTTCACACATGCTTTGAGTCGTCGAGTTTGAGTCGTTACGGAGACGCTATCTCCTTCTTCCTGAGGATCACTGGCGTGTTGGGGACTTGGTCATATCAAGAACAAATAAGAGCAAGAACTGCTGTCTCCCTATATCTGTCACACAACCAAGCTGAGACGAGTCGACTCCCGACGCAAACGAGCGGAGGTGGATCTTACCCGGGACATCAAAAGTCGTTACCTCTACAGAGAAGGTGTAACGCAGTAAACCACTGAGGAAGAAATATCGAATGGAGGCAGCAGTGATAAGCCTGTTCACACTGGGCTGGGCGGGCGCTGAAACAGCGGTTGCCGGCTCATTGATTCAGACAAGCTTTCGGGGGTTGACAAGAAAATTCCTAAGAATATCAAAATATACAGAAACTGCCATTTGATGCAAAGCAGATTTTACAAATGCGTCAAATTTAGTTAAAAGTAAGACAAACTGTATATATATCTTATTGAAAAACCCAAAGGCCGTATACAGGTAACGTAAGATATATGGTAACGTAAATTGTATCTTTTCGGGGTCAATTCAATTAAGTAGTGTCAATATCCAGAACAAGAAGAGATAAATTTCATTCCAGGTATTTGCTCTCATATGAGAATATCAGATGAAAACAGGCAGATTCTTTAAAAAAAAAAAGGCTGTGTTTCAGGTTTAATAGGCTAAGTGGAAATGAACAAATATTACGCAGATGGAATAGGCTTCTACTCTGACAAACTAACCAGAAACGTTTTGAATTGCATTTTTTTAAAAAAACTAGGACTTCTATGTGGGTCCTAGACAAACTAGAACCCATGTGGCAAGGCCTCAGTACGAAAACCAAAGACTTTCTTTGATGGGAAAATACACCGTTGACATCGAATTATTTGTAATTAGTGAACTAAAAGACAAACAAGATAGACCAAGTTGAGGTGAACTTTCGTCTTTCGATTAACTACTGAATCGAAATCTAACTCACTAAATTGAAATGTATACAATTATACATTTCGGAAAAAAAGAAGAAAAAACACAAAATATACACTCACCTACTGGTATTATTTTGGCTATTCCATGCTATTCTACCATTTCGGTAATTTCAGTAATCCTCGAAAGCCTTAATTACGTTACTCTTAGTTTACACTCGTCTGACAAAGTTAATACTACAGATGTTGAAACTCAATGGATCATGACTTCAGTGAGTGTGCTTCAAATCCCGGTTTGCATTGTATGGTTCTCCCGAGAGACATAAAAAGGGAATGTCACAAGGGATTAAATCTTCATACGTATAGTCATGGTCATGGTGTAACAAAAGCGACTATGAATGACCATCGTCAAGTTCGCTTTTTGTTTTTCGCATCACTAATATTCACTAATCAGACGCCAGCGTCTACTCAAACAAAATCAACGCCGTTTCCTTCCCGTGTGAACAGGCCAGAACATCCGCCTCGCTAGTGGCTAGGTTGTTTTCTTCGTAAATGACTTAACGGCGGAGAGTCGGAGACCAACGAGTATACACGGGCGACCAAGAAATGGGTCCACCTCCGCTCATTGTTGTCGGAACATTTATAGTCGGTGGATGGACGAGAGACCATTGTTCTTACTCGTTATTTGTTCTTGGTCATATAGAGTATTGCCGCCATATGCCCTAAAGAAACAATAACAATCACACGATTAGATCGTGAGTTATCTGAAGGGGGAATACGCGATTAGGCGTTCGGCTCGTACTCAGTCGCGCATTAGCGCCGTGGATAAGCCAGTCAGTAGTCAGCACTAAAGTCGGAAGCCAGAATTGACAAACTTGAAGAAAAAAATTGTCATAGCATAGTTATTATAGAGTTGTTACATAGGGTTAGTAAATACAGTTTAATTACGCAGGGGAAGAGGCATTTTAAACAGTTTTTAACATGGCTAGGCCTATGAGGGATATATTAAAAATTTAAATAACCGAACAGACCTGGTTAAACGTTTTTGCTTTAGACAGGCCCATCTAGCGGCAAAAAATCTAGTCCGGGAGGAATTTTAGGAAGGGCTTATTCGGGGATCAATGCTGTCCGTTTCCCACGCTTCTTAATTTTTGTTTCGTTCGCTGAATGTCGTCGTAACCGAGAGGTTAAGGGGATAGAACTGGAGAACAGATTGACCCGCCTTCAAACCCGGACTGAATGTCGTGTTAGCAATGGAATGCGGCCGGGCCGTATTCCGAATACACAGAGAAATCCGGGAGAAAAGACCGGAAATGCTGGTTGTCTAGCTCTAGAGGACTTAATTCGAAAGAATTCTGAATGGCCAAGATAACATTAACAAATATAACTTAAACATGGTCATACACAACTGTTTACAATATGTATAACATCCATCATCATGGTCCCAAGAAAGGGAAAAATAGCAAGTAACCTCTCAGTAAAAAAAAGAACAACTGACGAGACGACCAAGAAACTGTCAATACTTAATGGACAAACCATCAATCTTCTTACATATTATGTATTTATCACCCAATATTTTATTTTATTTTTCAAAATAGTAGCTACGACTTTTCACTGCGTAAGATTGAACGCGACTTATTAGCTGGGAAAGAGTGGCAGGGCTCAGTTGATGATTCTACTGACCACGCTACGGTGCATTTATAGAGTCGAGACTACAAACCAGGCCTGGGTAGGAGCGTCAAATCATAGGTGGCGCGATTCTGAAGCACCGTTATTGGCAAGCTCAAAACAGATAACCAATATGGTGCCTACCGTTTGGTTTGAGGCGGGGGTTTGTGGTGTAACCCTGTAAGACAAGCCAAAGTCAACCCGGCTTCAGATGGAAACATGGAGAAATCTAGGGTAGGTGACAGGAAGGATATGCGAAAGCACCAGGATGACGTGCCCCCAACTGCACATTTGTATTTTCCTTGAATTCCAACTAGACAAAAAATAGACAAAATGAATAAGACTAAATGTTTTGATGGGATCCCAAAAATTCCATATTTGAGAAGAAGGGCCGAAATATCGCTGATGAAAAATCATAGCTGACGTATCCGTTGTAAACATTGTTTGAATAAATCAATATTTGATCCGGACAGGTGGGTCTTATCTTCGCCAGATCCAGTCTTCACCAGACTCCTTGAACACTTTACTATTAAAATTTAGAAACAGATTACGGCCAAATAACTAATCATCTGAGAAGACCAAGTTCAGATATGGATTCAGGATATGTGCTTAGTCATATATATTTAGACGAAACCGATAGAATCGTCCTGCCTTACTTCTGACAATTTTCTGGTCCGGCAGAATTCCGGAGCTACTTGTCCGGCGAAAAAATAAATCTAAAAAAAAAGAATTCAGCGTATCTCCTTATTCCTATATCCAACATCTAATCAACAAGTATAACTTATAACAAATTTTTCCGGTTTCAGCCAGATTCCGGGCGAACTATATGTCCGGGTAAAAAATGATTGCGATATACGGATTCAATCTCTCTGCTTACCTGTAAATTTGACATCTATTGAACTACAAAATGGACTTTTGCTTTTAACAAATTTTCCGGTTTTGGCGGAATTCCGGGCGAACTACTTGCCCGGGTAGAAAATGATTTTCATAGAAGTGTTTAGCATGTCTTCTTACACACCGAACATCTAATCAACTTCATATAAAACTTTTACTTTAACAAACTTTCCGGTTTGGGCCGGATTCCGGGGACATACTTGTCCGGCGAGGAAATGGTTTTCATAGTCGTGTTCAGCATGTCTTCTAACCCCTTAATCGATCTCATTAGCTGTGTAAAAATATTTTTTGCCCCTTAATTTGAACCCATCCCCCACCCCTAAATGTAGGGATACATAGCCCATCTACGAACTCAGCCTTACCCTTGGCTCGAAGGATCCTCACACCAAGCTTCTTCAAAATACTTCGTTCCCTTCGAGAGTTAACGTGCTCACAGACGGGCAACTTTTGCAATGTCATAGGTATCCCTCCACTTACGTTTTGGGATCCCAAAAACATCCAGCCGGTATTTTGGTAATAAGTTAAGAATTGTAGCTAAATAGTTGGCAGTATATCTTTTCTTGCTGTGAAGTTTGCATGTCATTTCTCCCTAACAATCAGCCATGTTTCAATGAGGAAAAGGCGTGACTGATTAAATGCACACGTTACTGTACACGTCTACAGTTACCCTAACCTGGTGGATAAGGTTAACCTTAGGATACATCGCAGCAACATTATGGTACAAGGAGAGTCTTAATCTAGGGGATTGTGGTGTAAATCTCTATGTTTTCGGGTCGGTTGGCTGATATGAGGGCCACTCCTTTTGCTGATCAGTGAGGATCTTTGCAAGAGCAGACTCATTGTCAAGTTATTAAGAAGACGGAAGTCCCGCTGAATAGGACTTGTGTCCCTGACCTGATTGGGTTTAATCAAACGTCCTGCCCACCTTGGTTTACGTCGAGAGGTGTATACAATCTTGCTGATTTCCTTACTCTAGTTATTCTAATTTCATGCTTATTTCATTACTGACTTCACAGTCTTGCTGATTTCTTCTAGTTCTTCTGGTTTCATGCTTCGAGGAAAGTAGAAAAACGAGATTTTTGTTTATTTTTATCTTGACCAGCTTTAATCCCTCTTAGATGATGTGCGAGGGATAAATAAAATTTGGGATATTTCCGTTGCACTTCCGGGGAGCCTGCCAGAAGCTCTGTGGAAGGTATTATTCAAAGTGTTAGTAAATTATTGAGGGTTTTTGGAGTTGGATGAAAGCTTCCGCGCTTTCCAAGGCGGATGATTATACGTACAAGCAGTAAAATTGTAAATATACACAGAATTCGGAATTGTAAATTATCGCAGATTTGTACATATATCCTTTGAAGACGCACATTTTATCTTTCGTTAGTTTACTTTTATCTGCTTGTCCTTCACTGCGCATCGTGTCTTCTGAGTTTAGTTACATGTCGTTTTATTGTTTGCTAGCTCCGCATCGTTTTCCTGTTGTTATTGTTTCGGATTTTATGATCTAGTTTCTGTTTTTCGCTGAGGACGGTTTGCCGGAAGTGCAACCGAAATATCCGAAATTTTATTTATCCGTCGAAAAAACAAGATAATCTAATTTTTTTTTTCAATTTTTGTTCTCAATGAATGGTTAGCTTGGCTTCAAACCTTACATTCGCGCTTAAAGGTCCCGTCTTACCCATAATGCAAATGCAACCTACTTCTGTAATCACTCCGTCAAGTCTGAAACCCGAAGACCTGAATTTCACACTATACATTGTAGCCCCGTAATGACAACACTGATTTTCGCTATTTTTGATGCGTATTTGGTATTATTCTCCCGACGATTTGCGACGAGAACCTCCATCGTCAGAAAAACCGGTTATTTTTTTTTTCCTGGACTCAATGGGGCTGGACAAAAGCTTAAAACAGCTTGGCTGTTTCTAAGCTTTTTTAAGCTAATTCTAAGATCATTCAATCCTACGGAGCTACTGACATTTTGTCGGGGGTGCAAGATTTGCACTCTGATTTCTGATTTCCGATTTCCGTTAGAAGTCTTGTCTACGTCTGTTGCCGCATCATCGACTGATCAGACTTTTTTTTATTGATAGCGGGAGGCCTATTGTATGTTTCGGATGTTATTTTCCTGTTGTCTTTTGTTCGTTTCTCTTTTTTATGTATCTCTACTCCGCACTCTTTTGTTGTAAAACATTTTGTGGGTTATAAATATACTTACTTACTTACTGCGGGTAGTTTGTTAAAAGCAGAGCCTAATTTTAAAGTATTCAGTAAAATACTGGAACATAAACCGTAAATAGTGTGATGGGTCCTTTCCGAGGGTCCCTCCTCCAATTCATCTCTATACTTCGTCATGCCTGTAGCTTTTTTCTACCATGAAAGTATAATTAAATAGGCCACTGGCAGAACTTTTACCAAGCTGATACTTCCGTCATGTTGCTACATGTAAGTAAGTGTCCAATACCATTGCTCAGCACTTGCATTCAGTTCGGTGACGCTGTAATGAATAAATGACGCAATGAATCAGCCGCGAATAATTAGTATATAGTGGTATATATAGTAGACCTTACCTTGGACCTTAGTTCAAAAGCCTCAACCGTTTGTCCCACATTGATGCTGCGGCGATGATTCCCTCCCGTTCGGGAATAGCGTTCAGGTTTATTCAAATTGTGGGATTATGTCAAAATTATATATTTCTTTTTGGGACCCCAAAACGTAATGACATCGCAAAAGTTGTCCGTCCGTCTGTAAGCACGATAACTCTCGAAGGGAATCAGATATTTTGATGAAACTTGGTGTTAGGATTCGTTCGGTCGTCGGACCAGTCGAGTTCGTAGATGGGCTTTGTAGCCCTACGTTTAGGGGAGGGGGTTCAAATTAAGGGGCAATCAAAATATTTTGAAACAGCGTGATAGTCGATTACGGGGTAAGAAGACATGCTGAGCACGATGGTGAAAACCATTTTGTCATCGGACGAGTAGTTCGCCCGGAATCCGGCCAAAACCGGAAAGTTTGTTAAAAGTAAAAGTTTGAATTGAAGTTGACTAGATGTTCGATTTAGGGGTAGGAAGACATACTGAAGACGATGGTGAAAACCATTTTCTCGACTTACAAGTAGTTCGCCCGGAATCCGGCCGAAACCGGAAAGTTTGTTAAAATTAAAAGTTTTATTTCGAGTTGATTAGATGTTCGATTTAGGGCAAGAAGACATGTTGAACACTTATGTGAAAGCAATTTTCTACCCGGACATATAGTTCGGCCGGAATCCGGCCAAAACCGGAAAACTGTTAGAAGTTAAAGTTTTTTTTCTAGTTGATTAGATAACCGATTTAGGGGTAAGAAGAGATGCTGAATCCGTGTGTGATAATCATATTTTACCTGGACATATAGTTCGACCGGAATCTGGCTGGAGTCGGAAATATTTGTTATAAGTTAAATTTTTATTTGAAGTTGATTTGATGTTCAATATTGGGGAAAGAAGATACCCTGAGTTCGTTTTTCAGCTTTCTTTTTTCGTCGGACAAGTAGTTCTGGAGTTCGGCCGAAACCAGGGTATTGGCAGAAGTGGCAGGAAGTTTTCGTCAAAACAGACGTGACTTATAGGGGTAAACACACATGCTGAATCTATATCTGAACTTGGTTTTCTCAGATTATTAGCTATTTGGCCTTAATCTGTTTCTGAATTTTAATTGTAAAAATGTTCAAGGAGTCTGGCGATGACTGGATCTGGCTAAGACAAGACCCAGTTCTCTGGATTAGATATTGAATTTTTGGGATCCCATCGAAACCTTTGGTCTTGTTCGGAGTCGCATCATAAAAATTGTCCGCGCTCCTATAGTTTTGGACACGTGATTTTGATGAGGATGTAGTCCCGTTTCACTAGAAGCAGTGTTGCCACTCCACCAAAATAAATTTCACTACCAGAGTAGCAAAAAAGTATTACCTAAAGAGAAAAAGCACTATTCTAGTCCCGTTTGACTGGACTGGAAGCATTATTGGTTCAGTGAATTGAGAAAGACTCAGGCTTTAAAACTGGTTTTGCAACCAGGGGATCTCAACTTACTGAAGTTTCCTAAATTTGTCAACTGTAATGAGTGTATATCAGTAACGTACAGGTGAGCTACCCAACGTCGAGCATACATAACCTCGAAGTTCGACTCAAAATGTTACAAGGAAATGTCTTCGCCGTCTAAGTGGTTGTCTACTCTGGATTTTTTTACACCAGCCGCCAGCGATTGCCACGTTTTACAACATTAAGAGCAACATGTTTAAAAGCGGGAATCACGTAATTTATCGGTGCCGGCTTCACTGATTTGCCCCAATACCGATTATAAATGTATTAGTATATAATGTATCACAGCTTTCTACCCGAAATACAGTAGAAGTATGCTTCTTTGAGCGGCGCCGAAGACTGTGATGAAATAAACCTAGGCAACATTAATGTATAGTCGTGAGTGTAAATAATAGCTTAAAAGAGCCATGCGAGTTATCATGCCCATTCACTAGTTTTCTTAGTTTCTGTTGTGTCGTTTTCGGTCACTAAATTCATTTTATCACAACTCTGATACTATTAAAATTTGTGTCGACCTTTTTTACGTGCCTTGCGAATAATTGTTCGCATTCTGGGGGGGGGGGGCACGTGGCCTTAACATCTTATAAGTTCTGTGGGGGGGGGGGGGTTAGCTACTCAACACTCTAAACCTGCAGTAGAATCTTATTCACCAAATTAAGTGGCAAGCTCAGGTCATTGAGACATCAATTCAGACAAACCTGTGAATTGTTGGAATGTGCGCCTATACCTAATCATTATCAAGCTCAGTACTCTAAAGCAGTGATTCCCAACCTTTTCATGGTTTGAAAAGGTTGCGTACCCCCTTTTCGCAAAAAATTTCCTTAGCTTATTTAGCAACCTGAATGGCAATTTCAATTGCAATGTCTTCGATTGTTCTTGAAATAGTATTGTTTGACACAGGAACAGTTTTTACTAGCTGTTTTAGAATGAACATTATTTCATTGACTTTCACTAGGGTTGTAATCAGAGCCGTCACGTACAGGCTGGGAACACCCCCTCCCCCCAAAGTGGTCTTCCAGACGGTTAAAAAGAAATGAATTGCGCGAAGCACCGCGATTTTTCGTAGAAACAGTTTTTTTTTAGCAGTCGGTAGAACTGACCACTGTGATTTTCTCTGTGTATTTTTACCTTTTGTTTTACTTTACTCTGGGATATTTTGTTGTGTTTTTTCTGTTTTCGTTTTTATATACTCCGTTGTCTTCTCTTTCCTGTACGATGGATGAAAAATAAACACATACATTAATTCCTTCAAGTTCTTCAAATTTTTCAATATTACTACACAAAAGTACAACACTGAGAAGAGAGGTGAATTCGGTTCACTAAGATGCAAGTTACACTATATCCAACATTAAAACACATGTAGTTTTCTAGCGATACATCTCCAGTTCTCCACGCCCAGGAGGACCCGTCAAACTCTAACACAAGAAAACAAACAATATTTCTTATAAACAAAACAAAACAAAAAACTACTGTATTTTAAGGTGACGGATAGCCTACACACATCAATATATCTAAATTTATATGAATCAAAATATCAAACAGTAATAGTTGCACGAGGCCTGATCTGACAACTGGTATGGACAAATGAGCACATAACGGTCATGGTAAATTATCCAGTAGCGCGGTACTGAGTGACGTAGTGAAAACCTAGTCCTCTCAGTAACCACTTTAGGAAGACGGAAAGAAAGCAAGCCATGAAGCGGGTTTCATATCAATAGAGAAATAATTTGGTTTTTGATGACGGTAAAATTTTATTTTAAATAAGATGGAACTGGTTAATAGCTTACTTACAGGACAATATGATGTAAATTGACGCTGTTGGTGATTTTCTAGGAAAATAACATGGCGATGGCAGATAAGTTTTAATGATCCGAACTATTTTGAATAATCTGCAGCGGTTTAATATGCTTCTGAAAAGTATTCATATATCATAGGACAGTAGCTTAGCTTAAATATGAGTGAACTAAACAGATATTGGAAAATAACACCGAGACAGTCATTGAAAATAACCTATCCGAGCCGAAGGCGAGATTGATATTTTTAAATGGCCGTCTAGGTTGTTATTCCGAAATGGAGTTATGATAACGATTGTAACTTTTTTTTGTTTAGGTAGCCTACTCAATCTTCTTTGCTTGGTGGTACTTATTCGCTACTTTTGGAGGGAATTTTTGTTTAGTGAAATGTGAAAATGACTACTGTTTTGACCCGTGCATTTCAGTTTGTAACAAAACAACCCTTATCCACACCATGTTTTTTACTTGTGTCGAAGCAGACGCCATCTAGCGGCGGGCTCGATAGATAGAATTTATCAAGGCGGGCTCGATAGATAGAATTTATCAAGGCGGGCTCGTAGAGAGATAGAATTAATCAGCCTTAAACCGCTGTTGTCACCGGTTGCAGAAGTCTGTGATTTGTCACCCATTTTCGTTTCTTCGACAAAGCGAGCAAGAACTCTGCGACCGGTTCTTTACCAGTAAATGCTAAAACGAAGAATAAAAGTTAAGGCGTATAGTTATGAAGACGATAAAGCGAGATTTCTCGTTGATAGTTCGTGAAAAGGACCAAGTTTCTTAGGTGCCAGAATATAATTGTCTTTTACAGCCTAAAATCACAGGTTCGATCAGAACAAGACCAAAGGTGTCGATGGGATCCCAAAAATCTAAGATTTGATCCAGACAATTGGGTCTTGTCTTCGCCAGATCCATTTAAAAGGATGATGCAGTATTGGAAAATGACGTCGGAACTATAGGCTGATACGGAAAGATTTAGATAGTTTTTTTCCGGATCTATTATACCTACTCTACTGGGGGGGGGGGGGGGGGGGGGCATTTACCGACTGGCTGGTAATTTTTACCGACTTTTTCTACAGAAAAAATAACAAAACTGACTTTTTTTTAAAAATCGACTGTTTTCATGACAAAAATCAAGTGTTATGACGAAAAATCGCGGCGCTTCGCGCAGACTTGGTTATTTTCTTACCGAATGGTCGACAGCATTGAGGGGGCTGTTTTTCACTGAAAGTACTGTTTTTTATTTATTTTTGGAGGACACCTCCTACTTTTAAGTATTTGAGAAAAGTGCTCGATGAACATTGGCGGTTGATATGGCTTCGTACCAACCTCCACAAAATTAATTATCATAATATAACTTCATGTGGGATATAGGAATACATGAATTGCGGACCTGTTCGAGAAAAGTTATAACCCTTTACGTGTTATGTTCAGCGAAAAAATAAAAAATTAAGAGTTAAAACAGATTTATTCTCATATAGCGTTTAGCAACAGATGCACAAACATCTTATCAAATATAAGCTATCAAACATAAGTTCTTATTTAGTTTTTGTCGCACGTCAGAAAACAAAAAATGGCAGATTGTACGTACACAAAAGCAAAACAGAAAAATGGTTGACTAGCAAAAACGTTGACTAACCACCATCTATTTACAAGGCTTGTCAGAGGGAATGTTGATAAAAAGTATGAAAGAAAAAGCCAAGCGAAAAACTTCGTTAGATAGTCCGGCCGGAATCTGGATAAAATCACAAAAATTACTGGTAATACTTTAATAATAGATTGTTAAACGTGAAAAGAACAAAATTGTAATCGTGTTTTCAAATAAAAGTGAAACTGATTCGGTTATCTTTCAGGCGGCTGGCAAGGAACGGCAACTAACACGAACAAAGTTGAGTGCTTCGACATTGCACGTGGAGTCTGGGAAGAGAAGGCACCGATGATAGAGCGACGCTACAGACCAGGTAAGTCAACCGGATTGTGGGTGGTTTTCCGGTTTCAGCATTTCTCCGAACTCTGGCGGTGTGGTTTTGTTGTCAATTGCAGACTTTCACGGTTTTATATTCGCTTGTATTTTCGACTGATCTGGCACAGCAGATGGTGGGTTTGTACGCAAGCAGCAAAGGCTGATGTCCGGGCTTCAAGTCCGAGAAGCTGGGTTTTTATGGTACTACCCCTTCGGCAAAGTGCCATATAGCGATCGCAGTTTCTGTCAATCCGTCAGTTTGTCGGTCGGTCCGGGGTTTGCTAGTTCGGGCACTTCCAGATAAGCTAGGACGATGAAACTTGGCAGGCCAATCAGGGACCCGAAAAGATTAACTTGGAAACAGTCATTTCTCCGATCCGGCCATCGTTGGGGGAATGGAAATCCGGAATCTTGAGGTATTTATAACTTTGAACGGGTGATCGGATCTGAATGAAACTTGATAATTGGAAAGACTTCGTGTCTCAAATGACCCACCTGAAATCCGAATCGGATCCAGTGACTTTAGGGACAGCTAGAGGGAGGGGGGAATCTTGGGAAACGTTTAGAGTCGGGGGATCGGGATGAAATTGGTGGGAAGCACAAGCACAAGTCCAGATACATCATTAAAAGAACATGACCGGATTCGGGCACTTTGGGGGGAGTTGGGGGGGGGATTCTGGGGATCCAGCGAGTTCGGGACTTACCGGTATACTAGGGTGATGAAACTCGGCAGGAATATGAGGAATCCGAATAGACCAACTTGAGAATAGTCGTTTGCACGGTCCGAGTATCGTGGCGGGAGTGGAGGGATAGGTAATCTAGTAGCATTAATAACTTTTGGACGGGCTATCGGATTTGAATGTAACTTGGCAAGTGGAAAAAGCTATCGTCTCACATGTTCCATGTCAAGTCCGGACCGGATCCGATACTTGGGGGGGGGGGGCGCACCAGAATTGTTGTGAAACGCTTAGTGCCGAGGGATCGGAACGGAACAAGAAGTAGGAGGTGTGGCGGGAAACGGAAGTTAGAAGATATGCTCCGATTCTAGTTAAATTTGATGGACGGGAAGAGTGTGTCCGAGTCGTATTCGACCACAGTGGGGGGAGTTGGAGGGGAAGTCTCGGAAATGTTATGGCTAGCATAGGGGTTAAACGATTGGAGTGGTTTGAATGAAAGTTAGAAAGTAGAGAGATCGTATACCTTACATGGCATCTTCTAGAGTCCGGGCCGGATCTGAGCACGGTGGGCGGGGGATTTCCGGAAAAATGCTCAGATCTCCTCCTACTTTGGTCGGATCCGGTCACGCCAAATGACAAATCTAGGCCACATAAACTTGGTACTGTCCAACTTGCGTCCCATTCGGCCCATCCGTTTGGTTTTTGTGCATGTCACAAAGTTTTCAGACCCCCCCCCCCCCTCCCCCAATTCCCCAACCATGGCCGCATGGGGCTCGGACACATGCTTTGCATACCTAAGTCATAAAGTCATCAGTGCCATCTAGGGAGCCGGATGTCTGCTGGTTATCACTGTGTACTTTCCTTCGTTTGGAACTCTTTGAAATAGGGAGACATTGGATCATGAGAAAATTGTCCGGTACAGTAAAGCTGTGAGTTTGTACTGCACAGTAGTATTTACGGAACACAAATTATTTTAATTTGTTCAGTAGCTGAGAGTCAGAGGCTCTGATCATTATCCAGTCCTTCATTGCTTGCAAATCTCGAAAAACTATTATTATTAATTTTATTACCCATCATAATGTACAAATACAAAAAATGGAATAAGAGAGAAAAATAGAACGAAGACAATACAGCCTACAACTACGTTTATACAAAGAAATATCTTCAGCTATTGTGTAACAATAAACATCTTGCCTTTAAGGCCCATCACAATCGTTTTTAGCTAATACTTAGTACCAGGTGGTTCTGAAAATCACTCCGAGACCGAGGCTTTGCCGGGATTCTGCTGATTGCAGTTGATATTGGTGCTAGTTTCGGGTACAAGCTAGCCTCGGACCCCAGTTGAAATCAGTTCAGCTTTTGATGTTACTAGCCAACTAGATTGCTTTGGGGAATATTGAGGAATATTCTGATTGGCTAGTGCTGAACCATGTCAGACCGGATAACAATGACCTAATTCACTTTCGATTTTCGAAACAGCAAAGTGTGGATGTGATTTTATCTGAAACCAGCCAATCGTAATATTACCCAAAGTAATCTGACTGGCTAGTACCCTCAGAAGTTGAACATATTTCAGCTTCGGTCAGAAACTATCTTGTACCCGAAACTGGCCCCAGTATCGATTGTGAACGGCAAAACCGGTTGTGAATAGGGCTTTACCGCTCTAGACGTTTCACAAGTTAATCTGGGAAGGACTAGACCCTGCTACACTTACCTTACCAAGGTGAGAGATTCAACAAGGTATTCGCAAATAAATTAAAAACACTTGCACATCTTTTTAATATATGACTGATTAAATATAGACCGGAATGATGCTAATGAATGATCACTAAAGACTTTACCTAGAAACTTCTACTAAACTTGTAATTCATTGCAATAAGAAGACCATAGGCTTTACGATAGACGAGTACAATAATAATAATAATAATAATATAATATTTATTTATTACCCACTTACATCAAAAAGATTAATAGTGGAGTATAAACTTGAAGAAGGAAAAAGAAAAAATGGAAAAAGACGTAAAACAGCAACTAAAGTCAACAAAACATTAATCAAACCGTGGTGAGGCGACAAACGCAATAGGCAGCATTCCGCGGCATATGTGTTTTGTTGTTCTTTGATGTTTATGTGAAGCTTGCAAGATTTCTTATCTTTGCCCCGCATATATGTGTGTCAAAAATTTCTGGGTTCTGTTGCGGAAACAGAAGTGTGTACCGCACACTCTACTCACAAGTTGAGACCCATCGTTTTGCCTTTTTCTGCAGTAATTTCAGATGTCTGAAAATAAAGTTAAGTCCAGATAAAATCACAACAAATAGAACCTCAGTCTAACGACCTTGCCATTTTATGATATATCATTATTTAGACTTTAATTTGCTGGGACATTTAAATGTCGCGCCATGTTTGAGCCACAAACCGAAAATCACCTCGAGAGTTACTTGTGAAACTTGTGCCTCAAAGCGAGCCACAAAACCTTGTTGGTGACTAAGCCACACTTGTGGACCACACAAACGACCACAGAAACACACTTTTCGAGCGACCATCCCAGAGCAAAATAACACTAGGGAGTAGCGCCAAGACTTGACAAAATTGACAGACACTCGAATAGCAGCGATACTAGCACCACTAGCTATAGAGAACGTCCCTACTGAAATTCGTTCAGTCGTTCACCAGCGCTGGCTCCGATAACTTCAGATCCTGAGCATAGCAAAAAAGTGATACAGCCTCCATTCCTTCCTTGGTGTCTGCACACCGCGCATTTGGTTTACTAGGAATTTGTAAACCCAAAAGTTTGTCACGCTTTAAATGCCGCATGCGTAATGGGTGGCGCTACGAGTATGGCCCGTTTGCAAACCATAGAAAGCATAGGTCTTGGCGGTAGTTCCTAGTGTTATTTTGCTTACTTTGCTCTGAACAGTAGGGAGTAGCGCCAAACTTGAAAGACGTGATTGATTAGACTTTTTGGCTGATAGTTGATGCGTATTGTCTGTTTGTATGTTATTTTCTTGTTGTCTTTTGTTCTTTTCTTTTTATTTCAATTTATCTCTTCTACTCCACACTCTTATGTTGTAAAATATTTTGTGGGTTATAAATACACTTACTTACTTACTTACTTACTTAATAGCAGCGTCACTAGCACCACTAGGGATAGTGAACGTCCCTACTGAAACTCAATCAGTCGTCCACCAGCGCTGGCTCCAGTAAGTTCATATTCTAAAAACAGCCAACAAAAGTTACAACTTCCCTTGTTTCATCGATGTGTGCAGACCGCATCTTTGTTTCACTAGAAAGCTCTAAATAATCTCTAGATCCGCAAGTTTGTCTCGCTTAAAATGCCGCAAGCTTAGTGGGTGGCGCTACGAGCTTGGTCACACTGGGCTCATTTCCTGGCTGTTTGTGTTGCAAAAGTAGAGAAAAGAAAAAGAACAAGATACATCTGATTCTGAATGTTGTCGTTTTAAACTCAGGAGATCAGTTAGAACAAAACAGCGTGTATAATTATGTTGCAGGAACTTAATTAACCATTATTTGGAGTCTGTCCATTATCCCCAAGCTTCCGCAAAGCCGACCGAATCTCACGTCCCCTAGGGATTTTCAGTTGTTTCTCGAATAGGCTGGTTTTTGAGCCCAGTGTGACCAAGCTCTATGAGTATGGCCCGTTTGCGAAGCAAGGAAAGCATATGTCTTGACGCTACTCCTTAGTGTTATTTTGCTCTGCTCTGGACCAACCGAGCCACATACTCTTTGTGAGATCGCGGGAAAATGTCTTTATTCTCTTAGATGAACTCCATCATGTACACCTAGTCCATAATTTGGTTAAACATTTCGTTCTAGGTGTCTCTGTGATGAACGGCTACATCTACGTCCTGGGTGGGGAAGAAGGATGGGATAAGTACCACGATACGATTGAACGATACAACACGGACACAGATACGTGGGAGATCATTGATATGATGCCATCTTCAAGATCCTGGCTGTCGTGCGTGACGTTCCAGGTTAGTCATTCTGAGAATCTGAGGTTCCTTCCTCTGAAAAAAAAATTGGTGAAGTAGTGGCTCTTGGGTTCAGAGTTCTGCCTTTAGCATTGGTCATCTCCAACTTACAAAACTTAGACTTAGGTCTTCATGCGCCTGGTGGCGCATAAGGCGACAATTTCTGACCTCCACGTGACTTTATCTTGGGCAGCATTCCACATTTCGGTCATCGTGGTCCGACCAGACTTGGTTTCCTTCTGGAGATTTCTGCCAAGGGTGGAGCGCTGCTTACCCTTTGCACGCAGGCGAGACGGTTTCCAGCACCAAGCTTCGTTGGAAACTCTGCCCTCAGCCACCCGCACCATATGACTCCAGTATCTCCATCTTCTCTCCATCAGGACATCTGTCACCAAGCGTTGCTCAGTTATAGCACGAATCTCGCCATTGGTCACTTTATCGGACCAATGGATCTTGAGGATACGCCTGAGACAGATGTTCTCGAAGCTCAAGACAAATGCAGCTCTAAGGAATAAATAAGACCCTGGCAGAAATAAAGCCTTCACATAACCACTGTGCCAGCGGCGCTGAGACTCTGTCTCTTCAGGCTGGGGCAAACTCGAAGTTAAAGGAGCTGATTCAGAAACATTTGCATAAGGCGTATTCTCGTCGTTCCTCGAGGACTCCTCGGGGAATCAAGGGGAACGGCGATAATAGAGGGAGTCATTCCACGAGGACTCCGGGTACGGAAAACAACGAGAACCCGGCCAATGCTTCCAGAATGGATTTTGTTCGAAAAAGAATTATGCAGTTGACAAAATAGTCTGGATCCACTTTATTTTTGGTTTTCTTTATTCTGATCCTTTTTAATTAGTTTTACATTGCACCAGCAGCGCAGCAAAATCTATTCCCCTCCGAATCTAAAAGGGAGTCCTTTTTTATGATGGTGATGATAATTGAAGCATTTCCCGTCCGTGACGACTCGCGAGAGTACGGAGCGAGTCCCTGGGATAAACAAAAACGCAGGGACTTTTCAAAAGGAGTCTCGGGAAACGGCGAGAATACGCCTATAGCGCAGCGCAGAAAGCATAACGAAATCTTTGAGTCAACAGTTCAGACCCCAAAACTAGGTGCGTTCGTCGTACTCCTAATTGTTTCAGTTTGTGTACTCATTAGTCTTTCGTTTTATCCTCTGTAAGTAGGTGTTTTGATCTAAGCATTCTCCGGCGACTGGTCGCAAGAACCAGCCGCCCTGCCGGGTTCTGGTTAATCCTTTGCCTAGACATTGTTGAGTCAAAAAACAGGTCGTAAACCAGGGAGTAATCAGCAGTGAATCCAAAATCTCCTTTAAAAAAAAAAGCATACCACTAGAGTGCACTCCGGCGTCAAAGAACGCTGCTAAATAAGAAGCTTAGCTTACAAAAAAAAAAATTCCGATTTTCATAAACATTACTTGTTTAGCTGTTTAGCATTACTTATTGAGTTGAGTCTGGAATACTTTTCCAGACTCAATTCGAGAAGCGGAAAGTGTACCGCGATTCAAAAATCTGTTAAAGAAACATCTCCTTGAGGGTAGCTCGTGAGTGGAGGCTTTGGAGCTGATTGACAAATTAGTTAATGAATCTTTAGCTTATTTTACTGATGGTTTGATTAGTTATATAATATGGTAGTAAACGTGTACTGGTTGCGTTTTTCAAGCACGTATGTGCTTTGTTTGTAACCGGTCGTCAAGTCGGGAATGATTTTTTTTTTTTAGTAAAATTGTTGAATTCAATCGTATAAGAATCCTAAAAAAGCTACTGTATTAAAGTTACGGTAACATCGCGCAACCTACGTGTTACTCTACCCGACTCGCTAAAGTGCAGTGGTGACTGCGATGGCCGCCAGATAGTGCTACAAGTGTTGTAAAAAAGAGCTTCGGCCGCTGGGAAGTGCTCAGCTGGCGGGACTTTCAAAATCAGAATCAGGCGTCGAAAGGTTTTCAACGAGCGTTTTCCACACTTCTTACAATAGTAAATAGTAGTTACTACTTTCGTTCCAGGCTCGTGAAATGTTAGCACGCTAACCGCTCCAACCTCCCCGAAATAGTATACAGTAGGAAGAACAAATAAGTCAATAGAGCCTCCGTCTTTGGTACCATTCACCGACTATGGATACCCCGGCAAAACTGAGCAGGGCTAGAGCTACCTGCTGAGTTTGAGTTAATGCCCGTCAACTTCCCTCTTCGCATACCAGAGGAAAAGACTGTAGCAGGCGTCACATGTGACTTCACAATTGTAGACAACCATTCGACTTTTATCTCGACATTTTTTCTCCGTGACTCTGCTGCGATATAGCTGTTTGTAGAGGTAACGAATTGTGATGTTCCGCGTAACTCTTACCCTCCGCTCTTTTGTATCGGGCAGGGTATCGGGAATCTATTCGACTCGGCATGGTAGTACTACAGGGATATGGAGACGGAGGTTCTGGTGCTTATTTGTTATTTGCTAATAGTAACTATTTGCTTACCACGCTCGGAAACATAGTAACTACGATCTCTGTTAAGCAATTGGCGAGCTAGCGGTATTTTGCCGGAAGTAGAAAATGTGTTCCAGCCTTGACGCAATCAGGCCAGAAGCCGTGATATATTTTTTTTTAATTGAAAGTTAATGCCAAACTCCCAACCAAACTTTTTTTTACACCGTGTGTGTATTTCGGGTAATAAATTTATTGATTGATTGACTGATTGATAAAAGTAATTTGTATTAGCCGGATAGCAAGAGATTTAGGACTTGGAGACAGCCTAGATCGTAACAGAAATGACCTGTCATTCAGCTAGCGTGCAGTTGGCAATAGTTTAATGTTCGACGGTGCAAAACGGTTAGGTCAGCTACATTTTATTAGAGCTATATTTCGGCCCTTCTTGGCAAGGGTCCTCTTCAGGCTCAAGCTGGAAAAGGAAATTGAACAAGTTGGTTTTCCAGCTTGAGTCTGAAGAGTACACTTGCCAAGAAGGGCCGAAATATAGCTCTGCAGATAAAATGCAGCTGCGAGGTGTGTTTTAAGAGAGTCATAATAGAAATATCTCCGGCATTCAACCTAGCATTTAACACAAGGATGCGCAACCTTGTGTTAGCTTTTATGAAAAACTTCTTACAGGTGCAGTCATCCCTCGACAGCTGTGATTTCCAGTCCTTGTCCAGTTTCCTGAACGAACTGGCCTTTCTCTGGATTTCTGATTATTTCTTTGTCTCCTAGAGTTGATAGATAGATGGATATTTTTATTGATCTAACTCGTAGCGCCAGCATGGCACTACGTACGTTGACCATTACATTTAATGTGTTAAAATACTTGAATATATACTGTAATTACATAAAAGAAAATAAATCACTTGGAATTCACTCGTTTTTTGTTAATTTTCTCAGTAAAATATGGTTCAAAGGAATTCGAATACTGGTTAGTGCGACATCTAACTGCCACCGGGAGATTCTGGTACCGCGTCCGTCCTGTCGCCGGTAAGACGAACAAAATCCTAACCAGGTTTACGCATTCCTTCAAGACTTTTGTTTGCACACCTAGTCCAGTGTTCGTTCTCGGATTTGAATTTCCTCCTTCGCTCCGAAATTTTGAAGAATCGCATGTTTTAGTGATAACAATTTTGAGTGCGTATTTTCGCTTGTTGTCGAGAAGGAAAATAATGGAATTATCTCAGGTTTCAGTTCTAGTTCAATGGGCACATCAAACTACCCCAATCCCACTCTGTAACAACCTAGGAACAATGCTTACCCCCTAGATCAGCAGCTTTTTCAACAGTTTCCTCTCTGTGATATTTCAAAGCGTAATTTTTGGGGCCAGTACATGCTCAGTTTACTAGCTTGGGCAAAGATAAAAGTGATGTTTCTTATAATACTTAGTAGATCTTTATTTTATGCATAAATCAGCTTGTATAATTCAGATTTGAATAGGTTATTTGTTTTTGAATGATTCTTGTAGCTATGTTATTTTTTATAGGCTTATTGCATATTCTGGTACATTTTATAAAGCAAGCTAATCAAGCTTCACAACACTATTACACAAAGAAAAACTTTTAATAGGTACTTTAAGGTAAACTGTCAATCAGGTAAACTGCATCTACGGCTTGACTTTGGTGACATCTCAAATATATCCTTCTCTATCAAGCATTGCTGGGAGTTTTTGAATTTCCTGCCACGATATCCCAGCTCCTAAGATTTGGATCGCCGAAATGCCAGAGAGGCAAAGACAAGGGATAACAAGAACACGGCCGATTTTCGTAGCGCCTTCTAAAGGAAGTCGGAAATGTTTATTTGTGAAGCATTTAATACAAAGTAAAGCATTAGAAGTGTCCAGTGTGCTTTAAATCTTTCTTTTTTTCAGATCCGAAAAGACGATCATCAGCGTGACAAGCAGTGCAGTACGTGAGCTGTGACCAAATCATTCCCAACCCTGATGTTTTATTTCTCTCCAGAATACTCGTCGATGTTTTTATTCATCCAAGTCTCCTTTTATATTTCATTCGTACCCAGGTTTATTGTCGGAATAGATGTGATTAATTAGCTGTGTTTTCGATCGCTATTAGAGTTGGCCTTTTAAGAGACCAGTGCTCCAATCGGATTGGTCTCGCTTTTCTCCACTCGTCTTCAGTTTATTTAATTTTAAAAGAAAAAAAATCATAGCAAACAAGACACCTATATACGTGTCCGTATGGGACTACTTGGCAGCGGTTCAAAACGAACAGACTATTAAAAAAAAAGTGAAAACAAATTTAAAAAAACATAAATGTAGGCTAACTAACAAAGGATAAAAAAGAGATATAAAAAAGAGGAGCACAAGTGGAGTGATGCAAAAAACTAACGATTTGGACCAACTTTTATCAGCTTGGGCTGAAGAACTATCTTATCACCAAAGTACGGAACTTCAAATCGCCCATAACATCAAATCGCCGACAAGTATCCATCTTAGCTGGAAAGAAGAAGAAGAGACAGATGACTTGCGAAACCGAAATGCAGAAAAATCTCTACCCTTTCGACTACCTAACCGAACAGCAAAAACAGCAGCCGTGTCCAGAATGAAATCACAGCACCAGCTTTAACTCCAACCAATTTTCAGAGAAGAAGTTCATAAAATCAAATATTTAAGGAAGACTCTTTAATTGTTTTTCCACGAGTTCATTTTCCACCTTGAGCGGCTTGAGAATGAAGAGGACCCTTGCCAGGAAGGGCCGAAATATAGCTCGAATAAAATGTAGCCGAGTTAACCGTTTTGCACCGTCAAATATTTATCAACCGTTCTTGCAAGCAGAGTCGAGTAGCTTTTAAATTGAAAATATTAAGTTAGTGCAGTAGAATAGATCAAAAGTTAATGAACAGAACATATATTTTTTTTTTCTAATTGAATGTTAATGCCAAACTCCCAACCCCACCCAACTTCTTCGTCTGCTGTTATAGGAGCTAAACCGCATGGTGGCGCTGAACTGGAAAATTCAGTTCATTTCAGTAACGGCTTGAAACCTTATTCTAACACTACAACAAAACAAAATAATAATAAACAAAATAACTGAATGGAGAATTCGGACGGTTTTTTCTTTGAAATTTTACTTATTGTGTGTTCATCCGTTTCGTCCTCGCCGTTTGGTCACTGAAAACCGAGCCATGACGCAAAGCATTGAAAGCCATAACTTTACGACCACATTTGCCATGCTCAGATTGCTCAGTCCCGAAATTCACTTGTCAGCAATTTTGTACTATTTACCCAAGGATGCGCAACAGATACGAGATTACATTATCAGTTGATGTTACAGGAAATTGCGAGTAGTGTAAAGGCGTATTGCTATTGGCAAATTTCCCTATGTCCGTCTGTTACCACGCACTAGAATCCGACAGCCTCTGTTCGAGCGCGCGACGGTGGTCGAGAATCCACCGAGCACGGGATTGGCTGTGAGGAGTGCTTTAAGGAGGTCCTATGAAGAATGCTTTAAGTGGACACCTATGATGAGTGCTTCGAGTAATTTTTGTATGAAGTGGCAGAAAGCGGATTTCCTATACCTGCTGCAAGCCCCGGCCGACCACATGCGGGATCTGGAACAGGTGTCCGACCGAGTGCGCTGTGGCGGGGGTCCAGACTACTGCCAGGCAAGTGGAACTACTTGCGATTAGGTATGAGAGGTGCTTTAAGAGACCCCTATGACGAGTCCTTGGAGTTGAAGATGGGACTCACCAATTCTATAACCCCTAGTAAACCAAGTTTCCGCCCCAGCCCCTCACATTATAGTTCACCCTTGTGATTCTGTATAACTACCGTATCCCGGTTACTATACCGAATTGTTTTGGTGTCGAAAGACTACCGAACAATATTCTTATTCGGTATACTTTCGTCGAAACTGGAACAAAGTCAGGATTCGTGGTTAACTTCCTAATCCTGGAAATTATACTGAATAAATTACCGAATCCTAATCATGATACCGAATAATTTTGAACCAATAGCTTATTCGGGATTTTGTGTAAGTACGGAATCTCCATAAATATACCGAATAGTTCCGGCACGGAAAAATTACCAAACGATTTCAGTAAATTCTCTCACAAATTAATGATAACTACCGAATATTGGCAATTGTACCGAATCCCCATCATTATACCGAAGAGATTTGTACATATAGCCTATTTAAGATTCTGTATAACTACCGAATCCCCGTAAATATATCGAACAGTTCCGCTATCGAAAAAATACCGAAAACTTTACCGAATCTCAAAAAGTTTGGGGGGGGGGGGGTTCCGCACCCCCCCCCCCCCTTGCGACGCCCCTGGGTATAGGTGAATAAAAGATTTATCTATCTATCTATCTACCTTACGTTCGGCAAGATGACGGGATGTCATTCATACATTGGGAAAGATACAGCTGCGGCTCGCAGGTTTTTGAACCGGTCGGGACCTTTGAGCTGGTAAGGGGCTAGCCCCGATCTCGACTCAGTACGCCTTCTTGAAATCGCCAAACGGAAGTCCGTCCCAGCGACGGATACTGCAAAGAATCACCCCCCGCGCCCCCTACACGTGGATGCAATGGATGTAATATTCCTTCAGCCCAAGCTGACTGGGGCAGGAACCCAATTTTAAATGTGAACTGAAGCAAGGTCGCCCGCGTTGGCGGGCAATTTGTTAAAAGTAAATTGCATGGACGGAAGAAAGAGCTGCTTGATATTTATTTTTGGGATCCCAAAACGTAAGTGGAGGGATACCTATGACATCGCAAAAGTTGTCCGTCTGTGCGCGCTATAACTCTCGAAGGGAATGAGATATTTTGATGAAACTTACACTGGATTATTTGGATCCTGCAAAGGGATTTTTTTATTTTCCACTATCTGCTCAATTATGGCGTTCAGAATATCTGCGGCCGTCCCCACAGCGTAAATTCTACTATGACGCGGGAAATTTTAATCTCAACACAAACGCGGCTTTTCAGTCGGCAGTGGTGAGATTGGTGAAGATTGCTTAGTGCCTGAACAAAAACAAATCATAAACCTTTCTCGTAAGGCATACAAAAAAAATACAAGCCCATTGAGGTACCGCAAATTAAACGGAAATTCCACTATTTCAAAATCGATTATTCGTGAATAGAGGAAGAACGAAGTAATGCATTTTCAGCGGGTCTTCAAGCCAATTTAAGTGAATAAGTGATGGGTAACCAGATTATCCTATCCCAGCCCTTTTCGGTTAAACTTTAACAATAGTATATGATAATAATAATACTACATAACTGGGAAACTTGGAAGTGAAAATAAAAGGCCGGCAAAACAGAAATAAACAACTGATAACCCAACGAAGTTACCTGTTCGTTCATGTCCGAAATCCTGTACTCATGAGCCTGAATGACGGCATCTACCAGCTGGTGTTTCTTGATGAGATTCTGAACAGACGGGTTTGGGTCAAGGGTAAGGTCAAGCTCGTCTGTATCCCTACATTTAGGTTCAAAGTAAGGGACAAATAAAATATTTTCAAAAAGCTAATGTGATAGTCGATTATTGTGTAAGAAAGTATACTGAGCACGATAGTGAGAACCATTTTCTCTCCGGACAAGTAGTTCGTCCGGAATCCGGCAAAAACAGGAAAGTTGGTTAAAAGCAAAAGTCTTATATGAAGTTCATTAAATGGTCGAGTTAGGGTAAGAAGACATGCTAAACGCGATGGTGAAAACCATTTTCTCGCCGAACAAGTAGTTCGTCCGGAATCGGGCGAAAACCGGTAAGTTGGTTAAAAGTAAAAGTTTCATTGAAGTTGATCAAATTTTCGATTTCGGGGTAAAAAGACATGTTGAACACGATGGTGAAAACCATTTTCTCGCCGGACAACTAGTTCGCCCGGAATCCGTCCAAAACCGGAAAATTTGTTAAAAGCAAAAGTTTGATTAGAGGACAGATTAAGGGGTAAAGTCAAACTTTTATTCAAAGTTGATTAGATGTTCTTTATAGGGATTCGACGCTGGATTTGTTTCTGAATTTTCTTTTTTTTGCTAGACTAGTAGTTTGCTCGGAATTCGGGCGAAACCGGAAACTTGTCAGAAGTAAAGCAGGAAGTCTCGGTCAGCATCGTCAAAATAGATATGGCTTATAGAAGTATATCTGAACTTGGTTTTCTCTGATGATTAGCCTGGCGAAGACTGGATCTGGCGAAGACAAGACCCTATTGTCTGAAACAAATATTAGATTTGTGAGATCCCATCGACACCTTTGGTCTTGTTACGCTTTGGAACTGTAGCTGTTTCTGACTTTATTGTGCGAAAATCTGGCGGAATCTGGAAATTCGAGACTGGAGTCTGGAAGTTGTATGCACTATGACGCTGGTAACTGCCGTGTGATTATGTGGGCTACTAAGAGTCTTACGTCAATGCCCTCACTTATCGCTCTATAAAGAAATTGTATTGGTCTAATTCGATTATCATTTGGAACCCGACACTGTTTATTTGCGTCACCGCTACTTGCAGTTGTAATCAGTTCATTGGGTCAGTTGAAACTTAATGGAGACGAGAATGTTGCATCAGATCGGAGAAACACAGAAAAACTTGCATAATCAGTATTTCTGACCAATGAGCTCCTCGGAAGCAAGAAGCGGAGGCCTGCTCCGCCTTGAAAGCACGCAACAGGGAAAACGCAAGAATCTTCTAGCGCCGTTGGTGAAGGAAAGAATTACGTATGGAGTTGGGATCGTCGGGATTTATAATGGATTAAAATATTGGGGATGCAGGCCAGTTAATCAGTGAGCGTGTTCCACCCTTCTACCAATAGTAACTATGAGTTACTATATGACCGTTCCAACCTTCTCGAAATAGTAACTAATAGTAACTATTTGCTTACCACGCTCGGCCGGAGCGTAGTAACTACATATCTCTGTAACGTGATTGGTCGGATTCGCGCGTGACATGATATTCTGCTGGAAAAAAAGAAAAATCGTTCCAGCCTTGACGGCAAAAAGACAGAATTCGTGACGTCAAGCGTATTAACTAGGGCAAGTAGGATGGAACACGCTCAGTGATGTAATTCGTCGTGGAACGCATTAAGGGTCAAGCGAGCTTTTTCAAATATTCAGAAGAAGAAAAAAACGTTTTAAAAATTTATTTCTACTGATCATGATGAATTTAGTGTCGAACAACATCTTTATTTAACGGCGGGTAGAAGAAAGGAACAATTAAGATTTTTTTTCTTACCGATATAGGCTACTAATGAGTTTTATGTCGCTTAGCTCTTTTTGACCGTTCTCGGGACGGTTAGATCTTTTGAGCGGGTTCCGGCTACCCCCCCCCCCCGGCGAAACCCCCCGGCAAAAAAAAACCGCACCAACCCCCCCCCCCTCCCCCCGGCGAAACCCCCTCGCAGGAATAAAAAAGAAAATACCAAAAGAATCTCCTAGTCCCAAATAATCCCTACGCCACGGTTAGTAGAAGGGATTAGCTGGGTAAGCGTGATAGCTCATGTAGGCCTACCTACTGACGGATACATAAGATAGGATAACTGGACGCAACTTCATTCGCAAACTTGACTGTACAGTAATGTCTGAAGTACATTGGTATCCAGTATTAAGTGTAAGAATTAGCTTGCGTGTGCACAAAGAGTACCTGTACATGGGTAGTATGAAACTTTTACTACTTTTAGTACTTTTTGATCAAAGTAGTACTTTTTGAATACTTTCTGTGAAAGTAGTACTTTTTAATACTATTTCGCAAAAGTAGTAATTTTTTGTCCTAAAGTGGCACTTTTTCAATAATTTTTCAAATCAACTCCAAATCATTTCGTGTCGTTGCTGAATTCTAGATTTTTCACTACATTTTCCATCCGCCGTTAGTGGCTTTTTAAACTCCTGTAGCAGACTTCAAGATCTCAAGTGCAGTAGCCAATGCCTTTCGTAGTATCGCTATTTTATGGAAGAGCGCGTCATTTAAGTGGGGTTTTAGCTTGTTTTAGGCTTGGGCTTAGGAAAACATTTAAAGGTAGAATTTGCATGGAAAATTTTGGCAGCAAAAAGGTGGATTAGGTAACATGTTCTTGGGTAGCCAACAGTATCTAGGAAATACCTTCCAGGGCTTCGCTTCCACTGGTGATAAAGTTTCTGGAAAACTTGACATTTTGGGGTTTGATCCATATTAAGAGTCATAATAGGAAGCAGTTGAATTTTGCAGGAAAAGATAATGCGAACTTGAAAATTTCGCCTGCTGCACTCAGTTTCATTTGACTTGGTTGTAGTAGTTAGAAGCTGCTGCTAGGATCGTGCCGGGCAATTATTATACTCCAATATAGTATAGTCCGTGGTTTTCGCAAAAGCGACGCCTAGTATGGATATCCCTTCAGGCCAAGGTGACTACAAATCATATTTGATAGTTCAAAGCCGATACTTTTAGCTTTTTTAGAGCTATTTTCCGGCCCTTCTTGGCAAAGGTCCTTTCAGGCTCAAGTTGGAAAATGAACTTATCAATATAGCTCTAATAAGATTAGCTGACGCATCAGTTCTGCAATGTCAAAGAGTAGCTGTCTAATCATTGTTCGTGCCACCTTTTAGTGTTTGTACTTCGTAATTTTCGTTTTTGTGGTTGATAATATGAAGCTCGAACTGACGGTTTGTCAGTTCAAAATTTGGCTCCCCCCCCCCCCCCACACACACACACACTCAAAGAATGTACTTGTGTTGCCCCTGGTTACCCTCATCTCATTCAAATATGCGATTGGCGCAATTTAGAAATAAACTTGCCTGGGATTTCCAAGCAAAGACACCTGAACAATGACACCATACTTGAACACACCATTGAGACTGCATTTACAGACATGGCCACGGAGAGCATTCTTCTCCTGAGCGTGACGTTTTCAAAATAGGGATGTTCCTTTCTGGAGGTTTGCACATGCAGACTCCAAGACAAAAAGCGCAATTCATTCAAATCTTGGACAGCGCTGGCCGGAATGTATTGGAATTTCTTCTAGATATACGTTTGGGCTTAACTGGTTAAAAAATATTCCAGAAGAAGGGTTGATTGGAGACATTTTTTCATTTCTAAAATTGTTCGGTACTGAAATAAGGACAGATGCAAAATGAAGCAAAAATCATAGCTTGGAAACACTATTTCGTATTTGAATTGGGTTTTCTGCCGGCAATGTTAACGGAAGTCATACAGATAGGGATGATACTTGCTACTCTTCATTCAGTTGTCCTTTAATAACAAAGATTTTTATAAAACTAGTTTTACTATGTGATAAGCCAAAGAGAAGTGTATGGGAACGACGTGCGCGTGTTCCGCGAAGTGCAACACGCGAAATTTTTTTTGGAAAGTAGTACTTTTTGGCCGTTCTGATTAGTACCATTAATTTTGTTCGAGTGGCAACCCTGTAAGTGTATGTGAAGCAAGAATTAGGGGGGGGGACTTTTGTACCGGGGGTGGGGGGGTCCGAGGGGGTTCTCGCCTAGACCCCTTTTGAGCAACTCACGTATCTCGGGAAGGGCTTGTCAAGGCTCTAAAAAGTTTACAGTAGATGATGGAGCTAAGATCCGCAGCCCTAGTATCAAACTGTCTCTTGACCCCTTAAACTGCTCGTCTATGGATACCAATGAAAAATCGTGCGGTTCACACCTCAAGACCGCCAAAGCAACAACGAAATGACGCGACGGTCTTCCCAAAACACGATGCAGTAATGAAACGCCGACTGTCCCGGTTTTGCCATGCGAACAGAAAATCCACCCTGGTGAAAAAGGCTCTGCTCCCCATCCCGCTCCCCGGTCGGAAGATACCAACATCAAACGTAGCTGAGCGCCCACAAAGAAGACCTCGAGCCGTAGGCTTCCGCTGGCATGGAAGGGGGCGGGATGCCTTCTGGCACCAATCGCCCTTCACAAAAGGCTGGGTTTCATCGCACGACTTGATCCGTCAGTTGCTGCCACCGTGGGGCGTGGAGTGGAGAGCTGCACAGCTTGCATCCCGACAAGTAAGTAAACTCTTGAACAAAACGAAAATTCGAACTTTTCCTTATGAGTTATATACCGAGGACAGTTATGTGTCTCTGTCAGTCTGCAAGAAAGAATACAGCCTAGCTAAATATGTCTCTTTGATCGGAATGTATATCCCAGTATGTATGTCCCAATTCAGTGAACTGACATTCAAACTGCGTTTCCGCGTCCACGCCGCTCCTCGCTTCTGTTACCCAGTAATCATATTTCAACTGACAGATAATTACAACAATGAACTGTATCAAGAAAGTTACCCAGTCTCCCGCCCTTGTCCCAGGAATAGACCCTAACCAGATTATTTTACCAACCAGAGCCGAAGGCCTAATAAAATGAGAAGACCTTTCTGCAGCGCACCTGCGAAGCACCCACGGCTGTTCTAGAAAACGACTCTTTTATGGATGCACAGGACCAAGTCATGTGTGCCGAACACTTTTCCAGTTACTAGATCTCTCCAACAACGCAGCACAGCTTGACAACCTAGGTTGTTAAGGTGTGCTCGTGAGGTAAGGTATCGTGTTCCACCCTACTTACCATAGTTACCACGCATGATGACGTCACGATCCTGGCGTTTTTGCGTCAAGGCTGGAACGCATTTTTCTATTTTCACCAAAATATCGTGCCACGGGCTGATCCGGTCAATCACGTCACAGAGATTCGTAGTTACCACGCTTACTATAGTTTCTATTTGCTTACCATGCTCGGGAGCGTATATACGCTCTCGAGCATGGTAAGCAAAAAGAAACTACTGGTTATCATTTCGAGAAGGTTGGAACGGTCAGAGTAGTAACTTTTCACGAGGTTGGAACGAAAATAGTAACTAATTGTTAGTATTCTTCGAAGGGTGGAATATGCTCAAGGTGTTGTGAAGCACCAAGGCAGTAATCGAAAATGGAGCTATTTGCCCCACCAACCGGTAGTGTAACCTAGCGAGAAACATCGCAACTCTGCTCCTTTCACCCATCAACTTTCGCTCGAATCCGAGAAAGAGCAGAGCAGGAAAAAGATAAAACAACAACTATAAATAAGTTTTTCTATGTCATTTAATATTAAAATAAGGTCAGAACTAGAAGAACGAACAAGGGAAACTAGAAGAGAAAGTCCAGGAGCACTTTCACAAACAGCAATTTACCCTATGCAGCGAGTGTGACAAGTTCCGGACCAACAAAGCTCAGCATATGGTGAAATATGCCCTTCATAAAATTCCTTCTGGAATAGTTATTTTGTGCCGCTAGATGCGCTAGTGTAAACAACGACATATTACTTCTTGGTGTACGCTTAACCATGCTGGTTTGGCTATTTTCAATTGTGTTGCGAGAGCCGCCGATTTCATTTTATTCCTTGTAACTAGTAAAGGTCTAATCTGTGCGTTTTTACGGAAAGTGTGGACCTTTGGTCTGAGGCCAAAAGGGATGGTTTTTGCTTGTCCTCGAGCCAGAGCCTACGGTGTGCGAAGTGAAGTGGAGTTACATAGCCCATGTAAGAGCGGACTATCTTTCGAGTGGAAAGCTCCGTTATCCTAAGTTACCTGGCCCCTTAGCCAATATATCTTCTTTGAGTCATAAATAGAAAAATTTACAGAAACAAAAAATGGCCTTTTCCCACGGGTACGAAAGCCATCTATTGTTTCTACCCATTTCTGTTCGCGATTCAGCTGAGTTTATCATTTTTTTTTTTCTGCACTTGGGATTGCAGTAGAGAAATGGTACCGTTACCAACCCGCCCCAACAAATGTTACTCTCAAATGCGAAGGCTCTTGGCACTCTAAGAGGAAGTGGTTCAAATCCTCCTCCTGCAACTTGCAAAGAGGGCAAGTGTAAGCAGGGGTAGCCCGAAGCACTCAGGCCAGGGGGGTACTACGCGAATAGAGCCGGTGTAGAACTAGCTGCAATGCATCAGCTGAAACTATTCTTGTAATCAAAATTTGTGTATACATACCTTCATAGCCTCAGCTTTACATTTCAGCTTCCGCTAAAGAGGAAAGCTTTAAACGCCTGTAACCTGGACAAATTAAAGCAAGCGCCGCAGTCGAAATTTTGTATCTGCCTTTGTCTAGAAAGATTCTAGCCTATAATGTGTTTCAAATCTAAAAAATTCCAAGCCTAATTCCCAAGTAAATGACACACTGTTCCTCCAAATATGCGCGAAATGCGCCACAGGCGAAATTTTGTGAAACGCCGAGAAGCAGAGCCTCTTTTTGCGATCCCATTGAGAAGGAAAAAATAGCTATGAAATCACAAATCTGTCCGTCGAAAAAAGTAAAAAAATAGTGGAAACAGAAAACAAAGTAGATTTGTTCCGAATTAACAGCAAAATAAGCAATTTTCAGGTTAAAGAACCGCTTATTCAGAAAAAAACGAGGAAAGTCTGTGCATTTAAAAAACATTCGGATTTACGGACGTAACAAACTTTTAGTCTTCGCCCGAAAAATACGCCGGTTCGCCGACGAGACTTGAGTTACATTTTTTTCCGGATGTAGTTTCACTGTAGTTCTTATGTATTTTTGTTTCATTATGAAAGTACCGTGTACCGTTTTATTTGTCATTCGACACATTTTACTTTCATGACTAAAAATAAAGCAGGTAAAGCTACAGTGACCTCCATCTCAAAAATTGCAACGTAAAACTGGTTTGCAGGAGTTTGATTCTTTCTGTGTAAAAACAAACCCCGATTCATTAACCAAATAAACTTTTGTCTTTCGCCCGACAGAAACACTATGTCTTTCACCAATGCAGCATATTGAAGCACAAGGTTTATATCTGCCTCAATCTTCATCTGCGACCTCACCACGAAATTAGGTCTGAGTCTCAATACGCGACAGGAAATGCTATCGGCTACACAGCAAATGAAGAACGAGAAGTTCGGTTTTAGGATAACTTAAACAGAGAAGAGATTATTTTCGAGTTGTATGAGGATTTTACGAGGGCTTTTCAGATGTGCTTTAACACTAGCATACAGGGACGCCCCCCCCAACGTTGTTGGCCAGTCGGTAAAAAAAAATAGCTGAATCGTTGCGAAGCGCCGCGATTTTTCGGAAACAGTCGATTTTTCGTAAGTCGATTTTTCTTAAAAATTGTTGGTTGTTCTTAAAATCAGTTGATTTTTCGTCAAAATAGTCGGTTTTTTTTGGCAGAAAAAGTCGGTTAAAATGACCAGCCAGTCCGTAAATACCTTGCACCCCCCACCAAATATTTTGGATAGCAACGTCTCTGCTGTAAAAATCTACCTCCCGACTATAATGAGCCTTTCCAGCGTCTGCAGAACCCCTCCTGTCCTGGGAAACGAACTTCCGGTGTATATTAAAATCTTCCTTGTCCTTTTCAGTCGTTGTTGCCACCTCACCTCGCTTTGTAATCGACTTTTTCCATCTGTTATGGGCACACTTGTTTCGCGAGTCTCCTGTCATTTGATTTCTGATGGCTTTTCCATTATGTTTAAAAAATTAAATTCCTCTTTTTTCACTTATAGTTACAGCTTTACCAACAATCACGCACATAACTTTGTCTCTCGCTTTTGGTTTATAAGGGATATCAATGTTATCCAGTCAGCCTTCACTTTAACAACTAACCTATTGTAATTTTGACAGGCTAAAATCTGAAAGACGTTTAAGTGAGGCTGATACAAATCACATGGGACTACAACAGGTAGCCGTATTGCTGCCCTCGTGAATCATGTCGCCGACCTATCGGGGTTACAAAACCTGATATAAACGACTCGACTTGCCTTTAGAGGCGGGTTTACGACTGACCGACTCAGTACCGATTTGTCATTCAAACAGAGTGCATCTAAGGTTGAATCTAAACCAGTTTTCGCTTGCAAGAAGGATTGGCGTGACTCGGCTTGCAAAAAGGATTGGCGTGAAGCTGAATTTATTAAGTAACAGACGACACGTCTATAAATAAGAAAGGTAGTAACATCTTTCTAATTACCTGAGATGTCTGGAGGATTAGAAATTAAAGGACTTGCGCTAGCCAAATTTCAAGGTTACCCGAAATGGCCTGTTCGAATCGTGGATATCATTCAAAAGAAGAACGGAGCACACTTCGTCGTTTTCTGTTACGGCACACATGAGGTATTAACGGTCCAGCAATCTCAACTTAAATCTTACCAAGAAAACTTCGATGAAGCTGTTAAGAAAAAAACCAAAGGAGTAGCAACTTTTTGCATATACTTAATTTTTGCGTTTACTGCTTGTTCTCCTTACTCATCATTTTTTTTTCGGTTAGTTCATGTCCGGGTGTCACGATCGTTTGAAGAATTATGAAGAAAATAGGCTAGTTCTGGATGATGTGTTTTCGAACTTGTCGCTTGATGGGTCAGATTGGAAAGATGGTTTAACAAAAGCCGCAAAGGATAGTTCATACGTTGAACTTGAGGCTCTTTCTGAATGGGATGCTAGTAAAGGTCACTCTTTACTTTTCTGGAACTGTCAAGGCTTCAGATCGGCTAAATCTTCACTTCTGTCGGCAATAGAGTCTCTCAATTCCCAACCGTTGTTTGTAGGCCTATGCGAAACTTTCTTAAATGATGAGAATATGAATGGAATGGATTTTTCTATTCCAGGGTATAAAGTTGAATATAAAGGTCGTTCTTTCATGCAGAAAGGAGGATTAGCCGCTTTGATTAGAAGTGACATGGATTATAATGTAAGAAATGACCTTTCGCTCTGGCTTGAAGGTAAAGTTGAAACTATGTTTATTGAAACACAGGTTTCTGGCGCGGAAAAGTTGATACTTGGAATAGTATATAAAGTACCGTCATTTTCTGATAATGATTTCATAGACGCCTTTGAAGGTGTTCTGTCTCAAATTACAAGTGAAAATAAAAAGTTAGTTTTAATGGGTGATTTCAATATTGATTTGTTGAATTCGGATGGGCGCGCGGATTTCCTTAATAGTATGTTGTCCTCTTATTTATATCCTCTAGTATCTATTCCCACAAGAATAACACAGTCGTCAGGAACTCTAATTGATAATATTTTCGTTGATGGTCAATTATTAAAAGATTGTTCGGCTGATGTTCTTATAAGCGATTGATCAGACCACCTCATGTTAATTAGTAAAATTGATAGTTTCACCATCAGGTCTCCAAAAAGTAAGCTTAAATATAGAGATTTGTCAGAAAAGAGTTTGAAAAAGCTAGGTGAAAATTTAGATCATGTTGATTTTTCGGAAGTTTGCAAATGAGGCTTATAATTTATTTTTGGACACATTTCTGAAGGAGTTCGAAAAGTGTTGCCCATTAAAACAGGTAAAAAAGAACAAAAATATTCCAAGGAAGGAATAGATGACGACTGGTATCCTTGCATCTGTAAAAATGAAGAATAGGATGTATAAGGATTATCTGAAAGACCCAACTGATCAGAAACTGCAGTTTTTCAAAGAATACCGGAATCAGTTAAATAAAATTAAAAGGCATGCTGAGGAAAATTATTATGAACGGGAATTCGAACAAATCAAAGGAAATATGAAGAAAACATGGACAAAAATTAATGAAGTAATGGGCCTTAATAAAGGAAAAGAGCAAATCAAAAAGATGAAATTCGGGGATAATATTGTTAATGATCCAAAAGAAATTGCGGAAAATCTGTGTAAATATTTTTCTGAGGAAGGTTCAAAACTGTGTCATGAGGCCGCTAAAAGATTAACAGCCCCTGTCCCTACACGCCCGACTCGACATGTAACCTCTGAATTCCTATTTACGAAATGTGACGAAAAAGAAATAGATGAAATAATCATGAAACTGAAATCACAATCTTCTGGAATTGACGAGGTATCGTTAAAAATTGTTAAAGCAACCAAACAAATTGTCATCCCTATTTTAGCATATTTAATAAACTTGTCACTTGAAGCGGGGACTTTCCCAGAAAGACTGAAAGTAGCACGTGTACTACCCCTTCACAAAGGAAAGTTTAAAACTGAACCAAGCAATTATCGGCCAATATCCATTCTTCCGTTTTTTTCGAAAATTTACGAGAAAGTAGTTCATAAACGAATGTATAATTACCTTCAAGAGCATGATTTACTTTGCAAAACGCAGTTTGGTTTTCGTAAAGGACTTTCAACGGATCTTGCCATTTTAAAACTGGTTGATTGGGTGAACGACGCATTTGATAAAGGCCTAATTCCCGCAGCATTATTTTTAGATCTTAAAAAGGCATTTGATACTATTCATCATGAAAAGCTGCTCCAGATTCTTAAATCAATAGGGGTAGACAACGTAGCTTTAAAATGGTTTGGTTCGTATTTAAGTAATAGGGCGCAAGTTCTGCATAATTCCAACGTAACATCTGAGAGCCATTTTATAACGTGTGGAGTCCCGCAAGGGTCCATATTGGGACCGCTACTGTTTCTTATTTATGTTAACCAAATACAATATTATTTAACTGAAGCTAATATAATACTATTCGCAGACTTCTTTTTGTTGCATGTGAAAGTCTACCTTCATTGTTCAAAAAAATGGAAACAGCTCTTACTGAATTTGTATCATGGGCTGATTCGAATTATTTAACACTAAATTACAGTAAGACAAATTATATTTTATTTTCTAGAATAGTATCAATTGAAACAGATCTTAAAGTTCAATGGGCACATCAAACTACCCCAATCCCACTCTGTAACAACCTAGGAACATGCTTAACCCCTAGCTCAGCAGCTTCTTTAACACTTTCCTCTCTGTGATATTTCAAAGCGTAATTTTTTGGGCCAGTACATGCTCAGTTTACTAGCTTGGACATAGATAAAAGTGATGTTTCTTATAACACTTAGCATATCTTTATTTTATGCATAAATCAGCTTGTATAATTCAGATTTGAATAGGCTATTTGTTTTTGAATGATTTTTGTAGCTATGTTATTTTTTATAAACTTATTGCATATTCTGGTACATTTTATAAAGCAAGTTAATCAAGCTTCACAACACTATTCCACAAAGAAAAACTTTTGATAGGCACTTTAAAACATGGAACTTCTGATGAAACACTAGAACAATCAGGCCGCATCTGCGGCTTGACTTTCGAGACATCTCAAATATATCCTTTTCTATCAAGCATTGCTGGGAGTGTTTTAATTTCCTGCCACGATATCCCAGCTTCTAAGATTTGGATCGCCGAAATGCCAGAGAGGTAAAGACAAGGGATAACAAGAAAACGGCCGATTTTCATAGTACCTTCTAAAGGAAGTCGGAAATGCTTATTTGTGAAGCATTTAATACAAAATAAATCATTAGAAGTGTCCATTGTGCTTTAAATTAAGAGTAGATAATAATACCATAGATAGAGTAAAAACCTGCAGATATCTTGGATTCACAGTTGATGAGAATTTTTCGTGGAAAGAACATGCGAAATTAGTTGGTAATAAACTTTCAAGGTCCCTTGGAGTCATCCGCCGCCTTAAATTCCGTTTTCCTAAAAAAATACTAAAAATGATTTATCATTCTATTTTCCATCCTCATCTGTCTTATGGGTGCTCCATATGGGCAATTAACTTTGTTTCTTGTTATAAAAGAGTTCAAATCATCCAAAATGAGGCAATTCAAATTATATCACCGGTTCAACACACTGATAACATTAATCTTCATTTCAAATGTGCCAAGATATTTGACGTATCGAAGACTCGAGATTTTCAGATCGCAACTTTTTGCTATAAGTATTTCAATAACTTCCTGCCGTCTTCGTTCCAGAATATGTTCTCACTAAATCAAGACTTGCATTCTTATGATACCCGAAACTCTTGTGACATCGTTTAAGAAGCGCCCTCATCAAAAAGGGCTTCTTTTTTAATTCGATTTTTTGTGCCGTCAATTTGGAATCTACTACCGTTAGATATCCGGAATTCGAATAACCTAATTTCCTTCAAGCGAGCAGCGAAAGGTCATTACAGGAAAATTGTTTAGTGTTATCCTCCTTTAGACCCACCCCCTGTTTTCTTTTGTTTTCTTTCTTTCTCATTCCTTCTTTCTCTTATTTTCTCTCTCCTTTTATTTAAAGTTGAAACCATAGGTTATTTTTTTCCTCTCCTTTTTTTTCTCTTTAAATAGAATGTTCAGTTAATTGATTCTGTTTGATGTTTAAATTATTATCGGATATTTCCCTGCCCTAGCCAAGCACTACATTTGTGCTTTCCTGGCAGGAATGTAAATTGTGTATTTGTTGTGTCTTTAAATATAGTCCAATGAAACTGAAACTGAACTGAAACTGAAGCTGTGCATAGCCAAAATTAACAGTTTTTCTTTAAACGACTCGGATTTTTTTGTATTAAAATGAATGCCCGGGACCTCGGCGAGGCCGAAATAAACGACTGATACGACTTAGCAAAAGGTAGGGGGGGGGGGTGAATCACCCCCCTTCACCCCCCCCCCTTCGGGCCTTCCCTGAGTGTAAGTCTCACCCGTGCCAGCTTTCCTCCTATTGAAAAGTTTATTTTTACTAAGGATTGGTAGACTGTTAGATCGGAGCTGGAACCCAATTTTTAATGTAGCAGGATCTGATCGACTGTTAGCTCATAATCATCTTCGGCGATGAGGGGTTTGCAGCTTTTGCTAATTGGTGTACCTGTTATTTGTTTCCGGTGTATTCGGTGGTAAGAACAATTTGGTTCCCAATTATAAGACATGCAAGGGACTTGTAAGTACTAATCGGCTGTTATGCTACAATCATCTTCAGCGATGAAGGGTTTCCAACTTTTGCTAGCTGGTGTACCCATTATTTGTTTCCAGTGAACCTGATGTCCATCACTGGAAAGGGACTTGTAAGTAGGAATCGGTTCACGAGGGACTAGAAATTGGTGCACATTGTATTTGATTTCTATAAGTCTGACGGTATGAAAGTTTGTATCAATGGTCTGTCGCTGTAACCTAGGACTAACTGTTTACGCATCTGGTACAAACGATAATTTAAAACAATGAGGTAGTTTCTTAATAATTAATAGTGTCTTCTGTGGTATTTTAATCCTGAAAACTTACGCATAGCTTTATAACACCAACTAGAATATATAAGATATTGTTACAAGCGTCACGATGTCTACGATTGAATAAGATAAAGTTCAACTGACTGCAAAGTCAATTTAGTCCCTTCTTCAGATACTCTTTTGTTGTTGTTTTTACAACGCTGAGGAATAGCCTTTGATCAAGTGATTACTGACTGTGTTCTTCTTAGAACATACCGTTTTATAAGCTTCGATAAGGTGACAACTTCAGCATTTAACCGACAGCGAAGAAATAAAACCAAAGTGTTGCTGAGAGCAACACTTTAGTCGGCGAAGTGGTTGCCGCAACACGTCACGTTACCCAGGCAACGTAGGTCTAGTTTCTTTTCTGCTTGCCTTCTTAGGCCTGATCATGTTTAAAACGGCTTAAAATGTATGGATGTCAAACTTCAGCGCGTTTGTCAAATCGGGTTTGCGACTTTAGCGCCAATGCTGGCTGACCTCTCCACTCCATGGTCTAATGCGTGACTCGGTATCGACTGAAAGCCTAATCGCATATTCCCCCTTCGGATAACTTACACCAAGATCTACGTGTGTTGTTTCGCTAGGTAGAACATCTGGCGGCAATTCGCCATTGGGTTTTATGAAGGGCGTATTGGAAGTTGCTCGTTTTGTGAGAAAACAAATTTAATATCATACCATGGCCAGTTTAAACGAATGTCAGATCGTCCTTGGACTAGATTTGAAATATCCGGCAGTATCTAGAGCACATGCTTAGACGTTTGCTTAGTCACGATCCGTTATAATTTGCATTGGATCCCACGCCTTATTTCGCATCGTTCCTGTATTATGGAAGGTTTCATCGGACCTTACCTGAAACTGGATCTTAATTGTTAGAACAGTGACGACAAAACTGGCCACTTTTTATTCTGTATATATATATTTAGATGTTTAATTTACGACCCACCAAATGCACAAGGCGACAGTGGAGTAAAAGAAAAGTAACACAAGTAAAAATCAACAGAAAACGACAATTTAGACTGAATTATTAACTTTGCGTACAAAATTTATGAAAAACATTATGTTGATGATTAGCTGGATGAATAGATGTTTTAAGTAGAGACGCCGACGTCCTCTCCAGTGACCTAATAAGATCTTGCACACCAAACTTCTTAACTAACTTACGGTTACGACATGAACGAGTTTAATTATGGCGCAATTCTGTCTGCTGAGGATCCCAGACTAAAGAGGAAATACTTGTGAATCTAAAAGGTTCACCGAGTAGATTGACTATCGTTTCAGCTTCCCGGCACGGGCACACAGCTGCTTACTTCCAGTTCAAATTTGGAGAAAAACAGAAAAGTTCCTATGCATTAACTGTCGTAGGCCTACTGTCTCTTCGTTATGAAAGCACCAGATCAAAATAACACTAAGGAGTAGCGCCAAGACCCATGCTTTCCATGCTTACGGGCCGTATTCGTAGCGCCGCCCACCACGCTTGCGCTATTTAAAGCGAGACAAACTTGAGGGTTTAGAAATTTCTACTAAAGCCAAGGTGCGGTCTGCCCACACCAAGGGAACAATGGAGGCTGTATCATTTTTTTGCTGTGTTCAGGATATGAAGTTATCGGAGCCAGCGCTGATGAACGGCTGAATGAGTTTATTCAAACAATGTTCACAACGGATACGTCAGCTACGATTCCTCATCGTCAGGCTGACGAGCCTGACGAGGAGTCTTGCTAAGAAGGGCCGAAATTTCGCTGATGAAGAATCGTAGCTGACGTATCCGTTTTGAACATTGTTTGAATAAATGTTTCAAAGTCAGCTTGGGCTCAAAGAATATTTATCTACGAAGGCTGAATGAGTTCAAGTATGGACGTTCTCTATCGCTAGTGGTGCTTGTATCGCTGCTATTAGAGTGTGTGTCAATTTTGTCAAGTCCTGGCGTTGCTCCCTAGTGTTATTTTGCTCTGTCCGGAAAGCACACTACCGCATTACGCACAATGTCGACGAATGTTACCAAGAAACATTGTCTCTGATTGGTTTTTAATTTTCTTACCTTTTCATGATATCACAAACCACTCCAGAGGCCGGGTTTAACTGTGAAAAGACTTTCCATAGGCATACGTACTTTCGCCGTTTCCCGAGGACTCCACTCTAGGAGTCCCCGCACTTTTTTTTGTCCCGGGGACTCACTCCCCGTATTCTCACGACTCCCGACGGAAGAGGACGAGGAATCCTCCGATTATCATCACGATCAGAAAAAAGGATTCCCTTTCAGATTCGGAGGGGAACCAATTTTTGCTGGTGTTGGTGCAATATAAAATTAATGAAAAAGAATCAGAATAAACAAAACCAAAAATAAAGTGGAACCAGAGTAAATTCATCAACTGCATATTTTGAGGAGTCCTCGGGGAACGACGAGGCTAAGCCTCATGAGAAGATTAGAGTTATCTTGAGCAAAGCGAAAAACAAATGTGAAATGAAAATTGAAAATAGGCGAAAATGCTCACACATATTATTGAGAGGGAAATTAAAGGAATGTTCCCAGCCCTGCTTTAAATTCGTTCATCTATATTCGTCTGAACGCGATTACGATAATTCCCGAGGGTTGATACAGTGTGATGAAATCTATTTGTCAAAAATAGAGTTCATAGATGGGCTTGTACCTCACGATTCAAGAGGGAAGGGGTTAGAAATTCTGGGACGAAAAAAGTATGTGGAACTGATTGGAAGGCTGGCAAAGTATCAAGTAGGATGCAATACTTAAATAGCAAGTGTTAAGTACCTTACGACAATTAATGTACTTAAGTAGTACTTGAGTTTGCAGTACGTGAGTTATACTTAAGTAGTACCTTGGCAGTACTCAAGTACCATACGGTGTAATATAAGTACTATAAAGTTGCGTTTTGTATGTAGTTTCGGCATAGTTTCGCTTAAAAGCCGTTATTCCATTTGCTCCATTTGCTGTCCAGTCCATTCCATTTGCTGTAGTTTCGAACCTGAAACTACGGAGCTCAAACAACAAACTACCCCACAGACGTAGTTTGGCGTAGTTTGCTCAGTAAAACACAAGTAAGACAAAACAAAAGCCAAACTACAAACTTTGATGAAACAGAAGTGATGATCCAAAAAAAACGCAACTTGAAGGACTTGTATCATAAGCATTCTAGCACTTGCAACCTCTAGAACCCCCCCAACCAAAGACCCAAGATGAAGCCACGACTCGATCCGACCGCTGGGTTATCTAGCGGTGCGTGCAGGGGTGGTCCGAAGCACTCAGGCCAAGGGGGGGGGGTGAGACCCCTCATTTCAGCGACTCCTGGATAGTAATATACGATTCGCACGCACTGACAAAAATTAACTGTTGCCACTACGCGGCGCACATTT
This sequence comes from Branchinecta lynchi, assembly GCA_023053575.1. NCBI lineage: Eukaryota > Metazoa > Arthropoda > Branchiopoda > Anostraca > Branchinectidae > Branchinecta > Branchinecta lynchi. The sequence goes on along the minus strand of JAKZAP010000007.1, from coordinate 22,184,661 downwards.
CCCACCAACAAATAAAAGAGCCGGTGTAAAACTAGCAGGAAAGATTAAAAAGACAAAATAGTGGCCATAGAAAACAAAGTAGATTTGTTCCGAATTAATAGCAAAAAAAAATCACTTCAAAGACACGCTTATTCAGAAGCAAAACATTCTCACGTTTAAAACATATTTCTTCAGAAACGAAACGAGGAAACGGTTTGCCAGTGCATCTAAAAACAAAATCCGGATTTACGGACGCAACAAACTTTTGGTCGTCACCCGACAGGAGTTTACAGATAGAAAAAGATCTGTTCACCGACGAGACTCGTTTTGCAGTTTTATCAGGTGATTTGATGTGCTTTTGTTTCATATCAAAGTACCGTGTACCGTTTTATTTTTCATAGACACAACTGTACTTTACTTTCATGACGAAAACTAAAGCAGGTAAAGCGACATTGAGTAAAGCGACATCTGAAAAATTGCAACTTAAAACTGGTTTGCAGAATTTGATGCTTTGTGTGTAAAAAATAACCCGGATTCATTGACAAAAGAACTTTCGTCCGTCGCCAGATAGACACTATAGAGCTATCTTTCCCCAATGCAGCATGTTTAAGCACATCTGACAGGTCTATATCTGCCTCAACCTTCGTGTGCGACATAACCACGAAATTAGGTCCGAGTCTCGTGAACACAGCAAACGAAGAACGAGAAGTTCGCTTTTAGAATAACTTAGACATAAAAGAGATCACTTTCAAGTTGTATGAGTGTCCTGAATTTTACGAAAGCTTTTCAGATGTGCTTCTACACTAGCATACAGGGGTTTCACGTATGGCAATGGGCAATGGGCGCACAGGTATGGCAATGGGCCTCCCCCCCCATAATGTTGTCGGCCAGTCGGTAAAAAATAGCTGAATCTGCGCCAAGTGCCGCGCTTTTTTGTAAAAACAGTATTTTTCTCGGAAACAGTCAATTTTTCTTCAAAAGAGTTGGTTTTTCTTAAAATCAGTCGATTTTTCTTCAAAACAGTTCATTTTTTCTCGCAAAAGCAGTCGGTAAAAATGAACAGCCATTCGATAAATACCTCACCCCCCTCTCCCCCCCCAACATTTTGAATACTAACGCCTCTGCTAGTATTGAGGGGCTAAAAATTTACCTCCCGACTAGAAGGAGATATTCCAGCGTCTGCAGAACCCCTCCTCACTGTTATAAAAAATCTTGCAGTATTTGCTACTGGGATTCATCTTGTCTTTATTAAGATAAGGTTATCCCTAATTCGGATTAATTTTATCCCAACAGAGATAAGATTAATCCCAGTAGCAAATACTGCATCCTTATTTGGAGAAACTTTTTACAGTGCTGTCCTGGGAAACGAATGTCGGGTGTATATTAAAATCTTCCTTTTCAAGCGTTGTTCCCACCTCACCCTCGCTTTGTAATCGAAATTTTACTATCTATTCTGGGCACACTTGTTTCGCGGGTCTCCTGTCATTTGATTTCTGATGGCTTTTCAGTTGTGTTTAAAAATTCTGTTCCTTCTTTTTTCACTTATAGTCAAATTTTGACCAACAATCTATGCACATAACCTTGTCTCTCGCTTTTGGTCTACAAGGTATATCAGTGTTATCCAGTTAGGCTTCACTTTAACAACTAACCTATTGTAATTTTGACAGGCTAAAATCTGAAAGACCTAAGTGAGGCAGATACAAATCACATGGGAGTAGAACAGGTAGCCGTATGGCTGCCCCCATGAATCAGGTCTTCGACCTATCGGAGTTAAGAAACCTGGTTTAAACGACTCGACTTGTCTTTAGGGACGGGCTTACGACTAAAGCTGTGTAGATTTTTTTTTAAACGACTCGGATTGTTTTTGTTTAAAATGAATGCCCGGGACCTCGGCGAGCCAAAAATAAACGACTCATACGACTTAGCAAAAGGCAGGGGGGGGGGGGGGGGTGAATCACCCCCCTTTGGGCCACCCAGGATTGAATCATAGTGTGACTTTGGATCGAACAAAATATTTTTATTGTAGCAGGCATATGCAAAATCTTTAGGAACATTAAATTAATTATTTGCTTATCGATTTCTTTAAGTATTTTGTTTTCTGTTTTTTTCTTGTTAATTCCCGTAAGTCCAAAGAATTAACGATGGAAAGTAGATCACAATAAACAAACGCCGTAAATTATACTAAATTCGTTATGCTGATTTCTTGAAGATTCTGAAATTGAGCTTAATAATATTCAGCTTCCGAGACCAAAAAATGTCAAACTGACCGATGATTTCTTCTACCGACATATCTAAACGTCCACATGGTGATATACTTAGTTGTTTTAATCCTCTTACACGCCATTCGATCTTCTCGAAGGTTTTACTAATCTTTTGACCAGCGCCAGGAGATCAATGAATAGTTGATTAACGATGGCGGATTGACATTCAGGAGTGAATTGTGTTCAAGTACTTTGTGGATAACGTTGTCTACCGTGATGATTTTGGGGAAAACAGAGGTAACAAGTGTGTTCGTAAAAATCCGACCCATCGAAAAATAATGGTGTCTCCCACCTTCTCGACCCATATGAATGAAAGACTAGATATATATAGTCTTGGCAGCTTTGAAAGGAACTTCAGCCATCTAGCAGTGTGCTAACCAAGGTGCAGCTTAGATTAATTCACAGACGTTCACAGACTTCCCGTATTTCATCTGAAGGCTTTTAATTCTTGAATAACTGCTGCCAAAGAAGTATTTCAGTCTTTGATACAGGATTTAAAAATGTATTAGTACTTGTAGCTTTCAAGTACTTAGTTCTTTTTTTTCTTTTTTTTTAATTAAAATGCCGCGTAGCATCTTTTCCGTTCTTCCTATGCAATATGATTTGGCCAGGTGACTACGCTTCCACTTCCCTCGGTGACGCCAACGGTCCTAACATCTGATATTTAATTTTTTTTTTTTTTTTCAATGACCGACCTATATATTTAGCGTCACCTACACTTTCCCCTATCTCTACATTTAATTGTCTTTTTTTTAATATTCTTTCTTATTCCCTCTTTTAACCCTCATTTCTCATTTAACCCTTATTTCTCATTTTACCATTTCAACACATATTTAAAACCTTTTCTTTGTTTTCCTTCCTTAATATCTCCTTTCCTTAAAATTTTCATTCTTTGAAAACTTAATATTTACAAAAATACTATCCCTCGTTATTTTTTTTGCAACCAAACCAAAAAAGGGGTTTTAGTTTGGACCATAACTAAGTACTTAGTTATGAAGTACTGAAGGAAAGCTGTACCTACGTAAAACGCAAGCACTCCGATTTTGTACTTGAGCTTTACAACACTGGTACTTTACCCTAAATCAGCATTGTACAACTACAAAAATTCTTACGTGATTTTTTAAGAAAAAAGATTACTCGGTACGATTTCATACATCTTGCTCGCGAAAGGTGTTCGGAAGATAAACATTGATAAGAATGGATTCAAACAACATCCATTCAGATCAGAAACAAATAAAAAATCTTAGATATCGTCAGCCTGATTAGCCAGCCTTATTAAGATTCAATGAATGTTTTGTAGCTTCCATGTGGAAATTCTCAAGTCACTCAACTATTTCCCAGTAGTGAAACAAGCTAGTACCTAACCGTGCCCTTATTTACGAATCAAGACTCATTTTCTCGATATGTTAACCGAATCGGATGCTCTGACATGCTTTATTAACACACATAAGAAGTGAAAATTGGTGCAGTTTTGGATTTTGTGCTATTTACATCAGTTTTAAGTTCCACCGAATGACTTTTCCTGGTTTTGGTGGACGAGTTGAAAATATGCTTGTGTTCGACAGGAACGACTATAGTCGCAACCTATAGGTTGCTTCCTTGGTCTCTCAGATGTTCAGCTAAAAAAAAAAAGGAAATACGGAGCAGTATGCCGTCAGTGAACGGCGCGTTCTGCTTGTACCTGTGTTTTATTATTTATTTGTTAGTAGGAGGTGGTATTTTCTACCTATCAGAAGAGTTTTATAATGCCGAACATAACATCACGCATATTAATGGTACGTTATATTTTGTACTTACTTGTCACTTTTTCTCGATTTGCATGGCTGGATCATAGAAATCTGGGTCATATATATATATATATATATATATATATATATATATATATACGTGTATTTAAAAGCCAGTGGCCATAGACACAACTACCAACACATAAATAAACAAAAAAGAAAAACAATAACACTCAACAGGTTCAAGTCGCTGCCTTCCGCGGCTAACACTAAAAATGCCCACGATCATAATGCCCACGACTCAAAATGCCCACTAAAAATGCCAACAACTCAAAATGCCAACGACTCAAAATGCCCACGATTGGATAAATTTGAGGTTTTCAGTCCGTAATTAGGCGTGATTGAGTGACAGGAGGAGTAGGCCGAGTATCAGAATGACGATAATCGTTTGATGAACTTGTATAATCTCAGTTATAAATATAACACTGGTTCATTATTATTTACAAGAAACATTTGTAGCCTATTGCATCGTGGTTAAATGCCGCAAAAGCGCTGTGCTTTCTTGAGGAAGCCTCTGACTGATATTGAGCCCCCTTGGAACTTCTCTTTAAGTGCTTGAATTTGCTGGTCTTTCTGGACCATTCTTAGGTTCCTTCAAACAATATATATTCATGATCCCCAAGGGCCCATGATAATTTTTGCCTCAAGGGTTTTGCTTACAAGTGAATTTCTGTACAAATAATAATTGAACAAAATATACGTTTTCATGATCCCAACATCAGTTGTGCTTCAAGAGTGTTCATTACAGGTGAATATCTAGCGCCCTTGAAGTGCGCATCATCACGGCCAAATGCACAATTAAAATAGTTTCTAAGGACCCATGATCATTCTTATCTCAAGGGGTTTGCTTACATTTGATCGCAATTAAACCAACACACGAATTGACGAATTCCTACTTTCATCCTACGACCCAGCCTTGCAAGTTCCGTATGAGCTTCCAGCTCTTGTTAATCAAGGAATCATTCTTACCTTCGTGATGCAAGTTAGCTGGTGGATTTGGATCTCCTGGTTTTGCCTTCTGGGTTGGCACAATTCTATACTTAACGCAAACAGTTCTGAACAATCAAGAAACAAAAGAATAATTCCTTTTGGAGCCTTCACCGTGGTTAATCCTATCCCTTATAATCTCGTAGTCTGCTGTCCCAGGATGATTTTGTCCTCCATACGATATTAGCCTCCCCTGTGACCACTTTGAACTGTCGGCATTTTAGGCCGCTGGCGTTTCGTGGTCGTGGGCATGTTGAGTCGTGGGCATTTTGAGTCGTGGGCATTTTAATCGTGGGCATTTGATAGTGGGCATTTTGAACCGTGGGCATTCTGAGCGTGGGCATTGTGAGAGTGGGCAAAAAGATCGTGGTGAGTTTGGGAACCACCCCCTTCTGCACCTCGGAGCCACGCCTTTCTCTATAAAACAACATAACGCAATAATTGAATCTCCCGAAAAACATTAAACTAACAAATATCAAACCAAAAATATTAAAATATTAAACAAATTAGAAAGGCTTGGCATTCCAACGAGGGACTGCTCACTCGTTTCGTGAGGTGTAAATGGATTTTACCTCTGGCCTGCCTCCAGGTCTTCCTCAGTGTCTCTCTGCCTCTTGCTGTAAGCCAAAATCTTCAGTGAGTAACCCCTCGCATGTACGGAATCCGGTGAAAACGCAGATCTATCATTAGTACTGAGCTAGTTATGAAAGTCTACAAGAATTGTCGGTTGCTGTCGCACTGATGTATGGTCACTTTAACGGAATCGGAAGCATTCTAAAATTGGAATGTCTAGATCACCAGGACTCGCTACGATCGCCGGATCATCTTGTGGCGGATCTCGACAGCACCTACATGCGGGAGCGTCACGTATGGAGGGAGGTGGAGACACCCCCCCACCACCCACCAATGTTGTTGGGCAATCGGTAAGGAATAGCGGAGTAGACGATTTTTTGTAATAAAAGTCGATTTTTTTCTTGGAAACAGTCGATTTTTCTTCGAAATACTTCAGTTTTTCGCAAAAAAGGTCGATTTTTCTTTGATAACAGTCGGTTTTTTGTGAAAATCACTAATTTTTTCGTCGTTATTTTTTCGCCTAAACAGTCGTTTTTTCTGGAAAAAACGGTCGATAGAACATACCAGCCAGTCGGTAAATATCTTGCCCCCCTCCCAAAAATAATGGCTGGTAAAAGGCCGTATCCAGGGGGGGGGGTTTAGGGGGTTGAAACCCTCCCCCCCGAAACATACAAAAATAATAATTTTTATTTGCTGTTTCCTCTGATCTGTGTGTTGGTACTTTTTTATCCGAACAGGAGGCACCCCCCCCCCCCTCAAAAGCCCCCCCCCCCCGAAATAAATTCCTGGATAGGGGCCTGCTAGTAACGATTCTGCCTACATGGACACGCTCAAGATAGACTAATAGCCGGTCTTCACCTCCCGGAACTTCCGGAATCTGGGCTTCCAGATTATTCTTTGACGTCTTCCGTAAATTGCATCTGGAATATGAACCGGTCCAAAAGTGTATCAAAATAATCCGTAAAAAAGAGGCTTTTGAACTTCCAGATTTCCGGAATTTTTAAGTATCGCAGGAGAAGTTAAAAAAAAATCTCGGAAAATCCGGGTACCCAGATTCCGGAAGCTGAAGACTCACCCTACAGCAAGAAGATCAGACAAAACGCGAAACGTTTAGCAGGTGTATGAGTAAAAATTAAAATCAAAAGCAGATCGGCAGTATCTATTTCTTCGAATGATTTGTTCTGAAATTCTTACTTATTTTTTTTTTTCCATATCTAACAATCAGCCAATAGTCAAGACAGAATGTTGCATAGCAAGTAAGTCCACAATATTTCGAAATGCAGTCTACCCAACCCACTGAAAAGTTCAAGCAAATTGGATTTGATGCGATGGTGGATTATGTTGGCTGGTGCTATAAAATTTAGGAGCGAAAGGTGCAAGCTTTTACCAATATTTGTAAACTGACAATTGTTTTTCCCATGTTTTCTCTCATACCAAATAACTCCTTTAACACTCCCGATCGCTTACCTCGCAATTAATGTGATGATACCCTTTTGTTTTTTACTTGAATTCCTACGTGACCTATTGAGCATTCGGTATTCGAAATTCTCAAGGTTTCTCACGCTTGTGATAAACGACTAATTAGATAGTCAATGGTCTGTGACAATTCTGAGATCTAACAAACATGCTCTGAATTTTAAATAACTAGGCCGGTCTTTGACGCACAGTCGAACATCTTGCACAATTTTGTTTCTAAGCGCCTTTCGGTTCGAGGAACAAGGCTAACTAAAATGGGATGACTAAAGATAGGCATGGCACGGTGCGGCATACTGTAGGAGGCACGAGAACTAAAAAGAGGCACGAAAAAAAATGGCCCTTACAGGCTTCAGAGTGAGGGGCAGGAACAACGTTCTAGTGTGCCTTCTTTTAGGCTCTAGAGTCCCGAACTCTCGCTTACTTGTTCATTCTGCTACTTGAATAATCTCTTTTTATTACTCGTGCCTCCTGAACCTTGCCGTGCCTCTTTTTAATCGACCCCAGTTAAAACCTCATTTATTCAACTTCGCTAAAGCTTGCAGACTTTTAGGGCCATCCTAAAGCTTTAGAACACTCCAAGCGAAACGTATTCTTAGCTCACGACAAGCTCTCTTTACCCTCATCACATAAGCCGCATTCAAATTATAGTCCGTATTCGAACATGGACTTCTTAATCCCAATCTCCTCTTCAACTTTTGCTTCATACAAATCCAGTCAGCGCTTCATCGTCATCGATGACGATGACTGATGACTTGTCGTCGTCAAGGCGAGATAATATTTCAGTCCTCAATAGCAACACTTTTCGACCAATAAGGAAGCTGTGAGCTGTAAGCTCAAACGGCACTTGCAAGAGTAGGCGCCGCAAGATTTTGGATTTCCCGTCGCTCCACCCCTCCTAGCATGGTCGGATCGAAGAAGTCTGGCCTGTTTCCTAGTATGCCTGCCAAGTTTCATCGTCAATCGTACTCCTAGCGCATCTGAAAGTATCCGAACTCGCGATCACCAGACCGACGAACAGATCGTCGGAATGTATATGGTACTTGGGCCGAAGGATGCAAGTGCCTTGAAAAGAAACATGCAGTTCTTTCCTCTTCTCTTCTGACTAGTACACTTGCGAGCTAAATACTTTACTACTAATTTATACTTACAAATTACTTTACTAACAGTTGTTGTTTTAGCCGTTTTATTTTTCCGAAACACTGAAAGCTACTACCTTTCACGCACCGACCACCTTTTCTAGAATCAAGCCAAAGGTTTGCTATAATTTGTTATGAAAGTTTGCTTTTCCCCTCTCTTTGCGTAAACAGAACAGTCGCACCCAAAAGTATCTAATGTTAATTAAAACGAGAAAAGGTCGACTCACTGAGTCGGCTAAAAATTCTGGTAAAATCCCCTTTGACAAACTGATTATTCGGCACATTCCCAACGTGCATGCACAACAAAAGACGAGTTTTCGATTGACTTGTTATATTCGCAAAGGTCAAGTAAGAAATTATTTACAAGTAATGATATACAAAATATAAAATTCCGAAAACCCTGCAAATAAAGTCGTTGACAGCCGTTGCGGGGTCGGAAGTGCGGTTATGTTCTTTCGTCATCCTGAAGTTTTTTTCTCATATTCCTTATCTCGTGCAGAAAAGATGTCATACTACATCTATATAGAACGCACAATGCCGCCGTTGTCAAGAAAAGGAGCTAAAGCCTCTCAATTTGGATAGCGAGTTACCGGCTCTCACACACAGTGCTAGATAGGGCTGCCACTCGATATGGCCGAATACCAGGTCTTCGACATTGTGGATAGTAAATAGCCTACTAAAAAGCCAATACCAACTTCTTCCGAATTTAATCACATTTGGTATTTGCCCTATTTTTTTAAGGCCGCCTTGTTTTTGATAGGCGTGCATATATAATAATGCGCTTGTCCCGCAGGGACTTGCCCTTCATTAAATTGCTCTTTGCCGGACTGTTTGACTGGAAAATGCCGAAATCGACTTACCGAATGAAAGCTTGCCGAATGACGTGCTCCCGCAGAAATGACGGGTGACAGAACTTACGGGTTCTGATGGGTCGACTGACGGGTGACCTAACTGTCAGAAAAAGTGGGCAAAGACATGGATTTTTGGGGAACTGGCGGGTGGGTGAATTGACAATTGATCAGTTGTGGTTCCTATAATAATAATAATAATAGTTTATTTATGACCCATCATACACTCACAAAGAGAAAGACGGAGTACAAAAAAAGGGAAAAAGTAATAAACGGAAAGACATAACACCATACAAAAAACAACACGAAACCTAATAATAAACCAAAAAAGAAAAAGAAAGATCAACAACAACGATAACAGAACCAGAACTACAACAGAAAACCCTTCCAAGGATGGTTCAAAGGATTTTTTTTATATGAGGTATGTAAGGTATTCCTATATTCTGGAATATTGTTAGAATAAATCTGAGCTGACTTTTCCAATCAGCGCCTCAAAATCAGGATGATTTGATGGATGAACATTTTCTGCAGACTGAAATATCTTTTTTTTCTCTCTTTTAGCTGTAAATTCCTCGCTTCCCAGCGTCTTGGCTGTAACGGATGTCTGGGACTTTTTTGCCGGGACATTTTTTGCAATGACGATCTTAACGACGGTCGGCTACGGCAATTTTGTACCTCATACCGTCTTCGGAAAAGTCTTCACCATTGTGTATGGTACCGTTGGAATCCCAGTAGCTGGCATTATTTTGGCACGCTTCAGTGACAAATTTGGGTAAGTCTAACTAACACTTACTATATTACTAATTAATAGATTACCAAAATTATGTAACTAATTTTTTGTTTGCCATGAAGAAGTAGGAAGTCTCTAGAGCAAGTTTGGCAGTAGTACGAATCGCTGCAGTTGTACTGGAGGGGGGTGCTCTGTGGTAGCCTTTTGTGGCCAAAAATAACCCTCGCCTTCTTTGTTGTCCCCTTGGTATAGTTGACTGATCTTTCGCTGTAATCTTGAACAAGTATTTGACATTTCCAATGTATCCTTAAAAATCCGACATGAGACGTTCATAGTTGACTGATCTTTCGCTGTAATCTTGAACAAGTATTTGACATTTCCAATGTATCGTTAAAAATCCGACATGAGACGCTCTTTTCGTTAGAGACCTTCATGAAACTGTTTGAAACTTCGTCATGAAACTTGAGCAATGGAGGAAGAGATGAAGCGAATGCTTGACCTTGGAATCATCAGGCCTTCGAGCAGTGCTTGGATTCCCCCTGTTGGCATGGTTCGACGAGACTTTGCCTTGATTTCAGGAAAATCAGTTTTAAGTTCAAAGTTAAAACCCGCAACCCAGGATTGACGTGCTCCTCGAAACAATAGGAAGCGCCAAATACATTGCCTTTAATGATCTCCAAAGGATACTGGCAGATCGTACTAACTGAGGATAGCTGCGAAAAGACTGTGTTTCAGACAACCTCTGGCTGTACGAGTTTACTGTGATGCCGTTCGGCCTGCATGAAGCTCCTGCTACTTTTCAAAGATTAGCTGACCGTATCCTCAGGCAGTTTCGTAAGTATGCACGAGCCTACCTAGACGATATCGTCACCCTTCAGCAACAGCTGTGAAGAGCGTCTGGCACACCTAGAAGATGTTCTAGGCAAGACTGTAGACGCTGGACTTATAATTCATCCAAAGAACTGCCGCTTTGCTGAGACCGAGACAACTTACCTGGGACACCGCATTGACAACGGTAAAGTTCAATGGATTGAAGAACACGTCGAAGGGGTCAACAACTTCCCAGTTCCAAAAACGAAGAAGGAACACGTTTCTGGGGATGACCAACTATTATCACGATTTGTGCCAAGGTTTCCAAAGCGTGCTTGCCCACTTACTGCTCTGGTCAGAAAAAAGACCAACCCGAAAAAGATAGACGGGCAAACGCATGCCAAAGATCCTTGGCAGATCTGAAGTTTGCCCTGACATCATCACTGAACTTGAGGAAACACACAAATTTGGATTGAGAGGTTCTCCTCCTCACTAGCTCTTTTGTTCTGCATGCAGTACGCCGAGAATGCTGCTGAAATACGAAGAATTTTGTCGAAGTGAAGGACCTTTCTGAAGTCGATTAGGATGAGATATTGGAGTAAACATCCTTGATTAATCCATATCTGAACTCGGTTTCTCATCTGATTAGTTGTTTGGACGTAAGTTGCCAAAAACTCCAAAAGGGTAATATTGTTTTTCGTACATATTCAAACGGTTGGTTATGGATAAATAGCAAAATGTTAAAGGGTGTGTTTTTTGTATGGTGTTATGTTTTTCCGCATATTACTTTTTCCTCTTTTTTGTACTCCGTCTTTCTCTTTGTGAGTGTATGATGGGTCATAAATAAATTATTATTATTATTATTATAGGAACCACAACTGATCAATTGTCAATTCACCCACCCACCAGTTCCCCAAAAAATCCACCACTTTGCCCACTTTTTTCTGACAGTTAGGTCACCGAGTCTTTCCGGCGAAGACTCGGAAATCTACAAGATTCGATTGTCTGGATCAAGAAGTCCAATAAATGTTAAGAATTCGGGATGTCATCGAAACCTTTGGTCTTGTTTAATGATGATTTTTTTTATTAGATCAGCAGAACAGAACGATTGTTTAAATCAAAGACCAACCGCTTAACGGCGCCAATTGTTCCGACTCATGGGGTTTTGGGGGGGGGGAGTTTCCTGTTTTTCCACTGCGTCTTTGGCGTCTCGCCATTATATTTTTAATATTTTCTTCGCCAATTGTTCCGACTCGTGGGGTTTTGGGGGGGGGGGGGAGTTTCCTGTTTTTCCTCTGCGTCTTTGGCGGTTGCCATTATATTTTTAATATTTTCTGTCGAATACGATCCAACTTCGACAAACAAAAATAAAAACAAGGGGAAAACAAGTAACAGATACTGCTTAGGTTAGGATTTTATTGTTATTATTATTTTTTTTTAAATCAAGGAAGCGTCATGTGCTGCTTGAGTTTTTCACGATTGTCAAGAAAGTTTTACCTTATCTTACCTTACCTTTAACTGCGGATGACCAGGACCTACCGATAAATAATGGTAAGGTCGTGGGAAACATGACTGGCATTAAAGGCAACAAGAATAATGGTAAGGTCGTTGTCTCACTCCATCACTCTTTTAGATCTATACGTTTGCCTTTCTAAAAAAGTCCGCGAAAGGTCAGATGGGTAATAAATCCAAACTAATATCAATATCTAAGTGGCCAGGTATAATAGAGGTATGTAATTTTGTCAAGGGGTGCCTTACTCGTTCGTGTATAAAAAATACAAATGTACGATTCATATGCTGGCGTAAATCGTACTGGACCAGCTATACATGTTTACATTTACAAACTACAAGTTCAACTTACAACTTGGACGCAAGCAAATCAAATTCAGATCCTCGAACTCTCCAAGGCCTCCTCTTGGCTTTCAACTCTCGCCATACTACTTTCTAACGCAAATAATTAGCAGAACACCAGAACCCAACTTACATGTTGCCCACATAAATCAAGTGTACATGACCGTCCGAATGACCCCGTAATGAAATAAAACAATTAGAATCTCAGATCAGATCCGCTTTCAAGAGAAACCAGAGCGAGGGAATGAATGACGAAATCAACCAACGAAACCCGAGAATTTGTTAATCCCCAACTTAACAGTTTACAATTGGGACAATAATCTAATTATGGAGGGTGCAGGTTTTGGCTAAATGGTAAAACCAAAACCATAAAATCATTCCAAGTCGTTGTTAGTAGTCTCAAAGGAACTACTTCTGCCTCAGCAAGTGGATGAAAACGGCATTGTCTAAACACGATTTTCAAAAAAAGCGATTCTGTACCTTACCGGCAAGTTTTCTCAGACCTCAACCCCGTCAAACCTGCTCAACCATTTCCCCTCCCCAATTCCCAAGCCCCTTCCCCATCCCATTTTAGGGCTTCCATTTCAGAATCATTAAAATTTTATAATTGTTATGTTTTTCTAGCGAGAAACTGCTCAAATTCTACGAGAAAGAAAGACAGCGGATCAAAAACGAGACTCTAGCTATCATAATTGCTGCCTGCGTCTTCGTTTTTTCAGGATTCAGTGTGTTCATGTTTTTGCCGGCAGCGATCTTTTCCTCCATTGAAGGATGGGAGTATTTGGATTCGTTTTATTTTGCGTTCGTCACAGTCACGACGATCGGCTTTGGAGACATTGTTGCAGGTAAGGTATTTATATACAACCTCCCCCCCCCTCCCCACCCCCGATGACAGAAAAACCGCCTGCGCCATTGTTGCATAATAACAACAATTTATTTGAAAAACGAAGGGGCACAATTACAAATTATTTATACACAAACACGTAAACATCCCTAAAAATAATTAACATAAAGCTTACTAACTCGTAGGAATTTATACCGTAAACTACCTTAAATCGCATTGTCCAGTGACAAAGGTGCCAATGCTCCTGCAGGGTCGCAGGTTGTGTGATGATTTTTTCATTGGTTTGTGGATAGACCTTGTTTATCGATTGGGCGGAAACTTTTCCAGAACACCGGTGGGTACACGATATTACCACCGAAAATCTCCCTGCGAATTTCCGAAAGCTCTTGAAACCGGCATGAAAATGACCAACATCCTGTTCTTTGTAACCGCAAAAGGATTCAGAGGACACATTTCCCGTTCGGATTCCTCTCATTACTGTCAAACTTTATTTCTACCGTGCAGTGATAGGCCCTTCAGTTGGAGCCCTTAGTTCGATCCAATACCTCATAGGCTATCGTAGGTAGACTAAGCTTTAAATAAATCCCGGCTCCTGCGCTGTTTTCGCCGTACTACCATTTCAAAGGGTTTCCGACGAAGAAATTACTCCAAACTCCAAACCATTTCTGGCGTTTTCTGATCTTCGTAACTCTCCATGTAGGAAAACTAGAGATTGATCAGGAGGTCTAACATCATCAACGGCTGCATAAGCAGCCGCAAGCGACGGTAAAAACGAGGAAGTTCAGGATCCCTGTTCTGATAGTTTTTTCTCCTTCCCGAAGACAGGAGCCCTGTTCTCCGGAAGGGGTCTAGGCGAGAACGTAGACTAACCCCCCCCCCGGTGACAAACCCCCCTCCCACCAAAAGCCCCTGGGTACCCCCCCCCCCCCCCCGGCGAAACCCCCCCGAATCCTTTACATTTAATACGAATGCAAAACATTTAAATTGACTTCCCGTGATCTTAGTCTGTCAAGGAGACTTCTGGTACAACAAGAACAAGACCAAAGGTTTCAGTGAGATCCCAAAATATTTCATTCGCCCCTTAACTTAAACCCCATCCGCCACCCCTAAATGTATGTACACCCCTAGGGGTAGGGTAAATATCTGTCTCCATCAACCTTCACCTAGGCTTTACACTCCCCTCTCTTGTACATATCTGTTGTGCCTACGCTTAACAAAGAAAACATCCAGATAGTACTTTTTGCTTCACATACACATACCCTTTGTGCACGCAGAAGCATATTCTTACACTTGTTACTGGATGTCCACTGTACTTCAGACATTATTGTACAGTCAAGTCTGCGAATGAAGTTCCATCCGGTTATTCTACTCTTATATATCGTCAGTAGGTACATGAGCTATACCTGTACCTTACGCAGTGAAGGGATTATTTGGGACTAGGAGATTCTTTTGGGACTTTTTTAAGGATTCGGGGGGGGGAGGGGGTCGCCGGAGGGGTTTTGGTACCGGGGGGGGGTCGGGTGGTGGTGGTAGCCGGGTGGTTTTTCGCCCGGGGGGTTCTGGTACCGTGTTTTTTTGGCGGAGGGGTTTGACCGGGGGGGGGGGGTCACCGGTTTTTTTTTTAGCCGGAACCCCTCTTGAAGTAGCCCTGTTTTGATTGACATTGAAAGGGCAGTAGTCCTATCTGAAGATCTGCAGACTCATTGACGAACAATCCGGCTCGTAAAACTTGCTTATTACCGTTAACGAACCCGTCTCCGACTTCAGGACTTAAAAAAAAATCCGTCAACGCTAACTTTGTCAACGAACTCGACTCTACTGTTGGACATCGTGCAAATTTCAACGAACAAGGCTTTTACTTTGGACTTGGGAAACACTTAGATTTAACTTGGAATGGCCCTGATTTTGACCGCCACGACACGCCGC
This sequence comes from Branchinecta lynchi, assembly GCA_023053575.1. Lineage (NCBI taxonomy): Eukaryota > Metazoa > Arthropoda > Branchiopoda > Anostraca > Branchinectidae > Branchinecta > Branchinecta lynchi. The sequence goes on along the minus strand of JAKZAP010000007.1, from coordinate 22,169,453 downwards.
AGCCTCTTTTCTTCAATACACCTGTGCCAGGATTTTTAGCTAGAATGCCGACGCCTTCAATCCTGCATTGTTCTAGCGCAGCGCGGTGACGTCAGCTGGCTATGGCTCTACCGAATATCAACCCTTATCTGGCAGTTAGTCGGGATTGGCTACTGGCTCGTGGTGGCGCAGTTTATAACCAAGGCCCTGCAGGTACGCAATTTTTTTCAAAGGGATGTCAAAAGGGGGGCTCAACCCCGCAGTACCCTCCATATTTATTCCTATATTTGTTGCTATAACCAACTTGTTTGCTAACCAACAATTGTTTAAAAATAGAGTAAAGAAATTTCTGTTGGAGGGGTGGGTAGTCACGATTCAGAGAATGAAGGTATAAGTTAGTATTTCTTTTTTTATTACCTTTATTTGTTTATTTTTCTTTCTTCTTCTTTTTTTCCTTTTTTTCTTTTGTGTGGTATATGGAAAAAAAAATTGATTAATTAGTGTTGAAATGAAATTAAGTTATTGTTTAAGTTAAGTTGAAGTAGTTTGTGGTAACCGCCCAGTGCCAGTGCATTTATGTCTTCTCATGGGCGGTTAACTATCATGATGGGTTGTTATTTAATTTAGCAATAAAATAATCTAATGTAATCTAAAAGCTTATGAAGACTATGACTGCACTTCCGCTCAGTGACATAAAGGAGGTTAATCGGAAGTATTCTATCATTGGCAAGTCTAGGTCACTAGATCACCATGTCGCCAGTTCAAACTAGGACCTGATACGACCGTGGGATTATCTAGTGGAGCGTTGTGGAATCACCAACATGAGCAAGCTCAAAATTGATGTTAAAGTTTAACTGAAATGACCTGAGATAGGAAAATCTAGTTACCATCATTTGAAGAGACTTGAAGGCACGATGAAAATGCGTTACTTCGTTGCTCCGATATTCGCGAAAAATCGATCTTGTCAATAAACTGGAATGATTTTGCAACCACACAAACCTAACAGTGAACTTTTCCTGTCGGATGTGTGGTACCTCTATGCGCTTGTACCTGTGTCGTATGCCTGATGAAAAATATTTATGAAAAATAAGTGTTCACCAGTAAGCTCGCCTTCAGCCTACTGACGACTGGCCACTGAACAAACACGTCTGCCTTAAGATTAAAATTTTCCACGTCATAGTAGAACTTCGTGTTGTGAGGACGACGGTATTAATTCTGAACGTCATACTCGGACAAATAGTTAAAAAAAAACACAATCCAAATAATTCAGTTAAATGACACAAAAACTAGTTGGCTTTTCAGTTAAACTTAACAAGAAAATTGGAAAAAAGGAAAACGGGTATCTGAATAAAAAAAAATAAAAAAAAAATAAAAAATTGGCGTTATTTGATATAATATGGTTTGCAGCTTTTACTTATTTTCTCTTTAGAAAACTTTCAAGAAGTATGTAACGAAAGCATAAATAACCATGGATTAGGATTGTGAGCCTGTTGTGAGGTAGCGTGGGTAACCAGGTAAGTTTAATCTTCGAATCCAAACATAAAAACCCTGAAACAGGAACACAAACATAATATTTATACCCTTTCAGTTTGGTCACTTCACAGCGTAACTGTCTTATCCTATTTAAATTCACTTAAACTAGTATCCGAAATCTAACTTAACAAATAAATATACTAACCTATCCGAGTTTTCAATACTTATTTTTATATATTTGCTTTCTTCGTCTTCTTCTGCGGATCATTCGGATAACTATCACCTAACTAAATACAAATAGATGGCGAGGTATATCTTAAATAACATGTGTGTTGTTTTACAACAGAGTAAGGCTAATATTCACCTATTATGGGAAACTTTATGTGCCGATTCCCGGTTTGATTAGTCCTGGGCCAGGAGTTCAACTCACGGAGGGGGGGGGGGGGGTATTGCTGTTTTATTGCTCGATATTTTACCAATGTACTTGCACAGTACCACCAGTGATCCCATCGACAAGCCAGCATTTCGGCGAGTATTTGGACCAACACCGTAACAGTCCAACGCCGCCACATCTCAGGGATGGACGAATTGCTAATTATTTATGTTTGTAGTCCAAAAGAATTCGAATCCGTTTCGCCAAAGCACGAGCACGCCTGAGCGCGCATTCTCGGGAAATCAAGTCCGTCCTCGAGGAACGTTCTTCAAATAAGAAACCGGATTTTCTCCCGCAGAAGTCCAAGGTATGTCAATCACTTTCAAATTTCGGGCTAGAATTTGATCCGCATGTCATTGTGGTCTGTCAAACCTACCGTAAGAGTTACCACGTTCTCTTCAGCGTTTCGTCAGCGTCTGACTATGAAGGTGTGAGATTCAGTTGGGAAACAAGAGTGAATCAGTACGCTACTAAAGGAGTCAGTTTTTGTCAATTTTTTACCAGCCTCCGAAGAATATACATCGACCATTCTTATCACCCCAATCACCCTGGCTGTTATGCAAGACCTTGGACATGCCTCCCAGTGTTGCTAGATCGTGATACAGGAAAGAATTCACTGTCTTTGAAAAATTTACCAAAAGTGTGCCCGAATTTCTTTTTAACCCAACATTCCAAGGAATCTAACTGAAAATGCGTTACTTCATTGTTCCGCGATTCACGAATAATCGATTTTCAAACAGTGGAATTTCCATGTGATTTGCGGTACCTCTATGCGCTTGTATTTTTTGTATGCCATAAGAGAAATTTTTGTTCGGGCACTAACCAATCTTCAACAATCTCACTACTGTCCACTGAAAAGCCGCGCTTGTGTTGAGATTATAATTTCCCACGTCCTACGCTGTGGGGACGACCGCTGATATTCTGAACGTCATACCTAGAGCAGATAGTGGAAAGCAAAAAAAAATCTGTTTGCAGAATCAATAAGTTGGCTTCTCAGTTAAGCTTTAAGCCTTTTTCCAAACCCATTGACTTCTAGCAAAAACTTGGCAACATTCAGAGAACCGGTTTTACGCATCCACAGCATAATACGCGAATACTCTTCGGGAGCATATTGCGCATGGAAAGTTGGAAATTAGTGCATCTTGGTAAGTGCAAAGAGGAGTAAGGCTTAAGAATCAATGAATGCTGTTACGGAAGTAGGTAGCATTGATATTATGGTATGACCGGTCCTTTAAGTGTTTAAGTGTAGCTTTATAGTCTTGATGACTAGCTGTTCGTGCCGATTAAGGATCGCAACGTCCCCACAGCAAATATTGTTGATTGGATTTGACGACGTTTGAGTAAATTTTGAGGATTTGTTTGGGTGACATTTCTTGTTCTTCCCTTAGATCACTGGTGTGTTTCGTAGTTAGTCATAAGGCGTTATTTCGTGACAATCCAGTTTGTCGTTTTTCAGCGACACCTCCCGGATTATAAGCCTAGATAACTGATGTGCTCAGAGAAGCAGGAAATTGACTACCACAATACAGAAATCTGACGATCTTGAACCCTTAATCTCACTCCGTTGTAAGATTCCCGAATCGACGATCCAAGAAAGAATCCGGATTGGCAGAGAAAACGATATTTCAAAAATTTGAATTATCGCAGAAAATGTTTGATAGGGTATCAAGGACGGACAAAATCTTGAAACAGCAGTGGAAACCGAGGAAGAAGAAGTAACTGATATGAGAGCCTCGTTTTTGTTGCAATAGCGCTGCCGCATCGCTGCTGCAGCACTTCTTTACTTTTGCATAATATGCGTTTTTGGATTCACTTTCTTCTTGGTTGAAGCGGCAGCGCTGCAAAATCTTGCAGGGAAGCACGGACTTGGTCCGTGATTCTCGAGAAGCGCTGCCGTCTTCCTCGGAAGCGCTGCAGTGCAAAAACGGATATAGAAAGAATCAGTCCGGAATCGACCGACAAGTGGACCTGCAGCATGCAACAAAAACGAGGCTCAGTACTGACTAAGTATTTGAAACTGAAAAGTGCCCTCTGGATCGAAGGCGGCAATTTGGGGTGACTTAAGTAGCATTTTCTCTTCGAACGCTTGTATTTTATTGAGTGCATATAAACCATTTAGAGTAACAATAAGCTCAAAGACATAAAGAAATTTGTAATTTTTCGCAGGTTATCATGGACTTCCTTTTCCATTTTGGTGCCACTATGTCGGATGTGGAGACAAACCACCAACATACCTACATTACTGGGATAAACGCACTCATGGACAATAAGCGTACGGGGGTCGCTGCTCTTTTCAACTTGCCCGTTGCAATGGTCACGAGAAACTCGCAGAATGAGAGGTCTGATACACAGAAGGACCCGGAAGCAATTTCAATAGAAGATAAGGGTATGCATCATTCTAATTCTGTAATAAGTAAGTAAGTAATTTATTTATAACCCGCCATATTGTAAAAGTGGAGTAAATGACAGAAAATAAATAAAAGACATAAACACACAGGAAAAAACTTATTTTCAATCTTCGGCCAGGACGCAGTGGATAACGGGGATCGACTAAAAGCAGGAAAGGAAAGGCAAGAGAAAAGCAGGAAAGAATACTAAAACCAGGAAGGGCAAACCAAAACGAGGAAATAATTACCAAGAATCGAGGATTCGAAATACTGGCAAGCCTTTCCTCTGTTTAGTATCCCGTGAGGGGTCGGCAACTTCCATTTGTTAAAGTTCACCTTTTCCTCCTTTTAGTATTCGAAAAAACTGGCAAGCCTTTCCTAGTATCCCGTGAGGGACTAAAAGGAGGAAAAGGCGAACTTTTACAAGCGTAACTTGCCCACACCTCACGAGATACTAAACAGAGGAAAAGCACGGCACAGCTTTCCAGTTTTTTCTAGTACTAAAAGGCGAACTTTTACAGATGTTAGTTGATGACCCCTCACGGGATACTAAACAGAGGAAAGTCTTGCCAGTTTTTTTTAGAATTCCTAATTTTTTTCCTCGTTTTGGTACTCTCCGTGACAAGCTACTAAAACCTGGAAAGAAATGGTGGACTTGAAATATTTTAGTTGCCAACCCCTCGCTGGACTCATGATCGCCTTAGTACCCATAAGGTACTAAAAGGAGGAAAAGGTGAACTTTTACAAATGTAAGTTGCCGACCCCTCACGAGAAACTAAACTGACGAAAAGCACGGCACAGCGTGCCAGTTTTTTCGAATACTAAAATGAGGAAAAGGTGATCTGTTACAAATGTAAGTTTCCGACCTCTCACGGGATACTAAACAGAGGAAAGGCTTGTCAGTTTTTCGATTCCTCGATTCCTGGTAATTCAGTCCTCGTTTTGGTTTGCCCTTCCTGGTTTTAGTATTCTTTCCTGCTTTTCTCTTGCCTTTCCTTTCCTGCTTTTAGCCGATCCCATGGATAACGTCGTGGGCTGGTTGGGCCCTGCTGTCCTGATTTATGATAGCGACGAGGAAACATCCAAAAGGGTAACACTTGCAGCTTGAATTTTGAACGTATGGTTATGACAGAATTTTAAAAAGTGGAGCAGGTGCTTTATATATTTAAAATAACAGGATTTGAACATTTTAATCTCCTTCTATCGCAGAACAGGAGTGACACCAGAACAAAGTAGTATAGAAGGAGCGCAGAAGGTGCTGTATAAATTTCCCAAACCTTTAAGATTATGTAATGTATTTATACTATATAAGTAGTATCTATTCGTTGATTTGATGCGATTTTAAGATTGGAACGATGGATAGGAAAGGTACTCGTCCTTATTTTTGTCCAGTGTGTGGTATTTAAGGAGAGGATGCGGTACATTTGATATGCTATTGCGAGGAGTTGAAAGAATTAAGAAATGAAGTGTTTGGTGGGCAAGCTTGGGAGGAAAGGGATTTGGTTTCAAGTATATGGGAAGTAAGTGTTCTGGTGAGCTCCGAAGGCTGGATAGATTCCTGAAGCTAGCTGTGACCCAGTGAACTATTTTTATGGAAGTTGATTTTTGGTTTGTTTTCTGAGTGTATGATATTTGTATTTTGTTATTGTGTTATGTTTCCCGCCATTTCCCTTGGGCTTTATTGGGAATAAATTGATTCATTCATCATTCATTAGTTTAAGCGTCCTTCAGAAAATCTTCAAACACGTTGTGTCATAATGTTTCTGAAAACTTTCATTAAACGTTGTCCAGTTTTGGATAAACACTTGGATAGACGGTGTACACTGTTTTACAGTTAATGTTCAGCCTGTATTTATTGATTATCTCCAGATATTCTTTTAGATAGAAGATTGTCGCTGATGCCACAAAACACATTTTTCACAGATACATATTTCTGAATGAAAAAAAAAATGTATTTACACTCACATTCATTGACTGAAGTTGTACACCGATAAAATGCTAGGTAGCGGGCCGCTCGATTTCCGGCGATGTGTTTTTAACAAAGTTTCCTGTCTTTCCCACTGTCAAGGTCTTTCCGCAAAATGTTCAGATTTCAGACCAGATCGGACAAAAAAGGAACAGAAGTAATGCATTTGTAAGCAAATCATTGAGGAAGAAACGATTATGGGCCCTTGGCTAACGTGAAGATGCATAATTTGGCCAAAAGTATTTGCTCAGTGTGTAGATAAAGATGCGAATTTTAAGTTTGCCACTGAGGAACGTTGATCATATCATATAGGAACATACAAATATATATCGTTTCGCCAAAGTTAGATGCAGCCTTTAAGTGTGCATCCTCACCTTTTCGAAGCCCATGTTCGCAATCTAGAACATGGGCCCATCGACATATTCATGCGGGCATGCTCGATAACTGCAGAACCTAAAAGAAAGCATAGAAGGTGCGTGCTTCATGGTGTTATGTCCTCATTTCATTATGCCGTGCCTTATTTTAGTATCGGTGCCTCTTTATACTACTCTTGCCTCAAGTACCAAGCCATTGCGTACCGTGCCTTCTTTTTTCCCGGTGAACTTGCTAAATGAAAGCATGGAGGGGCGGCACATTGTGAAAGTTCGTAATTCTAGAGCCTAAAAGAAGGTACGTTAGAACATGAATCCTGCCTCTTTTTTCACGCGAAAAAGCTCGAGAACTAGAGGAAGGCACGAAAGACCACGGGCCCTAAAAAAGGTTTACAGCTTAGACGGTGCATGTTTCGTGGTGCACGCATGTCTTCTTTCAGTATCCGTGCCTCTTTTTAGTACTCGTTCCTCCTGTACACATGCCGTGCCTCTTTAGAGCGAGTTTCCCTTTAAATACTGCATCCTGTGATGAAGCTTGTAACTGAGATTTATAGTGCGAACACACGATAAGGATAGTTAGCTTCCGGACTAGAATTCCTACCCGTATTTTTGGCACTATCGCCACTTCCAGAGGGAAAAGTTGAAGTTTTTTCAACCTGATGATGAAAGTGTAGGAAATCCGGCCGGGAAATCTTGATCGTGTGTTCGCACTTTTACGGTACCACACTGCAGCCGTTTCATAAGAGATAGCGTATAACGCTTTCAAGAATAACATCTTTTCACTTAGAAATAAAGTGTTATGACCAATTAAGTTTACACCATTTCGTGACTAGATCTCCAACAACACCTTCTGTTGGTAAAAATACTAACGGGAGTGAAAGAAACGTAACAGATAACATCCCAAAGTGTTATCTGTTGAAACCGCGCATCCTTCTGTTGTCATTATGTAACTTCTGACAGTGTAGTATTTTACTTATTGAAGGTGTTCTTGGAGATCTAGGCACGAAATACTATAAACTTAATTGGTCATAACACTTTATTTCTAAGTGAAAAGGTGTTATTCTTGAAAGTGTTATGCGCAATCTGTTATGAAACTTCTGACAGTGTGGTACGGTAAAAGTGCGAACACACGATCAGGATTTCCCGGCTGGATTTCCTGCACTTTCATCGTCAAGTTGACAAAATTTCAACTTTTCCATCTGGAAGTAACGATAGTGCCAAAAATACGGGTAAGAATTCAAGTCCGGAAGCTAACTATCCTGATTGTGTGTTCGCACTATAAATCTCAGTTACAAGCTTCATCACAGGATACAGCATTTACAGGGAAACTCGCACTAAAGAGGCACGGCATGTGTGCAGTAGGCACGAGTACTAAAAAGAGGCACGGATACTAAAAGAAGACATGCTTGCACCACGAAACATGCACAGTCTAAGCTGTAAACCTTTGTTAGGATCCGTGGTCTTTCGTGCATTCTTCTAGTTCTCGAGCTTTTTCGCCTGTAAAAAGAGGCAGGATTAATGCTCTAACGTACCTTCTTTCAGGCTCTAGAATTACGAACTTTCACTATGTGCGCCCCTCAATGCTTTCATTTAGCAAGTTCGCCAGGAAAAAAGAAGGTCGCAAAAAAAGTTGTCGCAATACAAGTCTAAATTTCAGGTGGTAAGCCCAACCGGAAGACGTCAAAAATTTCCCTCAACAGTCTCAAAATCTCGCGAACCCCATCTTCTGTTTCGGAGATATCTGCTAATGACAAATCGCCCTCAGATGCTGTCAGGAAAACGTCGGTGTTTGGCAGGCGGAAACGGAATAAATTGCATGTCAACCGGGATCTGACAAAGGTCGAGTATTCTTTATGATTGGTTCAAGGTTTAAAATTATAAGTCACTAAAGTAATACACCAATAAATATTATTAATGTGATAGTCTGGAATATTTCGGCGTTTGAGCCGGAGGAAAATTAGTTATAATCGTCCAAGCCTTTCGTTAAAACTAGTTAGAACTAGACCTACGTTGCCTGGGCAACGTGAAGTGTTGCAGCAACCTTTGTACGGCTTCGCCGACTAAAGTGTTGCGAGAGCAACACTTCGGTTTTATTTCTTGGCTAACGTTAAATTCTGAATTTGTCAAACCATCGAGGTTTTCAAAATGAGACATTCCAGTCCAAGACGATTTTTTTCTGAACTGATGACATAACTTGTAATCACATGGTTATCCCTCAGCGAAATCGAAATTATCCTTCTCAATCGTAGACATCGTGACTTGTTGAAACTTGGAACATTATCTAATACAATCTAATTTGTATTTTAAAGCTATGCGTTGCTTTTTAGTATCAAAATACCATAGATGCCACTCTACTAATCAAATAATCCATGGCTTGTCTCACAGTTGGGTTCCAACTATTCTTTGTTTGAGTGTGACCCTACCACTAAAGTTGTGAACCCTCAAGACTTAATTCTAAGCTACAGTGATACACCATGGTGTTATGGAGACATCCATAGCACTTTGCTTTGCAATAGTCATCCTAGTTATTCCCTCGTTCTATCGCCTACTTTTCTATATATCTCTTCGGTTTTCATCACCATCATTAATTTCCCGGCATCGTGACAATAGGTCACTCGCTCTTTATCCGTTAGCTTCAGTTAGCTGCTGGATTAGGTCAGGGTTTGATCCATTTCATTCTAAGTATTCTGGCTACGGAATGAGTCCGTACCCAAAAGAGTTCTCTTTCATCCTGGGTTATTATTATAATTTATGGTAAGATTTGTTTATATATTTAGTTGGGGACTTAGTGTTTGCTTTATACTTGCTATATTATTTATGTCTACTCTTGTACATGATTTGCCGTACGAGTAAACTGATCTACGTTATGGTCCATCTCGGCTAGTATGCCTCGGGCTTGACTGGATATGTGAATTTCAGCTTCGCTAGGACGTGTGAACCAGCTTGATTAGGGATTTCTGGATTGACTGCGGCTGAGCTATAAAATTCCCTGAGACTTTCCCTTGCCTCTTATGTTCGGTTACCTGATAGGTCCTGGGGCTAGTGGGACCCTACGGTGTCAGAATGTCTTCAGCTCACACCCCAGGAGCCTTATCTTCATTAAACCTTGCCTACCACTCGTTCATCCTCACAACAATGGAGTAAGAACTGGGATTATGGGTTTCCCCCACGTTCAACCTCTTAACAATGGTATCAGAAGTGGGAAGTCTATTTTTGTTAAGCCCTTATTTCCTCATGATAAGGAGGACCTACGTCCAAGTTTTTTGTTCGTAGTCACAACAGTCAATTTTTTTTCACCCACCCGCCCTACCCTTTAATTTAGTAAAATAAAAATAACTCCCTTGTTTTATTTTATTTAATTTTGTTTTTGCGAAGACAAGACCCAATTGTCTGGATCGAATATTAGATTTTTGGGATCCCATCGAAACCTTTGGTCTTGTTTCCTCTGTTTGCAACCTTTCCATAATTTTTGGTATTCTCAGACGAAAAGATGAAAACTTATCAAGACTTTTTATTACAAATATCGACACTATAGAAATTCCCGCATAACTGCAAAGTTTATGCCCTCTGACCCTTGTGCGAAGTAATTTTCCCAGGACCTCCACGTTTCTGCCTTTAACCATTTCTCCGCATTCCGTCTAGGAGGAAGATTTTTTAGACCCGATTAGTCCCTTTTCTTTTTCGTATGTTTCTTTTTTGATCTTGTGCATTTACTCCGTTGTTGAAAACTCAGTTCGATTTTTGTCTCTCTGTACTGCGCTATTTCCCTTTTCTTATCTAGTGCGTAAATAAAATTTAATCATCACCACCTAGGTCAAATCCTCTTTGTTCTGCCAAATTCATCATGTTCAGCGGTTTGAATGTTTGGGAGTAGGAACAGACCGAAAATGTTGTTTCACTCCTGGTGTAGTTACTTAATTAACCTAAACAGATTACTGGTGTCATACCCTAACTTGTAAAACCCTCCCCCACCACTCATCCCGGTGACAAATTTATCTCAAAATAGTACTATGAAGTAGTACGAAAAAAGAGCATGCAGTACTCACGATGCTACTACATGCTTCTACTTCTTTTCTTTGGTTGCATGGGTTAAAGTGGAACTATAGTGCGTCATCAATGTTTGTTGGTGAAGGCCTTCCCTCTTTCCCAGAAATTAGACGCTTTTCTGCCCTTTCCCTGCAGAAGCGTATTCTTGAGTCCCAGAATCCGTTGCTGGCTGTCCTGGCTGGGCCGCACATGAGGCTGACGCTGCCAATATGGTTGTCGTGGGGGAAGTTGCTCTTCTGCTATTTCTCTCCTTCAGTGAATTAGTGTTTTGTTCTTAATTTTGTTTTGTTTTGTTGGTGTTTGTAGATGTATATGGCCCTTGTTGGCCGTCCATTTAGTTAAATAAATAAATATAAATAAATACTTCAAGGCTACCGTGTTACTGCATACTATTATATGCTACTATTAGCAAGACTGGATGCTACTATGGCAAGACAGGATGCTGCTGGATACTACTACAGAAGATTGGACCAGTCTGAGGCATATTAAATGATAGTATTCTTTGCTATTACATAGTATTATATGCAACTTTTTCGTATTACTACCATACTACTACGCAGGCTACACTTTTTTCATCGGGATTGCAGGGTCGTTGGGGACCATGTAGGGATGTTCATGGAAGTCTCGATTGGATATCCTGCTTACAATCAGAAAGACGGATGCATGAATCTACGGTGTCGGGTTATCACATCACTGCTGGTTTGGGATTCAAAAGGTAAAAAAAGGGATTCTAAATCCAGCCTCCCCACCAAACAAAATATACCGCGTCTGTCCTTGTCACTTCCTTAATTTTGTCTTTGTTCCGTAGATTGACCCGATCAAATGCTTAGCCGTACTACACTATCTACTGGAGTCCATTTATGAACTAGACGACAGCCGCGTAAACGACATCATCGCCGACTGCATGGACGTCGTTTCGAACGAGCACGGAGCGCCATCAGGAGACGACGGTATAGAAGTTAAATTCGATGTAGTTGAACCCGATCGGAGTGATTGTGAGGACCCAAGTGAACAGAAGACAGTCGATAGCCTGCCCACATACGAATCGACGAGTAAGATGGGTGCATGTTTAGTCGAAGAAAATTGTAAATTCTGTGATGGTCTGACCGAAGGGCGGTTCGGAACGAGCTCAGGATCGATGACATGGGAAGAATTAAAGGGTTGCTCTCTAGGAGTCAAAGGAAAAGTGAGCCGAGAAAGTTCAGGAGTGCAGGACGAGAAAACAGGGGAGAGTTTGGAAGCATTGAGAGGGAAGTTAACTGAGTCCAAAGCAGCAAAAAAGAGGCGTGGCGTGACATTCCACCAAGAAAAAAGTAACGACGTGCAAAATAAAAAGACTAAGTCGTTCTCGAGATTTGTGCAAGTGAAAGTCGAAAATGAGTTGTTTGATCGAGTATCAAGGATGGACAAAAATCGTGAAACAGCAGTGGAAACCGAGGAAGAAGAAGTAACTGATATAAGTACTGACTCAGGATTTGGGTTTGAAAAGCGGCCTATGGAGCGAAGGCGGCGATTTGGGGTTACTTCATTAGCATCTGTGGATTCGGGTTGTGACTTCAGTGAAGAAAATGAGATTTCAATAGAGAGTGAAAAAACTTTCAGAGCCCCTTCAGACGAGGCATGACACAGCAGCTGATAGATCCCCCAGCTCCATTAAAGCCAGGCATCACCTTCCAGATTTTCTTCCCTACTTTAGACATTCGTTTTCGTCGAGGAGAATTTGGATGGTGACGTCAGGTCAAAAACGTCCGGTGTATTGGACCATGTAGATCCGGAATCCGTAAGGGTTTCACAGGGCCAATCAGCCCCTGTTCCAGACTTCCGTTTTCGTCGAGGTCCCTGAGGTCAGACCTGTTCAGACGAGGCATGCAGCTGATTTGCTCTCTAGTTCCGCTGGAAAATACATTCCGTCCGCACAGGATCGTATATTGCGAACAAACAACTAGTCTTCAATGATCTTGGACCGGAATTCCTGCCAGGATCTTCCGCACCATCATTACTTGCAAACGGAAAAGTTGAGATTTTTTTTAACTTGATGGTGAATGTGAAGAAAGCTCGTCCAGGAAATTCTTATCGTGTGTTCGCAGTTTGTGGCTGCGAATGTGCGATCAGGGTTGTCCGGCCGGATTTTCCAACTTACGTCATAAGGTTGAAAAACAAAATCCATAGAAAATTGATGATGGTAGAAAATCCTGGTTGGAATTCCAGACATGAGCACCGGTCTAGACTAAATCCCAGCCGATTATCCGACACTGGTGAGGTGGATGTGAAGTGTGAAACTTGTGGGTTTAGAAAATTCTAGTACACCTAAGATGCGGTCTACATACATCGAGGAAACAGGGGAGGTTTCATCTTTTTTTTTCTTTCTGCGTTCAAAATTATCAGAGCCAGCGCTGGTGCACGACTTCATGAGTTTCAGTAGGGACGGCCTTTATCGCCAGTGGGTGCCAGTACCGGTGCTGTTCGAATGTCTGTCACTCTTTTGAAGCCTTGGCAGTACTCCTATTGTTCTTGTGCTCTGTTGAAAAATGATAACGGATACGTCAGCTACATTTTATTTGAGTTATATTCGCCCCTTCTGGGCAAGGGTCCTCTTCAGGCTCAAGCTGGAAAGTGAACTTGCGGAAAAATAATTTTAGATTTCCTTGAATTTGTGATTTTGTGAATTTCTTCCTTGAAAATTGCTCGGAGTTAAAGCTGGTGCTGTGATTTGATTTTGAACAAGGCTGCTCTTTTTGCTACTCGGTTGGGTCTTTGAAAGGGTAGAGTTATTTTGCTCTGTTTTGGATGAAGCTAAAAGAGCTTCATCCAGATAAATCGTCTTCTCTGAGTTGTTAGAAGGCAAAGATATGTCCAAAAGACCATACACCCTGATCTGTCAAAGGGATCGACTAAAAAGAGGCATAGCATGGCGCAGTGGCGCAGGAGGCACGAGTAATAAAAGTAGATTAGCAAATAGTAGAAGTAGAGAAGTAAGTAAGTGCCTCTTTTTAGTACTCTTGCCTCCTATACTATATCGTGCCGTGCCGGGCCGTGCCTTATTTAGTCGATCTCTCTGTTGAAATCGTTTACGAAATAAGAACATTTCGGGTGTTGGTATCTTATTCTAGTCATATTTGTTGTTTGAACTTTCTTACAGAACGTTGGATTTGTGATGGAATATATTCTTCTGGATCGAAACTTTCTCTGATGGAAATTTGTTAGTTTTATCTGAAGGTGATTGAGGTTCGACATAAGGGTAAGAAGATACGCTGAATCCGTTTTTAGGATCCCAAAACGTAAATGGAGGGATACCTATGACATCGCAAAAGTTGTCAGTCCGTAAGCACGATAACTCTCGAACGGAATGAGATATTTTGATGAAACTTGGTGTGAAGATTCGTTGGGTCGTTGGACCAGTCAAGTTCGTAGATGGGCGTTCTAGCCCTACATTTAGGGGTGGGGGAGGGGGTCCAAATTAAGGTGCAAACGAAATTTTTTGAAACAGCTAATTTGATAGTTGATTATGGGGCAAAAAAACATGCTGAACGCGATGGTGAAAACCATTTTGTCATCAGACAAGTAGTTCGCCAGGAATCCGGCCAAAACCGGAAAGTTTGTTAAAAGTAAAAGTTTTATTTGGAGTTGATTAGATGTTCGATTTAGGGCAAGAAGACATGCTGAACACTTATGTGAAAAAATTGTCTACCTTGACATGTAGTTCCCCCCGAATCCGGCCAAAACCGGAAAATTGTTAGAAGCTTAAGTTTTATTTCTAGTTGATTGGATAACCGATTTAAGGGTAAGAAGAGATACTGAATCCGTGTTTGACAATCATATTTTACCCGGAAATTTAGTTCAACCGGAATCCGGCTGGAGCCGGGAAATTTGTTATTAGTTAAATTTGTATTTGAAGTTGATTAGATGTTCATTATTGGGGAAAGAAGATACCCAGAGTTCGTTTTTGAGCTTTCTTTTTTCGCCGGACAAGTAGTTCTGGAGTTCGGCCGAAACCAGGAAATTGGCAGAAGTGGCAGGAAGTTTTCGTCAAAACAGATATGACTTATAGGGGTAAACACACATGCTGAATCCATATCCGAACTTGGTTTTCTCAGATGACTAGCTATTTGGCCTTAATCTGTTTCTGAATTTGAATTGTAAAAATGTTCATGGAGTCTGGCGATGACTGGATCTGGCTAAGACAAGACCCAGTTGTCTGGATCAGATATTGAACTTTTGGGATCCCGTCGAAACCTTTGGTCTTGTTGAACTTTGCAAGAATTTTTTGCAAGACAAGTAGTTCCTCCGGAATCCGGCTGGGAGATTGTTTGAACCTGATTGCTCGTACCTTCGACTTAGAGCGTGTTCCATCCTACTTACCGTAGTTACTACGCATGACGTCATGAATTCTGTATTTTTGCCGTCAAGGCTGGAACGATTTTTCTATTTTCCAGCAGGATCTCACGCCAGGGGCGAATCCGACCAATCACGTTACAGAGATGCGTAGTTACTATGCTTACTACGCTCTCGAGCATGGTAAGCAAATAGTAACTATTAGTTACTATTCCGACAAGGTTGGAACGGTCAGCGTAGTAACTTTTCGTGAGGATGGAACGGAAATAGTAACTAATAGTAACTATTTTACAAGGGTGGAACACGCTCTTAAAGTCACTCAGAGATATTGTTTTGAACCTGATTGCGCGTACCTGTACCTGTACCTGTACCGTCACTGTTGCCAATCGACCGCCACCGCTTCACGTTGCCGGCCTCCTGAAAATGCGGTAAGTCTTGCGGTATGCCCCACAGACGCGAATTATTGTATTTCTGGGAGAGTAGAGAGGTGTCGAAAATGTCACTTACGAACTTGAAGTTCCTGAAACGGTAGGCTTTGCTTATTCCTTCAACTTTAATGCATTAAAACCCGCAGTAAATGCGATAAAACACGTGCATTTGTACGAAAACAGGGCATTTGTGGTCCCTGGGGCAATTTTTGGTCTAAGCTTTCAACGTCTGCATTCATCGCAGTATGGTTTAGAAGAAGAGCGATGTTCCGGTTGACATGGATCTTTCACGGCGGGCTTTGGCATTTCGCTCACTACATCTTCAAATCTATCGTTCTACAATGAAGTCGAATTCACCCAATGCTGGAATTCCCATCTAGCCATTATACAGTATAATTACGGTATGATGTATAATCAAAATAGTATGGTAATATTGCTGGGATTCCCATCTCGCCATTTTACAGTATAATTACGGTATGATGTATAATCAAAATAGTACGGTAACATCAGTATAATAACATCGGTATACTGTATAATCGAAATAGTATGCGGTATTTCGCTCAGAATCGCTTTACTATACCGCGAAATGCGATATAAGAGGCATCAGTGGTCAGTTTTCTGAAACTGGTACGATCAACAGCTAGCGCTGGAGGGTCGATGAGCTTCAGGTATGATGATGAAGATGATGAAGAAATTTTATTTACGCACTTAAGAAGAGGAAAATAGTGCAGTATAGACAAAGAAAAGGAAAAAAATATAATGAGCTTTCAATAATGTAGTAAATTCTCGAGATCATAAAACAAAACATTTACAAAAAAAAAGAAACAAAAGGGACTAATCGGGTCTAAAAAATCTTCTTCCTAGGTGGAGTGTGGAGAAATGGCCAAGGGCGGAAACGTGAAGGTCCTCGGCAATCGAAGATAACTTTTCACAAGGGTCAGAGGGCAAAAAAGTTGCAGCTATACGGGAATTCCTATAACGTCGAGGAAGGTACAAGAGAAATTTACAATATTTGAAATAAAAAGTCCTGATACGTTTTAAATCTCTTCGCCTCAGAATACCAAAAATTCAGGAAAGGTTGCAGACAGAGTGAGAACAAAAACTATTATATACACTACCAAGGGCTTTTCTGTTATACCTTCCTCTATTTGGAACTATTTTTCCATATACGATATTTTCCATATCCATATCCGTATTTAGAAAGACTTTCGGACAATGGGAGTTTCGGTCTGTCGCGCGGTTGCTTCCAGCCAGCTTCTGCGGGGTTGAAATCCAGCACGACTTTCGCAGGTAGGTCTGGTGGCCTCCTGAGGAGGTGACCGTACCATGGCAGGGCAGAGCCGACCAGAGCGTTGAGATTCGCAGCTTCGTGTTTTTACTTTGTAAGTATACAGATTCCTCTTTTCCTCGGGGCGCGCTGTAATAAGGCGAATAAGGAGTATAGACCCGGGTTCTATATTTCGCTTATACAGATCCAATCAGATTCAGCCAAGGAAAGGAGCAGCGCCGTCAAGGTTGCCACGGGAAGCTATAAAGTTCTACTTTGTCTGAAGTTGAAGAAACAACTTTTCTTCAAAAGAACATGTTTTGTTCTTTTACGATTGTTTATTGTTAGTTCGAAGGTTAATGCTACCCATCCTTTAATTTAGTAGCTTTTTATATTATAAAGGCGTCAAATTGTACTCGTGTACTTCAAGTAGTACTAAGAACACTTCTTTTATCTTTATAAGCTCGAAAAATTCTATCAGCGTGGCAACACCGAAGGCTTCTTTACCCTATGTTCACACAGAAAAACAATTAAAATTTCTAAAAGTGAATCATCCAAAGGTTGTCTGTGTTGCTGTTGCGTGCATAAAATCGTACTGTCGCTCGATTAAAGTTGAATTTTACCAACATTGAAACTCGCCTGATGAAGCAACAGAAATCGCCGATTTTTGCGACGAAAATCTCGGCGATGGCCGATATGGCCTCAAAGTGAACGTCTGTGTGAACCTAGGGTTAAAAAGATCCTTTTCCTATTCGAACAAGATTTTCTTATTTGAACCTTCCTATTTGAACAAAGGTGTGTATTAAGACACAAACATCACGTACAACGCTTTGCAGCTTGTTACACCTATTTGAACGCGTCAGAGGTGACGATTTAACCTCTCCATGGCAGAAGATACCTTGGTTATACTCTTGATAACTAACTCTCCTTGCCGATGTAAAATCGCCGTGTACCTAGCGGAAAACGGAAGCGGTGCCTGAGGATCACTGGCGTCTTTTAGAGTTAGTCATGTAGAGCATCTGCATCAATAACTGATCCCAACTAGGTGAACTGCTGAACCACGTCAACAGTAATTGTTTCGTCTAGGGCCACAGGGGTTTAACGTTGCCGAAGGGTGGATCTACGACCATTGTCCTGGTTCTGTCCCAGTTGACCGGTAACCCGGGGAAAAGGTTATTCCTGCACTGTCAGAAGTTTCAGAAGACATAACACGAGGAAGCGCGGTTTCAACAGATAATGTTTGTCAGATAACTTTTCGGATGTTATCTGCTGTGTTTCAAAATGTTATGCATAATAAGCGTTACCATCAGGAAGAACCGAAAAACCGCCAAAAAGTGTCTGCTGAGTTTTCCGACATCATGACGATAAGGAATAATGTCAGTAGATACTTTTTTATCGCATAACATTTCATGTATAACGTTTTCAAACACAACAATAACAACTGACGTGTCATCTGTTACGCATTTCTGTTTGAACCGTGCATCCTCGTGTTATCTGTTATGACACTTCTGACAGTGGGGTTAAAGTTGGGACACGGTGGCCTATAAACTAACAGGCGAACGCCACTGTCGTCGTTAGAGCTTTAATATTTTGGAAGTACTTTAGTTTGGAGTATAGTTTCAGCTTCCTGTTATAATCTTAAGAGGAACACTTGTTCTATAAAGCACTGTCATCTTTCTAACTGACAGTCCTTTTGAATAATAGAAATCAGGCCCAAGATCTGGGACCTTCGTAGTGATTGAGTAATTATTTGAAAGTCCTGTAGCGGTAGAGAGAAAATTAGAGGGTATATGGGTATAAAAGGGTAGCTCGGAGGCGGTGTATGTTCTTTACTTTGGTGGTAGATGTCCATACAACCAAGATACAACACAGGTTGATCTACAAAGGAATCTTTATTTTACCTTAAACGGCGTTACTTCAGCTCCAAGATACGGCCTGATACGGCTTAACAATCCTTCACGTACATCGATACCACTCTTAAGTTGTACTTTAAATCTGAGACTAAAAGTGTACGGATACTGAATACTGGAGACGAAAACTAACGACGAAGTTGCAACACTAAGACAGACGTAAAACTAAACGGACGGGAAACTGGATCTGACCAAAAACTAAAATCTAGCGAGTCCCAACTCCCGGTTTATATTATAACTTTTCTTAACCCCGGTTGTGCTTACCTTGATTGTCGAAATATTAGCAACCTTGTTAAAGTCTTTGGTTCATGTGGGCCGAGAAGGTGGGAGACACCATCATTTTTCGATGGGTCGGATTTTAACGAACACATTGTTACATTTGTTTTCCCCAAAATCCTCAAGGTAGCCAACGTTATCCACAAATTACTTGAACAAAATGCACTCCTGAATGCCAATCCGCCATTGCTAATTAACTATTCATTGATGTCCTGTCGCTGGTGAAACGGTTACTAGAACCTTCGAGAAGATTGAGTGCCGCGGTAAGATGTTAAAACAACTAAGTGTATCACCCTGTGTATGTTTAGATATGTCGGAAGAAGGAATCATCGGCCAGTTTGACATTTTTGGGTCTGGAAACCTGAATATTATTTAGCTCAGTTGCATAATCTTCAAGAAATTACTAGAAAGAATTCAGTATAATTTACGGAATTTGTCTGTCGTGATCTAGTTTACATCCTTAATCCTTTGGACTTACTGGAATTAACCAGAAAAATCAGAAAACACAATACTTAAGCTAACCGATAATGTAAATAATTAGTTTAATTTTTCTACACATTTTCCATATGCCTGCTACAACATAAACATTTTGTTAGCTTCAAAGTCAAACCATGATTCCATCCCCCATATCGGGCGCTTCCAACCCGCACCGCTAGATGACCCAGCGGTCGGATCGAGTTGCGGCTTCCTTTTGGGTCTTGGGTGGGTGGGGGGGGGGGTGTAGACGTTGCAAGTGCTAGAATGCTTATGATATAACTCCTTTAATATTTAGCAATCTTGCTAAATGTGCGAGACCATAGTTCCGCACTCGTCAACTAAACCTTACTCATGGTGACGTATGCCGAGGGAGTATTGACTTGCGGATCATTACGTACTAGTGTTACCCCCTAGTACTTATTATCATTTAATGAGGAAATAATTATTTTGTAAAGAGTTGTTATCGTCTTAATGGACGAACTTCCGAAAGAAATCCGGTCTTTTCGGAAATATTTCGGAAATACCATTTCCGTTAGTCTTCTTCTTTTTTTCTTTTTTTCAAATTGGATTTATATGATCGCCATGTCATGGTTATAAAAACACAATAAATTCGTTAACATGGTCATAGAGATTAGCTAGGCCTATTAAGATTCTTGCGGCGATTGCAGATTGTATGCGAGAATGCTCAGCTCACTTAAATATTTCCCAGTCGTTAAATAAACTAGTTCCTTGACGTGCCTTTTTCCAATGAGCGTTTTTGCGAAAATTAATTTGGATCAGTGAATCAAATCGGATGCTGTGAAAATATCGTAAACGGATGTGGGCAGAGGAGTACGAGGCCGTGTGTTCGGATAATATATAAAAAAGTGAGACAGTTGCAGTTTCGGCTTTTGTGCTTTTCTCGAACAGTTAAGAATCCCGCAGGATTGGTTTTTCTTCCCTGGCTTAACCACACCAGTTTGAAAATGTGATGATGTGCCTAATAATAGTGAGCAATAGCTCTCTGACCTCTAAGGAGCTGTACTGAAGACAAAATTCACTAAAGAAATATGGCTTCCGCGCACGCCGCTCTTGGCCTTTATCTGTGTTTTATTATTTATTTGTTAGTTGGAGGTGGTATTTTTTACCTATCGGAGCAGTATTACAACGATGAACACAACATCACGCATTTAAATGGTATGTCTGTTTTTGTGCTTTGATCGTTCTTTTTTTTGCTCGTTTTTTGTTTTCTGGGATTCTGGTTAAAGTAAAAAAAATTAGGTAGGCTGGGTCGGTTAGGGACGCCCACACAAATGATCATTGCTATAGACGGGTTTGCCCCCGATTTTGGTGTACAACACGTTTCTCGGTGCTCAACCGGTGACGGCATCAGCTGACACCAGCCGGCACCGGTTGCCCCATGCGTGCGAATATTAGAATCAGCACTTTTAAAGCTAAACCAAACAGGCCTAAGATTCGACAGATTGGTTACATATGACTTATTCCCTTAGATAGGGTTGAAAACCGGATAAAAATGCGTTACTCCGTTTATCCGCTATCAACAGGCGTATTCTCGCCGTTCCCCGAGGACTCCTCGGGGAATCGAAGGGAACGACGAGTATAGAGGGAGTCACTCCACGCGGACTCCGCGTCCAGAAACAGCGAGAACACGGGGAATGCTTCCAAAATGGATTTTGTTAGAAAATAAAATATGCAGTTGACGAAATTAGTCTGGATCCACTTCATTTTAGGTTTTGCTTATTCTGAAAGTTTTCATTTAATTTTACATTGCACCAACACCAGCAAAAATTGATTCCCCTCCGAGTCTGAAATGGAGTCCTTTTTGATGATGGTGATGATAATCGGAGCATTCCCCGCCCTTGGGGACTCGCGAGAATACGGGAAGTCAGTCCCTGGGACAAACAAAAACGCGGGGACTCCTCAAGTGGAGTCCTCGGGGAACGGCGAGAATACGCCTATAGGTAATCGATTTCATCAAATGAACTTATTCGTTCGGAATGGCGATGCCTGTACACTGACAAAAGTTTCGTAATTCCAGGATGCGCGGTTTCAACAGACAACACGCAGCAGACAACACTTGGAATGCTATCTGTTGTTGCGAAAAACGTTATGCATGAAATGTGATGCATAACAGGCATTGCCAGGAAGAGCCAAAAAACCGTCAAAGAAGCATCTGCTAAATTTTCGACATCATAGGCGTATTCTCGCCCTTCCCCGAGGATTTCTCGGGGAATGAAAAGGAAAGGCGAGAATAGAGGGAGTCACTCCACGCGGACTCCGAACATAGAAAACAGCGAGAACACGGGGAATGCTTTCAAAACGGATTTTGTTAGAAAAAATATATGTGTAGTTGACGAAACTGTTCTGGATCCACTCTATTTTTGGTTTTGTTTACTCTGATTATTTTTAATTAATTTTACATTGCACCAACACCAGCAAAAATTCATTCCCCTCCGAATCTGAAAGGGAGTCCTTTTTGATGATGGTGATGATAATCGGAGCATTCCCCGTCCGTGGGGACTCGCGAGAATACGGGGAGTGAGTCCCCGGGACAAACAAAAACGCGGGGACTCCTCGGGGAACGGCGAGAATACGCTTCATGACGAGAATAAAAAAAAAAAAAATAGCAGATGCATTTTTGGCATCTATGCTAGTTTTAAAGCACATCTGAAAAGCTTTGTAAAATTCCACAGTCTATCATATGAAAATATCAGTAGCGTCTTCCTGACGGTAACGCTTCTTATGCATAACTTTTGAAACACAACAGATAATATCTGTTACGCATTATCTGTTTAAACCGTGCATCCTCGTGTTATCTGTTATGAAACTTCTGAGAGTGTGGTAGGGTCGCAGATGAAGATTGAGGCAGATGGAAACCTTTCAGATGTGGTTTAATATGCCGCATTGGGGAAAGATATGTTGTTTCTATCGGGCTAAAGTGAAAGTTTGTTTCGTCAATGAATCGGGTTTTGTTTTTACACAAAAGGAGTTAAATCTGCAAACATGTTTTAATTTGCAGTTTTTCGGATGTAGTTTCACTGTACTTTAACGTACTTTTGTTCTAATTATGAAAGTACAGGTGTTGCGAATGGACAAATGAAAAGGTGCACCGCACTTTTACAATTAAACAAAAGTATTTCAAAACTACAGCAAAAGTAGGCTAAACCCGAAAAAAAGGTCCGTAAATCAGGATTTTATTTTTTTAAATGCACTGGCAAACCTATTTCCCTCGCTTTCTTTCTGAGTAAGCGTGTCTTTAACTTGAAAATTCCTTTTTTTTGCTGTAAATTCGGAACAATTCTACTTTGTGTCTAATTCCTTTTCGGTGGGCACTATTTTGTCACTTATTTCGACGGACAGATTTGTTATTTCATAGTTATTTATGTATTTTCTAAGTAATTTTTTTGGCGATTAGGCCTGGAGTTTTTTAGTCTTGAAGGCTAAAATTTAAATGGCAAGTAGTTAAATCCTGCCAGATAACAGCAGATTAAAGAATCGCCTGTGTTGCTTGCTTTACTTTGTCCTGGGTACAGGCGTTGGAAGCTTTCCTCTTTTGTGATTTTATGCATACAGAAATTTTGATTATAAGAATAATTTCAGCAGGTACATTGCATTTAGTTTTACACCAGTTCTATAGTTGGTGGCGGGGAATGTGCGCTGTTGCCGCGAAGTAGCAAAAGTTCATTTTTAGTGGAGTGTTCCTTGGAACATCCACTACTGCGAGCGCTGTAGCAGCTTTCGGCTTTCGGTTTTCACCTTACTTTGTGGAGCTCATAACTCGTGAACCAGTGCAAGTATCAAGTTCAAGCCTGGTACACTTGTAGGTATTGTGGTCTAGTTGTGCCTTTCGCGGGTCTCACCCCCCACTCCCTCCCGTTTCAGGGGCAAATGGGCCCAGATTGCCCAGTAAACAATGTTCATAACTTGGCCAGACCTGGACATAGGACGATGAAATTCCTTCCAATTAAGTGCTGGGAAACTACTTTCAAAGTTTTACCTCCCCCACCCACCCCATTCAAGGACAACTGGGCCCGGATTGCCCAGGAGTAAAGTTCGTTACCCGTGACAGTAATCAACAGGTATCAAGTTGAAAATTGGTAGGTTTGTCTTGGCTTTTTGCGGGCCCCAAACACCCCCACTTGATTCAGGGGCAATAGGGATTGGCCGTTTTTGTTTGTTTTTAACTTGACAGAGATAGCGATGAAATTATTTTGTGCTCTTGGATCATCGGGTTCGGATATCAATGTGGATTTGAACCACTCCCCCCCCCACCTCCCATTGATGGGCAAGTGGGCCCAATTTGCCCGTGAATAGAGTTTTTGACCCGTGATTGGACTCAAACTCTAAGCTGATACAGCCGAGAATATTAAGGTCTAGATATGCAATTTGAGGGGTCCCGACCCCCCCCCCCCCCTCACGTTCATGGATAAGTGGGCCCAGATTTCTCGTGAGTTAAGTTCGTCTATGAAATGTCTCAAGTTCAACTCCGATATCTGATATATCAATCAATCAATCAATTTTATTTAGAACCCTAATAGCACTAGGCTAACATGGGCCGGAAAAATAAACACTCACTACAATACAAGTAAGACGCAATATAACAAACAATAAATAAGAAACGAACATAGATCATGAACAGTTAAAATGTTTAGTAAAATACGGAACGAATGAATTTAGGTATCTTTCGGAAGATTTCGTAGGTGGGGGAACAATCTTGGGTTTTGGGTCGTCCTTGCTTCGCGTATTCGGTCCATGAGAGGGTGTAACGAAGTCCGGAAGGAGGGTCCTGTGGTGTTGCGAATTCAAAATTTGGTGGCCAAAACGCATGAGAAGATTATGTCTTCTTTCAGACAGTTTTTCTATATCGAGGATTTGAACGCTTTCGTTATAAGATTTGTAATTGTGACCAAGTATTATTCTGCAGGCTCTCTTCTGCAGTCGTTCGATTTCGGCATCGTGAGCTTTACTTTAGCCAGGATGCCAAATTTGGCAGCCGTACTCTGAAATGGGCCTTACATAATTTTTATAAATTGTCACTAGTTCATGTCGTGGAACCCCAAACCGCTTCAGGTAAGAAAACGAACGAAGGGTGGCACAGCTATTTTTCACTATTTTTCCCACTTCACTTTTCCATTGGAGGTTATGATCCAGAATGATGCCAAGAATTTTAAAAGAATTTTCAGTTTTCTTCGAAGATTCTGACTCGACTGTCTGAAGTACGTGAAGTTAATCCTCATGACATGACTTTTGGAGTTGCTGACTTCTAATTTTACATCCGAGCATTGCTGATGGAGATTGGCGATCATGTCATGGAGCATCCGATCTTCATTGCTTCGAATATCACGTAGAAGAGGAAGTGTGAGGTCATCAGCAAACTTTAAATGGTTTCCTATGTTCATCATGAGTTTGTTGACTACCATCAAAAACGCCAAGGGCCCGAGACGAGTCCCTTGTGGTGCGCCACAAGTTATCCTAACAGGCGGTGAAATGTCTTCATTGTTGAGCTGTACACAGTGTGATCGGTCAGTGAGAAAACTAGCGATCATCCGAACAAGGAATTTACGTGCACCCATGTCTATAGCAGCAATTACAACTTTTCCGTGATCGAGGTAGTCAAACGCTTTAATGAGGTCGGCGATCAGGAGGTCTACGTAAGAGTTTGCCTTTTCAAGATGCTTAAGGACGTCGTCAATATATATAGATGCGGATGTTGGTGCAACTGCAACAAATAAGATCATGCGGCGTACTTAATCCTTAATGATCAGTTGGAAACTGGACGGTTCCTTAATGAAGTTGCGACAATGGGGGTAGGAAATAGAAAGATTTGGTTTATTACATTTGTTCTTACCTTGCTAATGGACAAGAGGTTCAAAGTATCGCACCGTTCTTGTAAGAGTTTGAAGATCTTCTTTGGTTTCATAAAATGCGGTTTGTTTACGTTAAAAGCTTTTAAACTATCTTAAAATATTTTTTGGTTATTGTTAATGTGAAATCTCTTGGTTCTAACGCTGTTTGTGTATAAGATGTGAAAAAAAATTCTTTTCACACTCCATATCTGAGCGCTTGCGCACTTGTTCTCTGTACGTGCGAGTCATATATTACGATTTAGAAGTCATTTAAATAAGGGGTCTCACCCCTGACTGCGCCCCCCCCCCCTCGGGACGCCCGTGCCTTCAATACCCAATAGTTACGCCCGTCTGTATGTGTATTGGGGGGGGGGGGGGTAACGACCTAAAATCATGTGGCTGGACCATGCCCGCTAAGGCTCAAGAATTATACAGGTTCTAAACAATAGACTTTCAAAGAATTTCAAAAAGTAGAAACACTGAAATCCAGCAGGCACTCAATTCAGTCTTCGCTGGTAAAAGCCAAGCTCCAGTAGTAGTTTTTAACGACTGAACACAAGACAATTTTAAACTGAGCTCTGCAAGAAAAAAATTTCAAAGTCGCCTTTTTTTACTGAAAAAATCCTACTTCCCATAGAATAAGAGATTTTTATACACAGGACATTCAGATATCTTAATGCATTGAAAACGTAATGATCCTACTACACATAAACAAACTATCTTCTATTTAAATTCCCCCTCACATATTCTACCCCCATTTTAATAACGTTGTCTTTGGTCGATGTCAATGAGCGTGTTCCACTCTTCCACAAATATTAACTATTAGTTACTATTTCTGTTCCAACCTCACCAAAAGTTACTACGCTGACCGTTCCAACCTTCTCGAAATAGTATATAACTAATAGTAACTATTTGCTTACCACGCTCGGGAGCGTAGTAAGCGTAGTAACTGCGGATTTCTGTAACGTGATTGGTCGGATTCGCCCGTGGCATGATATTCTGCTGGAAAATAGAAAAAGTGTTCCAGCCTTGACGTCAAAAAGCCAGAATTCGTGACGTCATGCGTAATAACTACGGTAAGTAGGATGGAACACTCAATATGTATGACCGGACGGTAACCTTTTTTTCTACTTGGATTCTGACGTGACCTTTTAGGTGCTGGCTATTCGAAATTCTCAGAGATTCTCACGTGTGGGTGGAATAAACGCCTAATTAAATAGTCCATGGGCTAACAGATTTCTGTGATCTGCTGGACATGTACTGAATGTTAACTAGCACTAAGCAGGGCTTTGACGCACAGGTATCGGTGCTGGCTTTCGTAATTATATTTCCGTGCATCTTCGGGTTAAAGCGGTAAGGACAGAATCATATCGGATTCACTTTTATTGGGATCCCAAAACGTAAGTGGAGGGATACCTCTGACATCACAAAAGTTGTCCGTCCGTCTGTGAGTACGATAACTCTCGAGGAGAATGATATATTTTGTTGAAACTTGGCGTGAGGATATGCAGATAAGTGCAAATATTGGCCGATTTCCACGCGGATTTTGCGCGGAGTTGATATGTCACGAATACACAAAGGAGCCAACGGCGTCGCCCAAAAGAGCTCCCATGTAGGGGAGTTTTGGCATTTATTCCTAGCCTATCAAGTTTCACTCGAATCTGAGATCTTCCGGAAAATATCCTGACCCCATCTATTCCCCCACAGAGGTGGTATTCGGTCCAGGTGTAGAGACCTTTGTACAGTTCAAATTATATCCTTGTCCCTCATCAGTTTTTTCACTAAGAATACTAATAATTCTCGGGAATCCCTCTCTCCAGCTTCTCCCACCGTGTCGGAAAAATTTCTGTCACCTCTAAAGCTTCTGGAAAGTATTCGGCCTCCCAATCTCTCCCAAGGGTTGTCACTGGAGCTATCACTGCTTTTCAGTGATAGCAAAAGGCCGAACTCATTCTGGAGCAGAAACTTGCTGCTAATCCTCCTGTTTCTGAAAAGTCTACTTTTTCAAATCAGGATCTGCTTTCTCTTTCTGTCTTTTGTAAAAGAACCTCATGTTACTTCCGTTTCAGAGGATCTTACCCAGGGGTGGCCCGAAGCACTCAGGCCAGGGGGGGTGAGACCCCTCATTTCAACGACTCATGGATCGTAATATACGACTCGCAGGTACCAACAAAAATGAACTGTTACGACTATGCGGCAAATGGCGCACATTCCCCACCAACAAATAATAGAGCCGGTGTAAAACTAGCTGCAATGCATCAGCTGAAATTATTCTTGTAATCAAAATTTGTTTATACATACCTTCATAGCCTCAGCTTTACATTTCAACTTTCGAATAAGAGTAAAGCTTTCAACGCCTGTACCCGGGGCAAATTAAAGCAAGCGCCGCAGGCGAATTTTTTTTAATCTGCCTTGGTCTAGAAAGATTCTAGCCAGCCTTTTATGTGTTTCAAATCTAAAGAGTTCCAAGCCTAATTGCCAAGTAAATGACACACCGTTCCTCTAAGTAGAGAATACTATGAAATGTGCAACAGGCGAAATTTTGTGAAACACCGAGGAGGACACCGTCTTTTTGCAATCCCATTTTTGAAATAACAAATCTGACCGTCGAAAAAAGTGACAAAATAGTGGCCACAGAAAACAAATTAGATTTGTTCCGTATTAAAGCAAAAAAAGTAATTCTGGAAAAAAAAATCCTGACTTATGGACGTAAGCCGAGGAGCAGAGCGTCATTTTGCGATCCCGATGAAAAACTAAGAATAGCTATGAAATCAAGCCTCTGTCCATCGAAAAAGTGACAAGATAAAGCCCATAGAAAAGAAAGTAGATTTGCTCCGAACTAATAGCAAAAAAAGTAACTTTCACGTTCAGAACAAACTTCCTCAGAAACGAAACGAGGAAAACAGATTTGCCAGTGCGGACGTTAACGAACTTTTACGTACGTAACGAACTTATGGTCTTGGCCTGACAGGATTTTACAGATATAGAAAAAGACGCCAAGTTCGCCGACGAAACTTGAACTGCGTTTTTTTCCGGGTGATTTGATGTACTTTTGTTTCATAATGAAAGTACCGTGTACATTTGTCACTCAACACACTGTACTTTTATGCCGAAAACTAAAGCAGGTAAAGCTACAGTGAGCTACATCTAAAGAATTGCAACTTAAAACTGGTTTGCAGAATTTGATTCTACGCGACAGAAGATGCTA
The DNA here is from genome assembly GCA_023053575.1 of Branchinecta lynchi. Classification (NCBI taxonomy): domain Eukaryota; kingdom Metazoa; phylum Arthropoda; class Branchiopoda; order Anostraca; family Branchinectidae; genus Branchinecta; species Branchinecta lynchi. Next base: position 22,141,053 of record JAKZAP010000007.1, on the reverse strand, counting down.
TATACACAGCAAATGAAGACGAGAAGTTCGCTTTTAGAACATCTTAAACATAAAAGAGATCATTTTCGAGTTGTATGAGTGTCCTGAATTTTACGAAGTCTTTTCAGATGTGCTTTAACACTAGCATACATGGGCGTCGCGTAGGGGGGGGGGGGTGCACCCCCCCTCTCCCCCGATGCTGTCGGCTAGCCGGCAAAAAATAGACTTTTTCGCAATTTTTCGTAAAAAGAATCGATTTTTTTGGGAAACAGTCGATTTTTCTTAAAAACGGTCGGTTTTCTTTAAATCAGTCGATTTCTCCGCAAAAAAAGACAGAAAAATTACCAGCCAGTCGGTAAATACCTTGCTCCTCCCATATCTGATAGTGCTATAATTCGCGGTCAGCAGTGATACACACGATTCGCAGTCAGCTTGGCTGAAGGAATATTTTTGCTCCTCTCCCCCCCAAAAAACATTTTGATAGTAACGCCTCTGCTAGCAAAGATGCCAAAAATGTACCTCCCGACTAGAATGAGCTATTCCAGCGTCTACGGAACCCCTCCTGTCCTGAGAAACGAATTTCGGGTGTATTTTGAATCCTCCTTGTCCTTTTCAAGCGTTGTTCCTACCTCAACCTCTCTTTGTAATCGACATTCTTCGATTTGTTCTGGCACACTTCTTTCGCGGGTCTCTTGTCATTTGATTTCTAATGGCTTTTCCATTCTGTTTAAAAATTGTATTCCTTCTTTTTTCACTTATAGCCAAAGATGACCAAAAATTAATGCACATAACCTTGTCTCTCGCTTTTGGTCTATAAGGTATTTCAATGTTACCAGTCAGACTTCACTTTAACAACTAACCTATTGTAATTTTGACAGGCTAAAACCTGAAAGACCGAAGTTAGGCAGATCCAAATCCCATGGGAGTAGAACAGGTAGCCGCATTGCTGCCCCCATGAATCATGTATGCGACCTATCGGGTTACAAAACCTGGTTTAAACGACTTCTTCGGGGACTGGCTTACGACTGAAGCTGTGCAGAGACAAAAAAAAATAAATATTTTTTATGAAAATGAATGCCCGAAAACTCGGCGAGGCCAAAATAAACGACTGATACAACTTAGTAAAAGGCCAAAAATGCCCCTCACCCCCCCCCCCCCCTTCGGGCCACCCCTGATCTTACCAAGAATAAATAATCTTACGACTAATATGATCTTACTACAGACAACAGAATGGGCTTCCCATGGGTGCTATCACTGCTTTTCAGTGATAGAAAAAGGCCGAACTCATTCTGGAGCAGAAACTTGCTGCAAATCCTTCTGTTTCTGAAAAGTCTACTTTTTCAAATCAGCATCTACTTTCTCTTTCTGTCTTTTGTAAAAGAACCTCATGTTACTTCCGTTTCAGAGGATCTTACTACAGACAAAAGTATGGGCTTACTATGGGTGCTCCTCTTTCACCCACGGAAGCTGACCTTATTATGGAGGATTTGGAAGAAAGGGTCATCTAGCTAAACCTGGATTTTGGGGTTGTTTTAAAGACGACATTTTCTGCTTGTGGGATCGCGGTGAAGGATTCCTTGTTTTTGCGGTTTATGTTACATCGGTAGAACACAACAACGGTTAAAAGACAGAATAGCCCAGCACCGCACATTGAAGTAGAACAAGCCTTGAAGTAGAACAAGACCAACCCTTGAAGTAGAACAAGACCAGATATTATTGACTCGGTCCTCGCTGAACGCATTTATGACAAAACAAGCTTACGTTGACTGCCCGAACTAGCAAACTATATGGAATAGCGTCGTATATTAAAAACGTCGAAAATGTATAGTCGAGAATCTCCGAAATGTATTCGAGAATCCCTTTAATATCGAGGAATCGTTGTTAGTATTCCAGAATCGACAAAAAGTGTTTGATATTTTTTTAGGTTTTCGAGAAAATATAAAAAGTATTCGAGAATTTTTAAAATGTAGACGTTAAATTTGAAATGAGGAACTAAAGAATGACACATATGTATTCGAGAAAGACAAAAAACTATTTCTAGAATTTAAAACATTAAAACTGTCGAACTCACTTTTGTCATTCTCGAAGACCTAATTTGAATTTAAATGTCAAATACTTATAAAACATTCTCGGACACTTTTTATCTTTTTTCGAACACTTTCTGTAGTTTCTCGAAGACTAAAAAAATCTTGAAGACTTTTAATCGATTTTTGCACACAATTATGGCATGCATTTCGGGTCAAAATTGGTAAAAATGTTGCCGAGAATACATGAAATGTAGCCGAGAATGCTGTTCTTCTCACCGAGATTTTTTGTGTTTATCTGAGACTGCAATGTTTGTTGCCGAGAATGACAACTTTGTAGCCGAGATTGCCACTGAAAAGCGTGGCTAAATATCATGCATTCTGGGCGACATTTCGTGCATTCTCTGCAACATTTCTGCCAAATTTGACCCAAAATGGATGCCATACACAATCACGGAAGACGTGTCAGCGATTCTCGAATACATTTCCGACGTGTTTAGGCTCAAATCTTTTCCATAACAAGACCAAAAGTTTCGATAGGATCACAAATTAATATTTGATCCATGCATTTTGGTCTTCGCCAGACTTCCCTAATATTTTTGGGATCCCAAAACGTAAGTGGAGGGATACCTACGACATCGCAAAAGTTGTCCGTCTGTCCGGCGTCTGTCTATCCGTCTGTAAGCACGTTAACTCTCGAAGGGAACGAGATATTTTGATCAAACTTGGTATGAGGATTCTTTGGGTCAAGAGCAAGGTCGAGTTCGTAGATGGGCTCTGCAGCCCTAGATGTTGGGGTGGGGGTTCAAATTATCCAACAAAATACATTTAGGGGTGGGGGAGGGGGTTTAAATTAAGGGTCAAGCAAAATATTTGTATACCGAGAATGCGATAGTCGATTATGAGATAAGAAAGCATACTGAAAACGATGGTGAAAACCATCCTTTTGCCGGACAAGTAGTTCGCCCGGAATCCGGCCAAAGCCAGAAAGTTTGTTAAAAGTAAAAGTTTTATTTGAAATCGATTAGATGTTTAATTTAGGAGGCAATAAGACATGCTGAACACGATCATTAAAACCATTTTCTCACCGGACAAGTAGTTCGCCCGGAATCCGGCCAAAACCGAAAAATTGCTTTATAGCTTTATTTGAAGTTGAGTAGATGTTCAATTTAGGGGTAAGGAGATACGCTAAATCCGTTTTTGAGCTTTGTTATTTTGTCAGATAAGCACTTCCAGAATTCGGCAGAAACCGGAAATTTGGCAGAAGTAAGCTAAGGCAGGAGGTTTCGATCAGTTTTCGTCAAAACAAACATGACTTATAGGGGTACATACACATGCTGAATCCATATCCGAACTTGGTTTTCTCAGATGATTAGCCATTGGCCTTATGCTGTTTCTGAATTTCGTAGTAAAAATGCTTAAGGAGTCCGGAGAAGACAGGACCCAATTGTCTCGATGAGGACCCAATTGTCTCGATGATTACTATTAAGATATAGAAACAGAAGAAGGCCAATGGCTAACCATCAGAGAAAACCAAGTTCAGATATGGACTCAGCATGTGTGTATTATATGTCATATCTACTTTGACGAAATTGATCAAATCTTCTTGTCTCACTTCTGCCAAATCTCTGGTTTTGTCCGGACTCCCGTCGAACTACTTGTGCTGTGTACAGCAAACACAAAAGCTCAGAAACGGGTTCAGCTCCATTCCCTTATCTCGAACATCTAATCGCAACTTAAGATAAAACTTGCAACTTTCCGGTGTAAATACCGGTTTCAGCCGGATTCCGGGCGAACTATGTGTCCCGGTAGAAAATGATTGTCAAAAGCGGGTTCAGAGTGTCTTCGTACTCTGGATTGAACATCTAATCAACTAATCAACAGATAAACTTTAACTTTTAACAAATTACTACTTGTCCGACGAGAAACTTCAATTCATATAAACATTCAGCATGTCTTCTTACCCCTAAACTGAACATCTAGTCAACTTTAAATAACACATTTTAACACATTTTCCGGTTTCGACCGGTTTCCGGGCGAACTACTTGTCCGGCGAGAAAATGGTTTTCATATTCGTGTTCAGCATGTCTTCTTACCCTTGAATCAACTATCTCATTAGCTGTTAAAAAAAAAAAAATCGCCCTACCCCTCGTCCCAAATCAAACTACCCCAATCCCACTCTGTAACAACCTAGGACCAACGCTTACCCCCTAGCTCAGTAGATTTTTCAGCAGTTTCCTCTCTGTGATATTTTAAAGCGTAATTATTTGGGCCAGTACATGCTCAAATTTAGCTTTGATAGAGATAAGAGTGATGTTTCTTATAATACTTAGTTGATCTTTATTTAATGCCTAAATCAGCTTGCAGAATTCAGATTTGAATAGGCTTTTTGTTTATTAATGATTTTTGGAGCTAAGTTATTTTTTATAAACTTATTGCAGATTCCAGTACATTTTATAAAGCACATTAGCCAAATTACAACCGAAGAAGAAGTGGAAGAAAACCATCGAAGACCTTAATTATATATGACAAGAATATTTTGGGGATTTAACATGTCTTCTAGTGTTTCCGATTCCCCATTTGCACCCTTGCTTTGGTGGCATCTCAAATATATCCTTTTCTATCAAGCATGGCCGGGAGTTTTTGAATTTCCTGCCACGAAATCCCAGCTCCTAAGATTTAGATCGCCGAAATGCCAGAGAGGTAAAGACAAGCGATAACAAGAAAACGGCCGATTTTCGTAACGCCTTCTAGAGGAAGTTGGAAATGTTTATTTGTGAAGCATTTAATGCAAAATAAAGCATTAGAAGTGTCCATTGTGCTTTAAGCTACATAGCTCGTCTATAAAGTCGACCTCTCCCTTGACCAAAGGAGTCCTCACACCAAGTTTGATCTAATTATCTTATTACCTTCGAGTGTTATCGTGCTCACAGACGGACGGACGGATACACCAATAACTACGAAATCATAGCTATTCCTCCACTTACGTTTTGGGATCCCAGACACTGGGACGGAGGAACTGACCGACAGACGAACTAACGTTACCGAAGGCTGCAAGTTCCACAAAAATACCAGTACGTTTTACTTGGTCATGATACAATATTTGTCTAGCTCCCAGCGTGAACATAAAAGAAAGCTGGCGCATGAATGAAAAGTGGAAAATACAGAGCTCTAAATATTAGTTGTATGTAATAAGCTTCACTGTTAACATAACCTTTATCATTAAAATGATGTCCCTTGCCAAGAAGGGCCGAAACAAAATGTTAGCTCACTAATCCGTTCAGCATCACCTGATGTTTCTGCATTTCATGACCGATACAGAAAAAGCTTCGTACCGTCATTCGTCGAAATGTATAACTCATCGTGATTCTTGTATAATTCATCGTAATTCGTGCTTATTTTATAATTGTTTGAATCCTAGTTCTTACATACGTTTAATGTGACGTCATTCGTCGAAATGCATAATTCGTTGTAACTCTTGTTTCTGTTATAGTGATTTGAATTTCAGTTCTAATATAAGTGTAATTGTAAATGATCACTTACAGTGATTCGAATTGTATATAAGTTTATTATTTATGACAAAATTATGACAAAGGTGTTGATGTTATTATGTTTATGACGAAAAATCCAATGTTCGGCTTGCCCGTGAAGGAATTTTTGAAATAAATTGAAATTGAAATATTCAGCTTGGGCTGAAGGAATGTTTGTGCAACCTAGGCTTTTCTTCTGCGAGCAGACGGTTAGGTGTTCCCGTCCGGATTGTCTGCACTTTCATCATCAAGTTGAACAAATCCCAGCATTGTCACATAGAAATCGTGATGGTGCCTAGAATCCGGGAACAAATTGTCTGAACAAATTGTTTGAAACAAATTGCCAAATTGTCCTTGAACAAGTTGAACGTCTGTTCAAGGCATTAGGAAGCTCTTCCAAGGGGCGGAAACGAAATTGTACACCGACAGGACAAAATTAGTTAAGGACTCCTCGCACTATTTACTCTTGAACTTCCAATATTTTAAAATAATCGAATACTTTAAAACTATGCTATGCTTTCAACAAATAACCCGCGGTTTTGGCTGTTTTAGGCCATTTCCAAGATCCGTTGACTTGTAGCAAAAACAGGTAAACAGCTTGTATAACCGGTTTTTTTTTTATGGAAAAACTTCTAGCAGACAACCGTCGTCAGTGTAATACACATCGAAGGTGGCAAAAAACTACAAGTGAGAAAATCAGCGTGGTTTTGTTAGAGGGGTTAGAATGTACCGTACGAAACTGGGGTCTCCGGGTTTAGAAACATATGGAGTGATCATGGAAGTAGGTTGCATTAGTATTATAGGTAAAACAGGTCCTTTAAGTAACACACTATTTTTCTTCTAGCTCTCAATTCCACCATTCCCAGCGTTTTAACTGTTACGAACGTCTGGGACTTCTTCGCCGGAACTTTTTTGGCAACGACAATCGTGACGACGGTGGGCTACGGCAATTTTGTGCCACACACTACCTTTGGGAAAGTCTTCACCATAATTTACGGCACCATCGGGATTCCAATAGCTGGTATCGTTTTGGCACGCTTCAGCGACAACTTTGGGTAAGTGGACAACTTTGGCTTGCCTTATACCAGTTCAATGTCCAAAGCGGATTGGTCGCTGCTTACTTATTTGTTTATTTGAATCCATACCGGCCAACTAGGGCCATTAAACATAACAAAATAACACTTCACAAACTTACACTTATACCCAACAATTAAACCCACAATATACACCCCCCCCCCATTTCAGCCAGATGGGCAGAGATAGACCTCGCACTATTATCAGCATCCATCACACGGAGATGGACCCATAAGTGAATTACAGAGAAGTTTTTACTTCCTAACTGAAGGGTATAGATACAAATTCTGGCAATCCAGAAGGATCATACGTTTTTGGATCCGATGACGGTTGCGATTCTAAACCTATGGCTTTGTAAAGTTTGTCCGTCAGTCTGTCTGACTTTTAGCGCGGTAACTCTCGAAAAGATTGAGATGTTCAATAAATTAGTGTGAGGATCCTTTGTGACAGAGTAGCCGGCTTACCGACGAAACAACCCCATGACAGAACGTCCCTTGGCGAAACGTCGCCGTGACAGAACGTCCCCATGACAAAACGTCCCAGCGTCAAAACGTCCCCGTGGTGAAACGTCCCCAAGCATAGATTTCTAAGTTCGCTTTGATCGTCAGGTGCATGATTGAGGTAAAACAACTTCAGAGTGTGCATTAGAGATGTGGAAACATTTCTTATTAGCAGAGCCTCGTTTTTGTTGCATGCTGCAGGTCCACTTCTCGGCCGATCCCGGACTGATTCTTTCTACATCCGTTTTTGCACTGCAGCGCTTCTCGAGAATCGCAGACTTGCTCACAGACCAAGTCCGTGCTTCCCTGCAAGATGCTGCAGCGCTGCCGCTTCAACCAAGAAGAAAGTGAATCCAAAAACGCATATGGTGCAAAAGCAAAGAAGTGCTGCAGATCGGACATATTGTTTTCAGTTAAAGTATGTAGGAAAATATGCCTTGCAATTGACTCGTAATTGATGAGTTCTAAGTCGTTTGAAGCAACATCCACAATCTGAGGAGCAACAATAGGCTCCTCAGAGAAAGGGGAAGCCCGCTGTGGATCAAAGAGAGCCAAACAAGGAAAATGCAAAAATAAGCGTAGTGCCGTTATGCTGGATAAAAATGACATGGGAAGCGAGGAAACAAAAGCGGATGAACGATTCGTTATCTATTAGTTAGGTAGAGAGGCAAGTAAATCTAGGTTAGACGGTTTGATACTTTAATAAAATCTTTTAGTAGTAATTATCACCAAATTCAATATCGAACAAAAGCGAAATCAATGAGTTATATCGCAGGGTAAACTAACATTTGAAACAAACCAATTAAATAAAAGATAGAACGAAAACAGACAAACTACTTAATCTTGCGCTTTCTTTAAGAAATGGCTATAGCCGAGAGCAATACTTGGGTTTGTTTCTTGACTATCGGTTGGATGCTGAAGTAGTCAACCCATCGTGGTTTTCATAAATTTAAATTTCAATAATATTTTTTGCCTGAACTGATGACGCAATCAGTGGTCTCAGAGGCCTAGCTATCCCTCAGCGATGAAAAAAAAATCTATAGCCGGGGACGTTTCGCCAGGGGATGTTTTGATCGGGGACGTTTTGTCGTGGGGACGTTTTGTCACGGGGACGTTTCGTCGGGGACGTTTCGTCGGGGACGTTTCGTCGGGGACGTTTCGTCGGGGACGTTTCGTCGGGGACGTTTCGTCGGGGACGTTTCGTCGGGGACGTTTCGTCGGGGACGTTTCGTCGGGGACATTTCGTCGGGGACGTTTCGCCAGGGGAGGTTTGGAATGGGGACGTTTTATCGACAACCCGAGTAACCTACCGGTCAGGTTTGTCGACGCCCCCCGTATTCAGGGGTGGTTCAGGGCTTTAAATCAACGGTAGACAAAATATTTTTTAGAAGGTAATTTGATAGTTGATTTAGGTCTAAGTAGACGTGGTGAATCCAAATTTAAAATCAAGATTCTTCGTGAAGTTTTACCTAAGCTGATTTCAGCTTCGATGAAGGGGGAAGGAGACATGCTAAATCCCTATCTGAAGTTTGATTTCGCACCGAACAAGTATTCGTCTAGAATCTGCCGGAATCCTGAATTTTCGTCTTTCTTATAATTTCTTGATCAAGGGATCTGGAGTGGGATTGAACCGATCTATCTGCTATTTCTTCCTGCAAGACTGAAACTACTTACGGAATCCGGTGAAAACCGGCTGTGTTTGAAGTTTCCATCTAGCGATAAGAATTATACATAGAATTTCGATCTTCGTTTCCTGACTCATATCCTATGCACAATCCCTGGAATCCGGCGAAATGTGAAAATTGGTCAATTCTAATAAACATCTTTGTCCATCTCTTCCTATCGGTAGAAAAGAAGAATACTTTTTTTCTTGTAATATTACTGGGTTTAGTACGATCGCATTCTGATGTAAATAAAAAATCCCGGAAAGATCGTCCGATAAAGTGGTGTAAATATTGATAAGAAACATGTTTGATCCGACTATTCTCCGAGTTTTGAACTAGCGCTCGTTTTCCCGCCCCAATCTGGTCTGGACCGGAAACCAAGGACAGAAAAAAGACCTGATGAATCTGAAAATCTAGAAAGGTTTATGACGAAGAAGTCCGATTAACATTCACCTATGGGCATCTCAAGGTTGGGGACGTTGGTCTGAAAGGATCTATCCCAGCAGAAGAGTTTTAATTAAATGTTGATAATGATAGTGATGATTAGGGGAACTATGGGAACTAAATCACGTGGTGGCTGAGACAACATTTCTGATTCCGGATAAGGTCAGAAAAAACTTCGCACTTCGTCTAAATGCCAATCGGTCAAGCTTGGTTGACTGACATTAGCGGACTAGAAAGTGCCAAACCCAAATTAACCGAAAAGGCACAAAGCACCGACTGTAAACTGTACAGAACATATTTGCTCGAGCGCACATTCAACAGATAGGTTATACCTCAATTGGCCATATTCCTGTTCAGCGCTTCCAAGCGGACTACTTTCTGTTAACCCTCCCATCTCTCACGATCATCACTTGGATCAGACATCATCAGACATGGTAAAATAGATCCACAGGTTAGTAAGTGGAAAACCTGTCATCTGTGTCCCAGGTTAATGGAGGTTTTACATATGTTATAGCAGCAGAAAGGGAAAGTGACCCACTACCCTATCGATTCGACGTTTTACTATGTCTATACACAAGTGTTGGTTAGACATAGTAAAAATTCGAATCCTTAGGGTAGTGGGTCACTTTCACTTTCTGCTGCTGAAACATATGCAAAACCTCCATTACCTGGGACACAGATGACAGGTTTTCCACTTACTAACCTGTGGATCTATTTTATCATGTCTGATCCAAGTGATGACCGTGAGGCATGGAGGGATTAACAGAAACTAGTCCGCTTGGAAGCGCTGAACAGGAATATGGCCAATTTATTCATTCGTAGCCTACTCTTCAGTTTCGTTGGAAGTTTTTTTTATGTTTGTACTGGTGTTAGTTGTAAATTTCATTGTAAGCGATCCGATGCTAGCCATGTTTGGATGAGGAATTAAAGGCTATCTCCACTATATTTTCGTTTTTTTTTCTCTAGCGTGAAGCTTCTGAAATTCTACGAGACAGAAAGGCAGCGAATCACGAACGAAACTGTAGCAATCATAATCGCCGGGTTCCTTTTCGTTTTCTCGGGATTCGGTGTTTTCATGTTTTTGCCAGCAGCTATTTTTTCTGCAATCGAAGGATGGGAATATTTGGACTCATTTTATTTTGCGTTTGTCACACTCACGACGATAGGATTCGGAGATATTGTTGCAGGTAAGCTTTTCATATTCCCCCCCCCCCCCCGGATTCAGTTTCATTATTCAGTTTCATTATTTAATACACCATGAACACTCCTATCAGGGAAACACAAAAGGAGTGCTTGGACTGTAAAGTAAAATACCCCTCCTTTTGTGAAATACGTTGCAAATGACACGGATTCCGTTTGCCCAGCTTTACTTTCTGAGCTTTCGAAAAGGCATACATCGTTAGATTAGGTTGAAAGATAGTGGACTGTGGGGGTACTTGTAAGAGTAAAGGCAACGTAATACATATAACGCTAGAAAAGGAAATTTATTTTCGTTCGATTTTGCAACTGGAAAACTCTTCAAACAAAAACGTTACCCTGGTCTTTTTTTCTCACGAACTGGCGTTGCCAAATTCTATTGGCTCTCCTCTGCTACGACATGGTCATGAAGGCTCAAAATGACTCCTTTTCGGTTTTGAAGGTCTATCTATATCTTGAAGAAAAAAAAAAAAAAATCTGCCCACTTCAACGATTTTACAAAAAGAGTTTCAGCTTGATGGCTAGTTTGTGACATTTTCTGTGAAACGTTTTTGTAAAAGAAACTGTTTTGAGAACTTTTTTAAGACCCGTTGAACAAAGTATATGGCTACGGCAGGGACATAGCCTATAATAATTAAACAACAAACAGAATCATATAATTGAATACTCTTCTGTAAAGGAACAAGACCAAAGGTTTCGATGGGATTCCAAAATTCAATATTTGGTCCAGACAATTTCGTCTTGTATTGGCCTACATCCGGTCTTCGCCAGACTCCTTGAATATATTACTATTAAAATTTAGAAAAAGATTAATGCCAATAGCTAGTCATCTGAGAAAACCAAGTTCAGGTATGGATTCAGCATGTGCGTTTACCCTTATACGTTATATCTCCTTTGACGAAGTTCAGCGAAACTTCATGCCTCACTTCTGCCGAATATCCGGTGTCGGTTGGATTCCGGTGAACTGTCTGTCATGCAAAAACCTATACCTCAAGATGAATTCAGCATATCTCTTTACCCCTATATCGAACTTTGATCAACTTCAGATAAAAATTTAACTTGTAACAAATGTTCAGGTTTTGGCCGGATTCCTGGCGAACTATTTGTCCGGCGAGAAGATCATTTTCATGTACGAATTCAGCACGCCTCCTTACCACCATATCGAACCTCTATCAACTTCAGATATACTTTTCAAAGTTTTCCGGTTTGGGCCGGTTTCCAGGCTAACCATATGTCTGGGTAGTAAAGATTGTCACATAGGGATTCAGCATTTCTCTTACCCCTAAATTGAACATTTAATCAACTTCAAAGAAAACTTTTACTTTTCGCAAATTTTCCTGTTTTTCCCGGATTCCGGACGAAATAATTGTCCGGCAAAAAAAATAAGTTTCAGATACGAATTCCGCATTGTCTTCTTACTCCTACTATATCATTGGCTTTCTCAAACATTATTTTCCTTAATTTTAAACCCCTCCCCCACCCCTAAACATGGAGCTACAAGGCTCATGTACGAACTTGACCTATACTTGACCCAATAGGATCTCATACCAAGTTTGAAGAAAATATCTCTACCCCGTCTAGAGTTATTTATTTTACGAAGTCATAGGTATCCCTCTCCTTACGTTTTGGGATCCCAAAGAAGGAGGAGAGGAAAAAAAAACCTGTGGTTTGAACTTTAGATAAGAAAAGAGCGAAAAAACAAAGAGAAACTAAAGAAAGAATGTAAAAAACGGGCCCCGGGTCTAAAGGAGGATAACACTAAACAATTTTCCTGTTGTGACCTTGTGCTGCTCGCTTGAATGAAATTAGGTTATTCGAATTCCGGATGTTTATCGGTAGTAGATTCCAAATAGTCGGCGCAAACAATCCAATTAAAAAGAAGCACTTTTTGTGAACCTGACACGTTAAGTGGAGGGATACTGTGACATCGCAAAAGTTGTCCGTTTGTCCGTCCGTCCGTCAGCGCAATAGCTCTCGAAGGGAACGAGGTATTTTGATGAAACTTGGTGTGAGTATTCTTTGTGTCAAGGGAAAGGTCAAATTTGTAGATGGACTCTGTAGTCCCACATTTAGGGGAGGGGGGTCAAATTAAGGTGCAAACAAAATATCATTAAACAGCAATTAGTTCGTCCGGAATCCAGGCAAAACAAGAAAGTTTGAAAAGGGAAAAAAATAATTGTAAGTTGATTAGATGCTTGATTTAGGGGTAAGAAGACAGACTATGAACACTTATATGAAAATCATCTTCTACCCGGACAAGTAGTTCGCCCGGAACCCGAACAAAACCGGAAAATTTGTTTGTTTTATTTGAAGTCGATTAGATGTTCAATAAAGGGGGTAAGGACATACGCTCAACTCGTTTCTGAACTTGAAGTTTTCTGCCGGACAAGTAGTTCGCCTGGAATTCCGCCGAAACTGGAAATTTGGCAGAAGTAAGTCAGGAATTTTCAATCAGTTTCGTCAGAATAGACTTAAACAAGAGCTGTAAGCTCATATGAGACCTGCAAGCATACGTAGTAGGTAAGGGTAACATATTTGTTATGTGTTGAGGCACATACGATTATGGACCTTTCGGATTCATTGAAAATGTATGGTATGGTTTAGTAAAAATATGAGATGCACTTTGCGGTTACAACGTGCAAGTTAAGGGGGCTAGGAATCCATTTTGTATGCAAATGCACTGGTACACAAATAACCATGGGCCCTTTGGTCATGAAAATATATCATTTGCTCGAAAGTATTACTTTTTTGCATTTTGCGCCGAAGATGCACACTTTAAGGGGTTGGATTCGAACTGAATTTGGAAACAAAATACTTGGGACACAGATGATCACGGGCCCTTGGGGATCCTAAAAATGTATAGTTTCTTTAAAAAAAAAAATCCTCTTTGCGGTAACATTGGTGCTTTAAGTGTGCTGGAAAGTCATTTGTAAGCGAAACCCATGAGACAAAAATTATCACGGGCCCTTGAGAATCATGAAAATGGATCTTTTGGTCAGAAGTATTACCTTAAATTGCACTAGCAAGCAATAAGAAGATGAATCCCGATGAGTAGCTTGCGGTTGATGATGGTGTACACTTATTTCCGGGGCAGTGTCTCTGGGGCACTCCAGTTCACTTTCCACGGTTGCGCACACCAGTCCTCGTCGAGTCGCTTTTTAAACCCCTCAGCTGTTTCGCTAGTCGCAGCTGTTTCAGTTTGCAGTTAAGATACGTACTTTAAGGGGACTAAAAAATCGTTCCAAATACTTCAGGTACAAAGGATCATGGGCCCTTTGGGGACTATGAGCATGTTCGTGAGATCAGAAACATGTCCTTTTGTCAACTGTCAAGCTTCCTTCGGATCCGACAAACCGTTCAAAAGTTATGCACGAAATTCTGGTAGTACGGATTCCAATTCCCTCCGCTCCCCCCGAAGATAGTCGGCTCGAGGAAATGACTGCTTCCAAGTCAATCTGAGCGATTACCGGCTTTCCTGAAAACACCTTCCAAGACCCCCAGAGTGCACCGATCCGGTCCATTTCTATTTACAGCTTGTCCTTGTTCTTCTCACCTGGCTTCATCCCGGTCCCTCCATTCTAAGCTTGTTCGGATATTTGCGGTCCCCCTCCAATCCCCCCTCCCCCACAGTTATCGGATTCGGTCCGGACAGGAAATGGTAGGCTACACCCGCGACACGAGCTCTTTGCAATTGTCAAATTGTGTTTGTGTCCGATGTCTCGTTTGAAAGTAACGCTTGCCTCAAGATCCCGGATTTACCCTCCCTCCCCCCCCCTTGTGGTCTGATCGTAGAAATGACTTCGGGTCCCTGATAAGTCTGCCAAGTTTCACTGTCCTGGCACATCTGTAAGTACCTTAACCCGTGAAAACCGGAAATCGGGAACCCAGCCCCCCCCCCCACAGTACCTGGATCAGGTCCGTTGATGTTAACGATGTATCAAGGATATGTGCTAGTTCTTTCCACCAAGTTTCATCACGATCCTTTCACTCAAAGCGTGTCACGAGAGTTCCGGTACCCCCCTCCCGTCCGGACGTAAAATGGGACATGTGAGGCATGTGTTCTTTCCAAATACCAAGTTTCATTCAGATCCGATCATCCCGTTTGAAAGTTACATATGCCCCAATATTCCGGATTCCCCCTCCTTCCTCTCCCCCCACGATGGTCGAATCGGGGAAGTGACTACTTTCAAGTCAGTTTGGTTGGTCCCTGGTATGCCTAACACTTCTCATCATCCTAGCACATCTTTAAGTACCTTCACCCGTGATAACCGGAAATCCTGTATCCAGCATCCACCCCTCCAAAATGCCAACAAAAAAAACAACAGAAAACAAAATACTTCAAGAAATCGATAATGCAAATAATTAGTTTGATTTGTCTACACATTTTCCACATGCCTGCTACAGTAAAAACATTTTGTTAGATCCACAGTCAAACTATGATCCCAGCCTCCCCATGTCGGGCACTTCCAACCCTCGCCACTAGATGACCCAGCGGTCGGATCGACTCGTGGCTTCATCTTGGGTCTTGGGTATGGAAGGGGGGGGGGGGGGGTAGACGATGCAAGTTCTAGAATACTTTGACGCAACACTTTTAAAGCAAACATTTACGATCTGGAAATCCAGGTCCTATATTATATATATATTTTCTTTCCTATATTCCTCGGTCCTCTTCAGGCTAAAAACCGCTCAAGTTGGCAAAATAAACTTTTTCCCACAATTCAGCTGACGTATCCGTTTTGCACTATAAAAATCAAATAGAATGATGAAATCATTTTTAGTAGAGTGTTCCTTGGAACACTTGCGTAACCCCCATTTCCGAAAATCTCGAATCTGA
Organism: Branchinecta lynchi; assembly: GCA_023053575.1. NCBI lineage: Eukaryota > Metazoa > Arthropoda > Branchiopoda > Anostraca > Branchinectidae > Branchinecta > Branchinecta lynchi. Next base: position 22,125,807 of record JAKZAP010000007.1, on the reverse strand, counting down.
CATTTTCGTGTTGAAATAAAGTCAGCACGAAAAGCACGTCCTCTGGCAAAACTTGTCTTTTACTACTCGCGTACCTTTAGTATCTCCACTTGGGTTGGAAAAGGCAAACAACGCTGGCAAAATGCGGTGGGCGAACTTGCACGTTGGCTAACTTACGGGTGGACGAACTGTCGGTTTTGGGATCGGCCAAAATGGCGAGTAGGTGGACTTACGGGTTAGAGTAGTGACGGCGACCCAGATGGAGCAATAACGCCTCAGACTTTGTCCCTCTTTATCTTTTGAACATGTTTAGTTAGGGCAGGGTTGAGAGCTAAACTACCCATGGCTCATTGTTCTAGCACAGCACGGTGACGTCAGCTGGCTTTGGCTGTACCGGCTGCTAACCCTAATCTGGCAGTTCCTCGGAATCGGCTACTGGCTTGTGGTAGCGCAGTTTATAACCAAGGCCCTACAGGTATGTTATGATCGAAAGCCCTTAACTGTCAGAAAACAGATTTTCCGAAGGCGGGATTTGAAATTGCGACTTCCGATTGAAAAGAGCGACGCACTATCATCTGAACCATCGAAGCGCTTGTTTGATTTCGCAAAACGTTGCAATACACAATATCTGTGACTCCGCCCTTGGCAATTTCATTTAACTGTTTTCTGTTTTATACAGTTAGTTTATCTATGTCACGAGCGTTTGAATACTGTTAAGAGACGCTTGGTCGAATCCGCCCTTAATTAAATTTCTTCCAGATTCGTTCTTTTTTGGCTGCTAGATTCATTAGCATATAGTAAAAAATTACGCTTTACTTCTTTGTGTACGTTTATCCATGTTTGTTAACAATTTGCAATTCATCTTGCCATGTCTCATGATCTCATGATTAACTTATGATTTTCAGGATTTCTCCTCTTTTAAAATGCCTCTGCCTTTATTTGTGCCCTACCCAACTCTGTTTTGTCAAACTTAATCAAGACTTTTCCATGGGGCTAATGCACGACTCGGAATGAAGCGAAAGCCTAATCTGCTTATTCGCCCATCAGATAACTTATAGCCAGGTCCAGGGGCGTCGCTATGGGGGGGGGGAGTACCTCCCCCCTCGAAGAAAGAAAAAAGATAAACACGGCCCGACCACAAAATTCTAGCTAAAATGGGCGCTCTGACCACACAAATTTAGCTAAAACGGGCGCTCGAGAGCGTCCGACTATGAATATTCAGCACAACTGGTCGCTCACCCAGAAAAGCTAAATGGGGGGCTGGCAGTACGCCCGGAAAAGTCAGTAAGGCTAGTTACTAACGCGTCGGCTATTCTCGGTTCTCGAGCGTTTGAAACTTAGGAATTGCATTCTCAGTCGCATGTTTCGAGAGGCATGCTATTTCTAGTCGTTCAGAGGTCTTTAATCATATTTTGTCAGAACGAGAAGTATGATTGTTAGATGTAAGCTTCCATGACCGACAAAAGACAGTTGTCAAATCATGAACTAATCTAAGTTTTAACACGATCTGTTGTGTACTAACATCTTTCAATTCAAATAAAAATCAGGCTGATTTTGCTTGTGGCGAACATTTCCAATAATTTTTTAGTTTCATGCAAAGATCCTTTTGAATTTTAGTAGAAAACCATTTAATGATAAGAATGTTTCTCCAGTCTGACGTTTAAAATTAAATCGGTTTCGTGATCAACGAGAGAAGATTTAATGACGGGTCTGATTGTTGCAACAATTCAATTGCTTTTTATTTTGTGTTTTAACTCTAAATTTAGAACAAGTCCAACTCACATTTCAATTTTTTTTTTAGATGATCAATAATTTTTTTTGGAAAGGCTCGAACGGAAGCACATTATCCAAGACATTCCAGTAAATGTCTTACATTTTTCTTGGTTCGTCGTGAAAAAAGAAAGACTGGCAGATCCTGCTATTTGGGATCTAAAAAGACGTTCTGATCATAGAGGATTCCACACAATGTGCCTGTGGCGCCTTTTGTACTACGCTTTATTTACTGGAAACTCGCGTCATTTCATTCATATTTTAGGCTTGCAATTTCGGGGCTTGGGCCGCTTTAAAAGCTAAATAGATTTTGTTGCAGGGAAGTATCGTTTTGCCCGAAAAAAAGTCATCGCCTACTTAAATAATTTCGCCTGCGGCGCTCATTTTCATTCTGTCTGATATACAGTTTTGCGGATACAGTACTATGTTTCTTGGTTATTGTTTCTAACTGCTATGACTCTTGTGCCTTCTGTCTGCTAGTCGTATATTTTCAGAAACTCACCTCCCACGCCCAAGCCCATCAAACCGCTTAGAGTTACAACTAGGCTTCTAATCTTCAGTATTCAACGCTTGCAGTTATGCCACCCCCCCCCCCTCGAGTTTTGGCTAGCGAAGTCCCTGGCCAGATCTCACGTGTAACCGTTATTGATTATCTAGTGCGCAGTTCGTCATTTGATTTTCTCCTATTTATAAGGACCATTATGCACTCCTTACTCTGTACTGTTACAGTCAGAGCAAAATAATTCTAGAGAGTATTGCGAAGACCTATCCTACCCATGCATAAAAAACGGGCCTCCGTCACAGCGCCGTCCAGGTCACTTCGTGAGAGAAGCTTCAGCAAACTGTTCGTGTGTACAGTGGCGGACGTAGAAAATTTTAGCAAGCATACGGTGCAAACATCGAGGATCAGATCAGAGCCAACGCTCGTTAACGACTGGTTGAGTTTCAGTAGGGATGTTCGTGTCCTCTAGCGGAGCTAGTGGCGCAGCAATTTGACTGTGTGTCACTTTTTCAAAGTTCTCTTGAGTTATTCTGCTCTGGTTAGCTCAACGCCTTCACCACTTGGCTGCGTGTGGACTGCTAGCCCACAACTAATTGTTTATTCTTTCAGTCAAAAAGAATTCGAATCCGTTTCAAGAGAGCTAAATCGAGCCTCAGTGCGCATTCTCGGGAAATCAGGTCCGTCCTTGGGGAACATTCTCCAACGAAGAAACCGGATTTTGTCCCGCAGAAATCCAAGGTATGTCCATCGTTCTCGAGATAATTGACGCTCTCTGTTCTACCGTAAAAGCCACCGGGTTGCCTTTAAATTTGGTTCGGAAAGCCGGTTTTACCCGCGTGTTTTACCCGCATTCAGAAGATGAGAGCGACTAACACAATAGAAGTTACTTTTGTTCATGCTTCCGAAGAATTATACTTGCCGTTCCTTCCAGTCAATGACCTTGGCTGTTTACATGATGCTGGCCAAACTCCTGACAAAACCATCGCAATCTAGTGGTGTCGCTAGCAAAGTGCCTGGTTGCAATTATCTTACCGTATTACTGCTCAGCGCGTATTCGCTTTCTAAAAGCAAAGCGAAAACCCGCCTAGAGCCAGAACGAACAGAAAGTCGTTGCAACTTCTCAGTTCTCGTTGACGTGCCAAAATCGGTTTCCACTCGCGTAGTGGATTGACTTTCCGCGTCACTAGCGGGAACTTCTATATTTGAGTGCCAGAATAGCTCTGGAAAGCGAAGCGAGATCAGCCGGCGCATCAACTAGCGGCGCTTTGCAGATCACCCTTAGGTAACACATTCCACGCGGTGGTCGAATTTTGGGGGTTTTGCCAACGCCGTCTGCCTTTTCCGTCCCAAGCGTATTTACTAAGAGCGTGTTCCACCCTACTTACCGCAGTTACTACGCATGACGTCACGAATTCTGACTTCTTCGCTTCAAGGCTGGAACACATTTTCCATTTTCAGCAACATATCGTGCTGCGCGCTAATCCTGCCAACCAAGTCACACGGATTCGTAGTTACCGTGCTTACTACGCTCTTGAGCGTGGTACGCAAATAGTTGCTATTAGTTACTATTTCAAGAAGTTTGGAACTGTCAGCGTAATAAATTTTCACGATGTTGGGACGAAAATAGTAACTAATAGTTCCTATTGTTAGGAGGGTGGAACACGCTCTAAAAGTAAATATTCCTTGAGCCCAAGCTGACTTTGAAACATATATTCAAATATTGTATACAACGGATATGTCAGCTAAGATGCTTCATCAGCGATATTTCGGCCCTTCTTGGTAAGGGTCCTCGTTAGGCTGTCGATCTTCAGGGTCGACGTCTGGAAGGAAACAAAACTGTAATCTGGTTTGTTTCCTTCCCCGACGTTGACCCTGAAGATTGACAGTCTGACGAGGACCCTTGCCAAGAAGGGCCAAAATATCGCTGATGAAGCATCGTAGCTGACGTATCCGTTGTATGCATTATTTGAGTATACGCTCTAAAGGTCCGCGAGCAGTAACCCATGGTTCACACTACTACAATTTCGAGCAAAATTCTGCGCCATGCGACACACGACGCGAATCGTGCGACAAGCAACGCAGAACTTTGCGTTTTGTCGTAGTTGCGGATGCGTTGAAATATTTCAACTGATCCGACACAACGCATGCGATTCTTGAGGGAAAGACTAGTTAATGTTCAAGACTAAAAATTGCTCTACCGTGGTCTGACTGTAATCCTAGGATGGCTGAATGCAAAATATCTTCTGAATAAACTTGTATTAACCCGTTTTGAACAAGATGACATATGGGGTTTGACTACAAATTTCCTAATGATGGGTGGTATTCAGATGGGTAATCTCCCAGCATCTTCAGACTGTGTTTCTCCTAGGGTTTCTTTGTCCTTTTGCAGAATAATCTCGTCGAAAAATTTCGTTTTCCATTTGCGTCTGCGTGGCAGTGGGAACGTCCATGCGATTCTGTCGCACGTCGGAACATCAAAGAAAAAATCGTGTCGCACACGAAGCAGCAGTGTGAACCAAGGGTAATGCAGCGTTTACAAGTACAGGCAAACTTGAACAGAATCCGATCGTGGTGACAAGATTATGTTTACACGTAGAGGGAAAAAAATAAATTCTTCAAACCAGAAAATCTGACATAAATAAATTCACTAGCCAATAAAAAAACGTTTTGAGAGCATTTATGACATCAGTACTAATGATTGCTGCTCTCAAAAGCTAGCTAGACTTTTTTTTAGTACTATTTACCAGTGCCGCCGACAAGATTCCTTTCAAGTAGTCCGGAATTCCTTTCATCATGAAAAGATTCCCGTCCCGGTAGACTTTTTTTCTACTCGTCTTTACGAACGGAATCCTTTTGAGTCGACCGGAATTCCTTTCTACTCGACGGGATTTCTTGTCCGTGTAAACGCTACACAAGTTAGATAACAATTTTTGGTAGGAGGGAGATGCTGTCTTCATTTTCGTATAACTATTTGAGCTTAACAGTGAGCGAAATGTATTCATAGTTCTTAATTTCCTTAGACGAAAAGCAAAAGCGTATTTTTTTTGCAGGTTATCATGGACTTTCTTTTTCACTTTGGTGCCACGATGTCAGAAGTGGAGACCAACCACCAACATACCTACATCACTGGTATAAATGCACTCATGGACAACAAGCGTGCGGGGCTTGCTGCTCTTTTCAACTTGCCCATTGCCATGGTGACGAGAAACTCGCAAAGTGGCCCCCCTTCAGGCACTGATGTACAGAAAAACCTGGAACCAGTTGAAAAACAAGAAAAAGGTATCTTTTCGATTTTCCACTACAGGCGTAAGGATCTGAAGCTCACATCTCACTTGCAAGGATAGTTAACATGTGCAGGGGCGTCGCTGCACATGTTAACCACCCTTGACACGTCGGCAGGCCCGGCGCCCTACCGACCGTTTCAGCTTTTCGTCACATATGTAACAATACCAAAGGTTTCGATGGGATCCCAAAAATTTGATATTTGATCCAGACAAATGGGTCTTGTAGATATTTGGTCTTCGCCAGACTCCTTGAACTTTCTTACGATTAAGCTTTCGAAACAGAAGAAGGCCAATGGCGAATCATGTGAGAAAACCAAGTTCAGATATGGGTTCAGCATGTGTGTCTTTGCCCCTAGGCTATGCGTCATCTCTATCACTTTCGTCAAAGTATACTTTTAAGAGATTGATCAAATCCAATCTCCGGTTTCGACTGGATTCCGGGCGAACTACTCGTCTTGGAAAAATTGAAGCTCAAACACGAATTTAGCGTATCTCCTTACCCCTCTATCGAAGGTAAAACTAACTTTTAACACATTTTCGGTTTCAGCCGGATTCCGGGTGAACTCTATATCCGGGTAGAAAATAATTATCAACAGTGGATTCAGCATGTCTTCTTACCCCGAAATCGACTGTTGAACAACATTTGTTCGCCCCTTAAATCTAAACGAACTTGACCTCTCCCTTGACGTAAAGAGTCCTAACACCAAGTTTCATCAAAATATCTCATTCCCTCAAGAGTTATCATGCTGACAGACGGACAGACAGACTGACACACGGACAACTTTTACGAAGGCGTAGGTATCCCTCGACTAACGTTTTCGAATCCGAAAAAACTTGAAAAAGAGCAGTCTTGCTCCGAATTTACAGTTAAAAAACAAAATAAAAAATCAAATGACCTGCAGCAATAATCAGGCCCATCAGCATCTCATTGCTTACGAAGTCGATTTATTTTTAAACGTCGAACTGGAGAAAAATATAAAGTATCTTTGAATGAAACTAACAAATTCTTGAAAAGATAGGTCACAAACAAAATCAGCATGATATTTACTTGAATCGAGAGATATTGGCCACAAAAGACCGTGTTAAAACTTAAGTTTAACTGAAAAGTCAACTTATTATTATACGTTTGATTTGAATACACTGAATTATTTTGACTCATATAAGGGATTTTTGTTCTTTACGTCGCGTAGTCTAGTAGTGACGTCTGGAATCTCCGCTGGTTGCACGACCAATAACTTTACGGCGAGTCGCGGAAAATTTGAATGTCTGTAAAAGCGTGTGTTTCAATGACTAACAAAGCGAAGATTTTGAAATGTTCGTTTCCAGATTGCAGAATCACATCCTAAGATAGCCCTCTGTTCCGTCTTACCCCGAATAGGTTTCCTTTGTGGTCAACATAGAATTTGGCCAGCATTCCACCAAGTTGATTAGCAAGTTCGAGCTTTCAACTGGTCATGTTCTTCTTTCATGGCGAATGCCAAGTTCTTCCTGGTCACTTTCACTTCCCATGTTACTTTCATCTTCCTGGATTGAAGAATGCAACTCCGCCATGACTTGTAATTGCGGCAATTGGCCATATTCCTGCTCAGCACTTCCAAGCGGACTAGTTTCTGTTAATCCCACCATGCCTCACCATCATTACTTGGATCAGACATGGCAAAATAGATCCACAGGTTAGTGAGTGGAAAACCTGTCATCTGTGTCCCAGGTAATAGAGGTTTTACATATGTTTTAGCAGCAGAAAGGGAAAGCGACCCACTGCCCTATGGATTCGACTTTTACTATGTCTACACAAGTGTTGGTTAAGACATAAGGCGTATTCTCGCAGTTCCCCGAGGACTCCACTTGAGGAGTCCCCGCATTTTTGTTTGTCCCGGGGACTCACTCCCCGTATTCTCGCGAGTCCCCACGGATGGGGAATGCCCCGATTATCATCCCCGTCATCAAAAAGGACTCCCTTTCAGATTCGGAGGGGAATCAATTTTTGCTGGTATTGGTGCAATGTAAAATTAATTAAAAATAATCAGAATAAACAAAACCAAAAATAAAGTGGATCCAGACCAATTTCGTCAACTGTATATTTCTTATTCGAACAAAATCGATTTTGGAAGCATTCCCCGTGTTCTCGCTGTTCTTCCCCGAGGACTCCACTTGAGGAGTCCCCGCATTTTTGTTTGTCCCGGGGACTCACTCCCCGTATTCTCGCGAGTCCCCACGGATGGGGAATGCCCCGATTATCATCCCCGTCATCAAAAAGGACTCCCTTTCAGATTCGGAGGGGAATCAATTTTTGCTGGTATTGGTGCAATGTAAAATTAATTAAAAATAATCAGAATAAACAAAACCAAAAATAAAGTGGATCCAGACCAATTTCGTCAACTGTATATTTCTTATTCGAACAAAATCGATTTTGGAAGCATTCCCCGTGTTCTCGCTGTTTCTGTAGGCGGAGTCCGCGTGGAGTGACTCCCTCTATTCTCGCCGTTCGCTTCGATTCCCCGAGGAGTCCTCGGGGAACGGCGAGAATACGCCAATAGTAAAAAGTCGAATCCATAAGGTAGTGGGTAACTTTCAGTTTCTGCTGCTGAAACATATGCAAAACCTCCAATGCATGGGACACAGATGACAGGTTTTCCACTTACTAATCTGTGGATCTATTTTACTATGTTTGATCCAAATAATGATGGTGAGGCATGGGGGGATTAACAGAAACTAGTCCGCTTGGAAGCACTGTACAGGAATATGGCCAATTGGCTGCCGCTGTAGTTGATAAACATTTCAAACATGGAGCTACGTCCGTATAGAGGTACAACAGTTGAGGAAAAGAAATTACGTCAGCTAAAATTCAAGAATCGTGGATAACAAAGTAACGCAGTAAAGCGTTTTTGCCGGTTCTTCTAACCTAATTAAGTATAAATATCATGGGTGATCAGATTGTCGTATCTTAGCCATATTCTGTTAACCTTTAGGTTAACACTGTGCGCTGCAGGGCTTGGAAGCGCAAATTTGACAATCATACTTCTAATTCTGACAAAATACAACAGAAAACTCTTCGTATTCAAATGACTAGAAGAAGCCCGCCTCTTTATGTTAATCTGGCAAGCTCGAAACACGCTATTGAGAATGCCATTCCTTAAGTCACAAACGCTCGAGAACCCAGAGCCGCCGATGTCCAGGCTGATGTGACCCCAGTTTCTTGGTAACCCTGAACTAGCCTTACTGGCTTTTCCGGGGGCACTGCCAGCCCCCATTTAGCTTTTCTTGGTGAGCACCCAGTTTAGCTCAATCTGTGTCGTCAGGCACCCTGCGAGCGCCCAGTTCAGCTCAATTTTTGCGGTGGGGCGCTCTGCGAGCGCCCGCTTAAGTATGTTTTTTCTTCGAGGCGGGAGGTGCCACTCCCCCATAGTGACGCCCCTGAACATGTATGTCAACTAAGGCTTGGGTTGTCAAGAGTAGGTGGCTCCTCGGGGACCCTCCCCTCAGCTCACCCCAAGTTCTCAGCCCGGCCGTCCCAAGAATTTCAATTCTGGAACGGGGGTGGTAGCTAAATGACCTAAAGGACTGTTTCGATTCCCGCTTCTCTAAGGTCTCTAAATGTCCCAGTCCCAAATAGATTTGCCATCTTTAGTTCCCAGGTAAATCATGATATAGTTCAACTAATAATACTGCTTTCCCTCTATGTAAATATCCCTGAAAAGGGAAAGCCCCCCCCCCCGTTCCTGTCATTCCCTCAAATGGTGATTTTAAATATTCCTTCAACCCAAGCTGACTACGAATCATATTTGACGGAGCAAAACGGATAAGTCAGCTACATATTATTAGAGCTATATTTCGGCCCTTCTTGTCAAGCGTCCTCTTCAGGCTCAAGCCGCTCAAGCTGGAAAATGAACTTGTGAAAAAACAATTAAAGATTCTTCCTTAAATATCTGATTCTGTGAACTTCTTCTCTGAAAATTGGTTGTAGTTAAAGCTGGTGTTGTGATTTCATTCTGGAAACGGCTGCTGTTTTTGCTGTTCAAATGGGTCGTCGAAAGGATAGAGATTCTTCTGCATTTTGATTTTGGAGTCAGCTGTCTCTTCTTCTTCTTTCCAGCTAAGAATGATACTTGTCGGCGGCATGTGTGGGCTATTTGAAGTTCGAAAGGTAGCTCTAATAAAATGTAGCTGACTTATCCGTTTTGCTCCGTCAAATATAATGGTGATTTTGTTAATAACTGCGAGCTACTGAAGACAAAAACCCTTAACCTCGATTAAAAAATGTGTAGCCTGCGTAGTAGTATGGTAGTAGTACAAAAAAGTTCCATGTAATACTATGTAATAGCAAAGAATACTATCATTTAATGTGCCTCAGACCGGTCCAATCTTATGTAGTAGTATCCAGTAGCATCCTGTCTTTCCATATTAGCATCCAGTCTTGCTAATAGTAGCATATAGTAGTATGCAGTAACACGGTAGCCCTTGAAATAGAAGCATTTAGTAGCATCGTTACTACTGCATGCTACTTTTTCGTACTACTTCATAGTACTACTTCGAGATAAATTTTTCATCGGGAACTCATTTTTGTTGTTAGTAATTTAAATGATTAAAAAAAGTAAAGAAACACTTTTTCAGTAACAGAAGTGAAGATTTTAAACAAAAAAATGAAAGAGTAGGTGCCCCACTTGCATCACTGAGAGTGGAACGATTAAAAAAGAAAAGAAAAAGATGAAAATCGAGACAGTAAAAGAAAGCTCCGAAGCAATCAGCATAGAAGCCTGCACTGATTATAATAATAATTATAGTAGCCTAACAAGATACTGCAAAAACAATAAGGACACAAAGCCTATACAAATTCTTTCAAAACATGTAGGCTCTTGCAATTTATTAGTGAACATTTTTCCAGTTTCTGTCTTGAACTGGCTAAACGACGGGCAATTTGCTGTTTCTGCTGGTAGTTATGGTTCCCGCTACTTTTTATTAGCCCACAGTTTTCTTTTGCGTTTCACATATCTGTTTGTGGCTCCGTCGAGCGTCGAGCCGAGTTTATTTCTTCTTCGACCGGAGCCATGACTGCTGAAGTGCCTTTTTTGTGTTTGTTTAATTTATTCAATAGCAAAATAAGACTAGGGAGTTGACAAACACTCTAATAGCAGCGATACCAGCAACACTAGCGATCGAGAACGCCCCTATCGTTATTCACCGGCGTTGGCTCCGATAAGTTCATAAGTAAAAAAAAATGATACAGCCTCCATTTTTTCCTTGGTGTGGGCAGACTGCGCCTTTGCTTTATTAGAAATTTCGAAGCCCGCAAGTTTGTCTCGCTTTAAATGCCACAAGCGTAGTGGGCGGCGCTACGAGTATGGCCCGTTTGTAAAGTATGGAAATCATAGGTCTTGGCGCAACTACCTAGTATTATTTTGCTCTGATTTATTATGATTTCTTTCTTTTTCTTTTTCCTATTGTTTTGTCGGTTCTCCGATCCCGTATATCGCTCCATTAGCATGAAACAATATCCTATCTCAAACGACGATCAGGATGAATCTACACTTGCAGCCAGAATTGGCCCATCAACGCTAGGTGTCATCCAAATCGCCTTTTCTGGCTTTTAATACACTGTGAGGCTATTCGAACTCCATCTTCACATGTCTCTCCCTAAAAGTAGGGTTTTTTATGCAATAGTTTCAGTCGGTACTATTTAGAGATAAGAACTTTCATTCTAATGGAGCGATGCGTCACGTTTTTTGACATTTTGTATAAGACCAAGATGAAGCCCAAAATACAGCATACGGGTCAGACGAAATAGAGCGTGTACAGAAGAGAGCAGTCTAAGTTATACTAGATGAGCAAGTAACTTCCAGTTCCTATGAATCTCTTCTAACAGAATTATCCCTCCCCTCACTGCATGAATGTCGTAACATACTATATCTTAAGTTGGGTGTAAAATACTTGCATCTGTCCAACACCGAACTATCCTCCCACCTAATGCACCAATAAACAATCGTACGCGTTCGCAGCTGAACTGAAACTAAAAACGGTTAAAATTAAAACAAAGAGACACAGTAACACATTTGTGCCATTTTTCGTTGATACGTTGAGTAAAATGTCAGTGTAATATTAATATTTGTAGTATTTAGTATTTATGTAACTCGCGAGTGCCTAAAAGAATGAAATTTTTGTAAAGACAATCAAATTAGCTAGCTAGCAAGTTTCTGTCTACTTACTTGCTTAAGAATTTATCAGCACTAACAGCCTCAGGCCATTGCAAAGATATTAAGAAAAAAGGAAAATCACTGAAATGATAAAAATGAAACTGATTAAGAAAATTTCCTCGTAGCCGAAGCCCCCTTGAGGAACCTTACAAGTCTCTTCAAATCATGAAAATGCCCACTTCCATTCACTCTTCTCCTGCTCTACTCACCTATACTTTCTTTCCTTGTTTGTTCTACTTACCCCTTAAATATCGATATGATGATATGATATGATATTCATTACTCTAAAAGCCCGAAGGTCATGGCAATACAACAAAAAAAAGAAACCAAATGACTAAACTATCTCTAACAACCACTCAAAACTACAAAACAAAAAAATTCTCCGTGAAACATTGACAACTTGAAGAACCTACCCACTTTCTTTATTGAAACATAACACTCACTCTTCAGCATTTGATCCACCCATTCCTGATCACACTTATACTCTAAACTTTATCTTCTAAAATCATTCGATTCCCTACGGTCACACATGACGTTGGTACCTCAATCGGTATATGGGTAATACCCATCATCAATCAACCCATCGATTGATGAATTAACTAAAGTTACTGAATCACTCTTAATTAAAGGTCTTCCTTGCGGTTCGCCTACTCGAAAGAAGTCAATGCTCTCCCTCAGTAGTTTGAACATCTCGCGAACCCCATCGTCTGTTTCGGCGATTTCCACGAATGAACAATCCACCCCAGGAAGTGGAAGGAAAACGTCGGTGTTCGGCAGGCGTAAAAGGAGCACCTCTCATGAAAGCCAAGATTGGATGATCGAGTCGGTAAGTGCGCTTTAAAGCACACATCGCACTATTTACTCTTTCCATTCCACTATTCTGAAATGGTCGAATACTTTAAAGGACCTGTATTACCTATAATACTAACGCAACCTACTTCCATAATTATTCCATATATTTCTAAACCCAGAGACCCCAACTTCGTACGGTACATTCTATCTCCTTTAATAAAACCCCGCTGATTTTCTCACTTGCCGTGTTTTGCTACCTTCGATGTGTATCACGCTGTCGACGGTTTTCTGCGAGAAGTTTTTCCATGAGAAAAAACGGTTATATAAATTGTTTCCCTGTTTTCACAATAAGTCAACCGGTCACGAATCGGAAAAGGCTTAAAACAGCCAAAACTGTGGGTTATTAGTTGGAAGCACAGCCTAGTTTGAAAGTATTTCAATATTTTAAAATACTGCAAGTTGAAGAGTAAATAGTGCGCGTGGACCTTTAACATCAAGCTCTGTTTTTAAGTCATTTTCTATGGCTTTTGCTGTTTTATCCCTCCCTGGGCTATTGACTGTGAAGAAACAGCTAAAAATGTATATAACCGTTTTTTCTCACGAGCGAGATTCCGTGGAGACCATGAGCGTGTTCCATCCTACTTACCGTAGTTACTACGTATGACGTCACGAATTCTGGCTTTTTCCCGTCAAGGCTGGAACGCTTTTTCTATTTTCCAGCAGGATCTCACGCCAGGGGTGAATCCGACCAATCACGTTACAGAGATGCATAGTTACTACGCTTACTACGCTCCCGAGCATGGTAAGCAAATAGTAACTATTAGTTACTATTCCGACAAGGTTGGAACGGTCAGCGTAGTAACTTTTCGTGAGGATGGAACGGAAATAGTAACTAATAGTAACACGCTCCATGATACGCAGCAAAAATAGCGAAATAGGGCAAGTACGGCAATCATCGATTTGTCGTTAGGGGGATTCCGAGTTTTGCTAGTTCAGGGACTTCTACACAAGCTAGGTTGATGAAACTTGGCAGGCATATCAGGAACCCCAAATTATTAAGTCGGAAAAGTCACTTCCCTGATCCGAGCATCGTGGGGGTGTGGAGGGAGGGGACTTCGCAATCCTTGAGGTGCTTAGAACTTTTGGACGGGTGATCGGATCTTAATGAAACTTGATCTTTGGAAAAACCTCTCGTACGACCAACTTAAAATCCGGACCGGATTATTAAATTCGGGTCTCCGGGCTTAAGAACCCGCCGTACGTATACTGCCAATACAACCTACTTTCGTAGTTGTATACTGCCAATACAACAACATCTATTGTTGTATAAGAAAAGTTTTGATAAATTGGATTAAAGTTCAATGGGCACATCAAACTACCCCAATCCCGCTCTGTAACAACCTAGGAACAATGCTTACCCCCTAGATCAACAGCATTTTCAACAGTTTCCTCTCTGTGATATTTCAAAGCGTAATTTTGTTAGGCCAATACATGCTCAATTTACTAGCTTGCACAAAGATAAAAGTGATGTTTCTTGTAATACTTAGTAGATCTTTATTTTATACATAAATCAGCTTGTATAATTCAGATTTGAATAGGTTATTTGTTTTTGAATGATTTTTGTAGCTATGTTATTTTTTATAAGCTTGTTGCATATTCTGGTACATTTTATAAAGCAAGCTAATCAAGCTTCACAACACTATTCCACAAAGAAAAAACTTTAATAGGCGCTTTAAGCCATGGAACTTCTAATGAAACACTAGAACAATAAGGTAAACTGCATCTGCGGCTTGAATTTGGTCACATCTCAAATATATCCTTTTCTATCAAGCATTGTTGGGAGTTTTTGTATTTCCTGCCACGATATCCCAGCTCCTAAGATTTGTATCGCCAAAATGCTAGAGAGGTAAAGACAAGGGAAAACAAGAAAACGGCCGATTTTCGTAGCGCCTTCTAAAGGAAGTCGGTAATGTTTATTTGTGAAGCATTTAACACAAAGTAAAGCATTAGAAGTGTCCATTGTGCTTTAAGATTTATCTAGGAACGTAAACAAGGGATTACTTGAAGTATAGAGCGTGTTCTTCCCTACTTACCATGGTACTACGCATTAATTCACGAATTCTGGATTTTTGCCGTCAAGGCTCCTACTTCCTTAATTGCATTCGTTAATTCTTAAAGTTGGAGACACAAATTTCATACGTTACATTCTAAGCCCACTAACGACACCTCACTAAGCATTTTCGCGCATTATGTTCCGACGAGTGTTCGCGGTCATGCATGAAACCCGTTATCTGAATTTTGATGAGTTGAAAAGTCAAGTGTACCCAGGAAAAGGCTTAAAACAGTCAAAGCCGCGGAAAGCCGTTAAAAGCAAAGAACTGTTCTCCAGCTTTCAAATAGTTTTGACTACTCGAACATGAACAGTAAGTAGTGCGAGGTGTGCTTTAAGAATGGATGGAGAGAGTATAGCAGCAGGTCGCATTGGCACCATAGGTACGACTGGTCCTTTAAGTTTAATTATAGAAAGCCGCATGGGTTCAGTGCACTGTCAGACGTTTGAGAACATTTAGCACTAGGTTGCGCATCCTTGTGTATAATGAGCAGAAAATCTTTTGGTGTTCTCTTGTGGATAATGAGCAGAAAATCTTTTGGTGTTCTATTTTCTGAAATCGCAACACTTCATCAAAGGTTTCGGTAGAAGGCCAAAGGGGATCGAACTTCTTTGTGTGTTAAAAATAAGAAGGGAAGAATTGAGAAATCGTGTAACCTCCATGTCAGCAAGCCGCGTTTTTTTTTGCCCGATTCTCTTTTACGCCTGGGAGGAGCTTTGCTTGATGCCTCTTGCAGTATCAAGAGTTATCTCTGTAGAGAAAATGTGTGAAAAGCAGTCAGAAAAGTCGGGTAGTTCAAACTGTATTGATTTCTGCGGGATTCTAACAAGTGCGCAAGCGCTCAGACGTGGAGTGTGAAAGTAAAATTTGTTTCACATCTTATAAGCAAGCAGCTTCAGAATCAAAACATTTGACATCACCAGTAACCAACAAGAGCTTCGAGCTCATATGGCACTTGTTACGAGTAGGCAGTACAAGAAAGTAGATGAGAACGTCACAAAATACACCCGCCATCCAGAATGTGGTTCGGAAATAGAAATAGAATATTTAGTTTCACTCATTTCTGAGCAGTCCGGCATCGTCTTGATTATCTGTAGCAAATGCACATGACTGTTCAAACTTCAAAATTTCAGCCCAATAAATCCATTCGCTTGATCCCTAGACGTGCTACACGATTTCCGGTACTCCCTCTATCTCCCCCTCCCGTGGCCGAATCTGGTTCAGACTAAAAAATGGACCATAAAAAGCATCTTCTTTTATATCATCTATCAAGTTTCACTCGAATCTGAGCATTTTTAGAAAATTCCGGCACGCCCCCTCCCCCACCACCAACGTTGTCGGAGCCAGTTCTGGCCCAAAATATGTCATCTAGAGTACATGCTCTCTCTACGTTCCATGTTTCATTTAAACTGATGCACTCGTTTGACCCCTATGCAAGCCTCAAAGTTTCCGACAATCTCCATCAAACCCCCTACTGTGGCCGAACAGGACTTAAAACATAAACGTCGTATCTCTTAATTCCCTGTTCATGTCCATCAAGTCTTACTGAAATTGGAGTATAGCCCATCGGCAAGTTTTCAGTAACCCCCCCCCCCCCCCTACCTTGGCCGAATCTAGCCCGGACGCCAAATAAAAAATCTAGGCCGCATACACTCGGCACTAGGCATAATGCTTGTTCTCTCTATTAAGTTCCGTCCCAATCCCTCTGCTTTTAGAGTTTCTTGAGTTTTCCGCCCCCCCCCCCATCCCCCCACGGACCCGACCCGTACTTGACACTGAACATCCGAGGCGATAGCTCTTTCCACCAGACAAGTTTCATTCAAATCCGATCACCCGAGCGATCGCCCGTTCAAAAGTTATGCACGCCACTAGATTGGTCAGATCAGGGAAACGGCTGGTCTCAAAAGTCAATCTGTTAGGATCCCTGACATACCTGACAAGTTTCATCGCCCTAGCACATCAGGAAGTATGCCGAACTCGCAGGATCGCCAGAAATCCGGACCCCCACCCCAACTCCCCCACAGTGCCCGGATCCGTTCCGGTTATGTCAGTGACGTTTCTACGACTTGTGTTTGTTCTTCCCACCAAGTTCATCTCGATCCCTCCATTCTAAGCGTTTTCGAGTCCCTGATATGCCAGCCCATTTGCATCGTCCTAGTACATCAGGAAGTACCGAACTGACAGATAATCAGAAATCCGGACCCTCCCCCCCCCCCGCCCCGCTACCCCCATAGTGTGCCATTCCGGTCCGGCTATGTCAATGATGTATCTAGGACTTGTGCTTGCTCTTCCCACCAAGTTTCATCCTGATCCCTCCGCTCTAAGCGTTTCCCAAGATTTCCGGTTCCCCTCTCGAACTCCCCCCGAAGTCACCGGATCCGGTCCGGATTTTATGTGGATCGTCTGAGACACGAGATCTTTCCAAAAACCAAGCTTTGTTAAGATCCGATCACCCGTTCAAGAGTTACAAATACCTCAAAATTCCGGATTCTCCCTCCGGCCACTCCCCCCACGATGATCGGATCATGCAAACCCCAATTGTCAAGTCGGTTTATTCAAGTCCCTGTTCTGCCAGCCCAGTTGCATCGTCCTGATGCATCAGGAATTACGAACTCACGTTTAATCAGAAATCCGGATCCCCACCCAACTCCCCCATAGTGCCCGAATCCGGTCTGGTCATGTCAATGAGGTATCTAGGACTTGTGCTTGCTCTTCCCACCAAGTTTCATCCTGATCCCTCCACTCCAAGCGTTTCCCCAGATTTCCGGTCCCCATCTGCAACTCCCCCCGAAGTCACCGGATCCGGTTCGGATTTTATGTGGATCGTCTGAGACATGAGGTCTTTCCAAATACCAAGTTTCATTAAGATCCGATCACCCGTTCAAGAGTTATAAATACCTCAAGATTCCGGATTCCCCCTCCCTCCACTCCCCCCACGATGCTCGGATGGGGGAAGTGACTATTTCCAACTTAATCAATTGGGGTTGCTGATATGCATGCCAAGTTTCATCGTCGTAGCTTATTTGGAAGTGCCCGAACTAACAAAACCCGGACAGACAGACCGGCCGACAGAAATTGCGATCGCTATATGGCACTTGGCCGAAGGACAAGTGCCATAAAAATGCTGAAATAACCTAATCTGAAGTCATCCCAGTTTAAAAGCTTCTGATGTATACAAACCGCATTTAGAAATCCAAAGAAGATCTTCAAACTCTTGCAAGAACGGTCTATGTTTCATACTGAATGTCTCGCTAGCCGTTTTATTGTCACAACATTACTAAGAACGGCATATCATCGAGCATACGACAAAACCGTCCAGTTCCCAGCTGATCATTAAAGGACCGCTCGCACTATTTACTATTCAACTTACAGTATTTTAAAACATTTGAATACTTTAAAACTAGGCTGTGCTTTCAGCAAATAACCCACAGCTTTGGATGTTTTAAGTATTTTCTGAGACCCATTGACTACAGCGAAAACAGGGAAAAAATTTACATAGCCGTTTTTCTGATAGAAAAACTTCTCGCAGACAACCGTCGACAGCGTGAAACAGATCGAAGGTAGCAAATCACGGCAAGTGAGAAAATCAGCGTGGTTTTGTTAGAGGGGTTAGGATGTATCGTACGAAATTGGGGTCTCCGCGTTTGGAAATATATGGAATGATTATGGAAGTAGGTTGCGTACGTAAGACATGTCCTTTAAGGATTAAAGTACGCCGCGTGGTCTTATTTGTTGCTGTTACAGCAAAATCTGCATCTATATATGTATCCACAAGTATACAAGAGCTAAACTTGAGACATGTCATAGACGAACTTAACTCACGGGAAATCTGGGCCCAGTTACACACGAACGGGGGGGGGGGGGGGTTAGGACCCATCAAATTGCCCGTCACGCCAGTGAACCTCTAGAAGAACCAGAAACATCTCTCAAACGAATCCTCAAACTTGATTCAAATCCTATGTCAACCAGTCAACGACGCGTACTGCGTTTCGCGCCAGTGACGTTTCTGACTCTTCGCTCGGCGTTTGTCGATTCTTCGTCGACAATAAGAGTTGGTCGTCAAGAGCATCAGATACAGCTTTACGATTTCATTGCTGTCCCTGTCACTGACATTTTGGAAACGAGGACAGGGGCAGGTCAGGTTTTTGCACTTAGGCTCTCCCAAAGTATGACCCACCCCCCATCCGACCCGCGGAGGAATCCCACCGTGACTCGATCTTACAAGAATGCTGGCAGTTGCCGTACCCTTTGCATAGTCTAGTTAGTTTCCAGATATTTTGTTTTACCAGCACGTATTTCGGGACGTATAAACAATAAAGCTTCCAATTCCCTGTATCAACTGTCTTATCTAGCTGCAAGCTATTTGGCAATAGACACTGATCGATTACTGATAAGCCACGCCGTTCTTGTCGTGTTCTAATGATCATTGTTTTCTTCTGCAGATTGACCCGGTCAAATGCTTAGCCGTGCTGCAGTACCTCCTAGAGTGCATTTACGAACTAGACGACAACCGCATGAATGAAATCGTGGCCGACTGCATTAAAGTCGTCTCCGGCGAACACGAAGTGACATCAGATGACGACGGTATAGAAGTTAACCTTGACAGAGTACGACCCCCTCGGAGCGACTATGAAGATACAAGTGAACAGAAGACAACTGATAGCCTTCCATCTTACGAGTCCGCATGTAAGATGGGGGCGTGCTTTGAAGGGGAGAACTGCAAATTTTGTGTTGATGTGACCGCGACTGGTAATGGACGGTTTGAAATAAGCACAGGGACGGTCAAATACGAGGAGTTAAGTGTTTGCTCTCTAAAATTCAGAGCAGAATCAAGCCAAGAAAGCTTGGGCGTTCAAGACGATAAATCAGGGTCAGGTTTAAAAATATCGGGACAGAAGTTCACTCACTCCAACGCAGAGACAAAGAGGCATAGCGTGAAGTTCCAGCAAGAAAAAAGCAACGACAAGCAAAATGAAACGACAAAGTTATTCTCGAGGTTTGTACAAGTGAGAGTCGAAAACGAAAAGTTTGATACGGAATCAGGGAAAGACACACAAATAGAAGTAGTGACCGAGGTACGCACACTGGACCAACATAGTGAAGTAGATGAAATTGCTGATTTCAGTAGTGGCTCTGGATTTAAAGGCGGAAAGCGCCCCATGCAGCGAAGGCGGCGGTTCGGAGTAACTTCAGTGGCATCTGTGGATTCCGGTTGTGATTTCGGTGAAGAAAATGAGATGTCGCTAGTGTGAACAACAGCGCGAAAAAGCGTTGGGTATATAAGATGAAAACGTTTAGAGCCCATTCAGACGAGGTGTGAAACAGCAGCTGAGTTTCCCCTTCGCTCCATCGCTGACCTTTGCCACTGCAGTGAAGGAAATGGTAAGTCGCTTCTGTGAACAACAGTGCGACAGAGCGTAAGGAAAGAAGAAAACATTTAGAGCCCATTCAGACGAGGCATGAAACAGCATCTGATTTCCCCCCCCCCCCCCCCTAGCTCGCAGCTTGGGGGTTTCGAGGGAAACCCTTGATCCTCTACCGACCGGTAGTATATCAATTTTTTTCAAACATTTTTTGAAAGAGCAAGTGAAATACTCGAAAACATGTTAAATTCCGTCTGATCAGCATCTTAAGACCCGGTCTTTATTCTTGAAGTCCGTGACGGAACTTGGCAAGCCAGAGCGGATGGTGACCTCCTGGCCACCATCTTGTCAGGAGCATGCCAGGGATGGAGAGCAGACTGATCCCTCGGCAGTTTTCACACTTAGTGGAATCTCCCTTCTTAAAGATTTTGATTAGAGTACTCCTTGATTAGAGGAGATTTTGTTTAGAATACTCCCCCACCTTTTCCGTATCAGGTTAAAGAGTGTCATCTAAACTGTTAGGCAGGCGGTTACAGCCCACTTCAGCATTTCAGATGCGATACGGTCTTCTCCGGCCGACTTGCCGTTTTCTAGCTTCTTTAGGGCACTAGTGATTTTGGCTGAAGAGTGTGGGTCATAGCTCACTGCTGGCCTGATGAAAGGTTAATCTGGAATATCCGGTAGTTCCGCCGGTCTGCTTGTTCCAGCAGGCTTTCAAAGTGGACGGCCCAAATTCGCCAATCTTTCGGGGTCAGTAATTAGCCGTCCCCTTGGATCCCTTACAGGTCTGTCAACGCAAGGCCACTTTCCGTTGACCTCGTTCATGATTTAGTAGACAGCTCTTGAGTCCTTCTGTTTGATGCCTCTTCTGCCATCTGAGCCTTCATCTCTATAAAATGACGCTTGTCCTTACGGGCGCTTTTCTTTGCGCCGGTTGCTTGTACTCATGGTAAAGAAATAAGGTCTTTGCCTGATGTGATACCATCAGCTGCTGCCTTATTTGTTACCTCTCGCTAATGAGCCTCTATGTGTCACCTGAGATCCATTCCGGTTTTTCTTTTTTTGATGTTTCAGTTGTGGTCTTTCTCCCCCAGTGAGTATCCCCCTGGGACCCAGGTGTGGGTGCAAAGTCACAGCCTAACCCTCTTCGCTCTTTACAGGCTTGGTACTGGCTGTCCTTCGACAGAGTTACAGGCGGAGTTAATTTATCATTCTCGGTGGAAGAATAATATATAATCTGCCTAATAAATTTTCAAAATAAGATTTCTGTAAAGTTAACAAGGCCAAAACTCTCATCTCAGCGGCGACAAGCTTTAAGAAACGTTGACGGAAGATAAATCAATAAATAAATACAAAAAATAAAACTATACGAATCTTACCGCAAGTCGAAATTTGTCCATTGTTCAAAATGGTGTAATAAGCTGCATAAGAGCTATAGGCCTACGCGTCGGCTTGTTATTGCAAGCGGGACGTGATTGAGAAAAAGAAATATCGATCCTAGTTTCTCTTATGCCTTTAATCAAATAGCAGCCTTTTTGGTCTGTCAAGAAACCATGGCGTGTAAAATCCTCACGCAGCTTATCACACGAATCTGAACAACACTTCAGGCTGAAACAGCGGCCGATGGACCCTTTGGCTAGCTACCAACCAAAGTTTGAGAAACAATTGCTAAACCCGCAGTCACAAAGATCGAGACGGGTGCGATCACAGATATAAAATTAAGCACAGCTGTGTATTTTTATTTATTTAACGATTTTATTTAATATTAACAGGCTGCTGCATACACAGATGATCATATTTAATGACAGATGCAGCTATTTCTTCTTCCGCGATTTCTTCGTACGGCATTATTCGCCTCCCGTACCAAACAGAGTGAGCTGAAAAGTCGGGACCAGGTCGTAACATAAGGGACTTTCGTCTATTCTGTTGTAGCCTACTAGAGCTTTTCTATTGTACCTACTTTCTGTTTTTTACTCCACTCTCTTCACATTGTTCATTTGCAGTGGATTATGTGTGAATCGCTATTATTCTTATTATTATTATTATTCTTGGTATTTGTCACAAGAGCTGACACAAGGATGCGCACATGTTTTGTCTTAAACTGTTGACTTTAAAAATTCTTCTCGAGTTAAAGACAAATGTTCTTTAAATCTCGCTCGATAAGTTTTTGATGGAATAAATTCTTTTGAATCAAATTCTTCTCATCTTCCAAATAATGAAGAAAGTCAGCGTCACGCGGCTTCAGAGGCCGAGATGAGAAGACAAACTTTGAACGTCGAGCAGTGAATATAGCCTACATTTGAATGAAGCATCCATTTCGTAGAACCAAGAACAAATAAGCCAACAGAACCTCCGCCTTTGGTCCTATGCACTAACTATGAATACTCCGACGAAACTGAGCTAGAGGTACTTGCTGAGCTTGGAGTTGATGTCCGTCTACCTCTCTCTTCGCCAGTGCGCATAGCAGACTGTAGCGGACGTGCTTGACCCGCTCTGCAGCGCGTCATGTGACGTCGCAGTTGTAGACAACCAATCGGCTGTTAGCCATTTCTTCTCCGAGTCTCTACTGCGATATAGCTGTTTGTAGAGACAAAGAATGGTGATGATCGCGTAGCTCCTTCCCTCCGCTCGTTTGCATCGGGAATCTATTCGTCTCCGCCTGGTCGTATTGCAGAGATAGGGAGGCGGAGGTTCTTGTGCTTATTTGTTCCTGGTAGAACGGACTGGCTTAAGGTACGTACACACTCAGTACAATTCTCGCAGTCGGGTGAGAACTTCCTCCTTCTCTCCGAAAGTATGACACGCCGAGCGTGCTCCACCCTCCTACAAATAGTAACTATTAGTTACTATTTCCGTTCCAACCTCACCAAAAGTTACTACGCTGACCGTTGCAACTCCAACTCCAATAGTAACTAATAGTAACTATTTGCTTACCACGCTCGGGAGCGTAGTAAGCGTAGTAACTACGGATCTCTACAACGTGATTGGTCGGATTCGCCCATGGCAAGATGTTCTGCTGGAAAATAGAAAAATCGTTCCAGCCTTGACGTCAAAAAGCCAAAATTCGTGACGTCGTGCGTAGTAACTATGGTAAGTAGGATGGAACACGCTCATCGCATGTAATGTAGAAGCCAAGATACCGAGTCTTCTCCTCCCAAAAGTTACCTTTGGAACTTGGGGCAACGCTTTTGAACATGGCCCTACTTTAGCTACCCTACGTTCTTTTGGCCGTGAAAAGTACCGGAATACGGGTATCTGAGAAGTGCACTTTTCTTTTTCTAGATTTTAACATGCGAACTATTTTGTGTGCGGTCGCCATCCGCGTGTCTAGTTTCGACCAGTCAAAATCGCTCACATGACAAATAGCAATAATAATTTATAGATTACCCACAAATTCCAAAGGAAAAAGAAGTGGAGTAGAATAAAGAAAAAGAAAGGAAGGAAATACTAAAATAAAAACACTAGCACGGAAACGTAAGAAAATAATAAAAAAGATAACACATAAACCAATTTCAATAGACAACAACAACAGACAGTCTATTCTGTTAAATAGAGGTTATTAAGAAGAATAAAAGGCAAAATCAATCTGCAGACTAATTAATTAGTTTGTGGCGGGTAGTCCCGATGAAAAATTTGTAGCCTGCGTAGTGGTATGATAGTTGTACGAAAAAGTTGCACGTATTGATATGTAATAGTAAAGAAAATTATCACTTAATGTGACTCAGTCTGGGCCAATATTAAGCAGTAGTATCCAGTAGCATCCAATCTTGCTGATAGTAGCATGCAGTAGAATGCAGTAACACGGTAGCCTTGATATAGAAGATTGAAGTAGCATTAGTTCGTACTGCATTGTACTTGTTCGCATAGCTTCATAGTAATATTTTAGATAAACTTTTCATCGGCCGGGTGGTCCCCCTTTTGTATTTTAGCAACAGGTTTCCCCCTAGTGACGCGATTTTCGCATGCGCAGTGTCAAAACAGTTTATACGTGCAACAGGAAAGTACAGACGAACTACAGAAATACTTTTAAGGCTCAGTCGAGTCGAGAATACAGGTTTTTATCATTGATCTTTGTGTTTATCGCCAAAATTCTGATGCCCCAAAGTATCTGTTCCGCGAAACTGGCTAACGCTATGAAGATGCCCCATTTTGTCAAAAACAATAACGCACATAAATAAACCTACAGTTTCGATCGGATCCCAAAAATTTAATATTTGATCCAGACAGTTTGGTCTTGTAGATATTCGGTCTTCGTAGATATTCGTCAGTAGCTAATCATCTGAGAAAACCAAGTTCAGATAATAATAATAATAATAATAATAACTATATTTAAAAGCCCAAGGGCCATATACATAATATAACAATAGTACATATTACAAAGGAAAACAACAACAATAATTTCCTACGGCTATGAAGCCTCACTACTAAGCTTGGTCGCTCTTAGCTTCAACGCTCCGTCCATAAACTCGCACACCTTTGTTATAACCCTTTCCGAAGTGCTATTCAGGATATCCGGAAGAAGCAAAACGCTCCCCTTAAAATAAGATCCCCTTAACTCCGAAAGCTCCTGGCATCGATTGATAAAGTGGTCCATGTTTTCCTGCTTTGCAAATGCAAATGCCTGCTTTGCTTTGCAAAGTTGGCAATTATACCTGACATCTGGACCAGTCCTATGCCTATCAAAAACTCTAAATCTACCAAACACGGGGAGGGAATCAGCTCTAGCCTGGATCCACAACTTCAAAACTTTTTGACGTAGATTCATTTTAAAATAAAACGGTATATATGGATTCAGCATGTGTGTATTTAACCCTAGGCTATGCGTCAGACATACTTTGACCAAATTGATCACACTCTTCCTGCTTTACTTCTGCCAAATCTCCGGTTTCGACCGGATTCCGAGCGAACTACTTGTCCGGAAATAGTAAAGCTCAGAAACGAATTCAGCATGTCACCTTACCCCTATATCGAACATCTAATCATCTTCAGATAAACCTATAACTTCTAACAAATTTTCCGGTTTCAGACGGATTCCGGGCGAACTATATGTCGGAGTGGAAAATGATCTTCAAAGCGGGTCAGCATCTCTTCTTACCCGAAATCGAACATCTAATCAACCTCAGATAAAATCTTTACTTTTACTAAATTGATCGGTTTCCTACAGATTCCGGGCAAACTACTTGTCCAACAAGAAAATGATTACCCCTAAATCGAATATCTAATCATCTTTATAAAAAAACTTTTACTTTTAACAAACTTTCCGGTTTTGGCACGATTGCGGGCGAACTACTTGTCCGGCAATAAAATGGTTTTCAGATTCGTGCGCAGCATGTTTGTTTACCCCTAAATTGACTATCTCATTAATATTAAAAAAAAAATCGAACCTTAATTTAAACCCCTTCCCCCAACTCTAAATGTTGAGCTACAGAGCCCATCTACGAACTCGACCTTTCCCTTGACCCAAAGAGTCTTCACACCAAGTTTCATCAAAATACCTCATTCCCTTCGAGAGTTATCGTGCTTACAGACGGACGCAGACAGATGGAAGGACATACGTACAGTCGGAAAACTTTTACCAAGTCATAGGTATCCCTCGACTTACTTTTTGGAATCCCAAAAATCTATAAACACTGCGGATATTCATTTTCCGCCTGCCACAGCTTCAAAGGCTGAGTTGAGAAGACTGAGTTTTAGTATTAGTCTATCTCCGAAGTTATGACGTTAGGCCTTTACAGCATCTGTTTCCGGTTGTCGACAAAACGTCCCTGGCGAAACGTCCCTGTGACAAAACGTCCCCAGGACAGAACCTCCCCACGACAAAACGCCCCCGTGACAAAACGTTCCCATGACAAAACATCCCCGATCAAAACGTCCCGATTCAAAACGTCCCCTGGCGAAACGTCTCCGTGACAAAGCGTCCCCAGGACAGAACCTCCCCACGACAAAACGCCCCCGTGACAAAACGTCCCCATGACAAAACGTCCCCGATCAAAACGTCCCCTGGCGAAACGTCCCCATGGCAAAACGTTCTCGGCTATAGAATTACGACTACTGACTGCGTCGTCAGTTGTGGCAAAAACTGTTTTTGGGATATAAACATTTGAAAACCACGATGGGCTGACTACTTCAGCATTCAACCGATACTCAGGAAACAAGCCAAAGTGTTGCTCCCGGCTATAGCCATTTCTTAAAGAAAACGCAAAGATTTAGTACTTTGTCAGTTTTTGTTTTATTTTTTATTTAATCGGTTTGTTTGTGTGTTAGTTTACGCTGCGATATAACTCATTAATCTCGCTTTTGTTCAATATTTAATTTGGTCATATTTAGGGATCAATATTAAATGATCAAACCCGTCTAACCTAGATTTGCTTGTCTCTCTACCTAACTAATAGATAACTATTCATTCCATCCGCTTTTGTTTCCTCGATTCCAATGTCATTTTTATCCAGCATAACGGCACTACGCTTATTTTTGCCTTTTCGTTGTTTGACACTCTTTGAGCCACAGCGGGCTTCCCCTTTCTCTGAGGAGCATATTGGTGCTCCTCCGATTGTACATTTTGCTTCAAACGAACCTAGAACTGTTCAAGTTACGAGTCAGTTGCAGGCATATCACACTACATGTTTTAACTGAAAACAGTACATGTATGAAGTAACCGGTCCAATGTCTGATCTTTCCTGCTTATAAGGAATGTTCTCACACCTGTAATGCACACTCTGAAGTTATTTTACCTCGATCATGCACCTGAAGATCGAAACGAACTTAAAAATGTATGTTTGGGGACCTTTCGCCACGGGGATGTTTTGCCGTGGGGACGTATTGACACGTGAGGTTTTGTCACGGGGAAGTTTTGTCACGGGGACGTTTTGTCATGGGGATGTTTTGTCACGGGTACATTTCGCCAGGGGACGTTTTGTCATGGGGACGTTTCGTCGGTAAGCCTCTGTTTCGTAGAACTTGCTGATTTGAGCTCATCATGTAAAGAACAAAACAAAAATGATACGAACTAAATACTTTTATACAGCTTCCGAAAATCTCCTGCTACAGCTTCCCGAGAACCCCGATGACAAATTTATCTCAAAATAGTACTATGAGATTGTACGAAAAAGTAGGATGCAGTACTAACGATGCTACTACATGCTTCTACTTCAAGGCTACCGTGTTACTGCATACTACTATATGCTACTATTAGCAAGCCCGATGCTACAATGGCAAGACAGGATGCTACCGGATACTACCACATAAGATTGGACCAGTCTGAGGCACATTAAGTGATAATATTCTTTGCTATTAGTAGTAGTAGTATTTATTTTTCAGTAGTAGTAGGATTTATTCTTCATTAGTAAATAGATGTGAATTTTGTTTTTGGCCTGTTACTTAACAAGTCCCCCGGGACTTTCCCTGCAGGTGATGCAGACAAATGTTACGCGTTGGTTTTATATTAAACATAATCTAATATAATAATCTAATCTAAAAAAAAATCTATTACATAGTATTACATGCAACGTTTACGTACTGCTACCATACTACTACGCAGGCTACAAATTTTTCATCGGGACTCAAATCCGGAGAACGAGCTACGAACACGCTCCTTTTATGAAAATAAATACAAAAATGTATCAACAAAAATATTATCGTAATACTTTGAATCCTGAGCCTCGTTTTTGTTGCATGCTGCAGGTCCACTTCTCGGCCGATTCCGGACTGATTCTTTCTACATCCGTTTTTGCACTGCAGCGCTTCCGAGGAAGACGGCAGCGCTTCTCGAGAATCGCGGACTTGCTCCCCGACCAAGTCCGTGCTTCCCTGCAAGATGCCGCAGCGCTGCCGCTTCAACCAAGAAGAAAGTGAATCCAAAAACGCATATTATGCAAAAGCAAAGAAGTGCTGCAGCAGCGATGCGGCAGCGCTATTGCAACAAAAACGAGGCTCTGGCAAGGTTCAGAGGGCCGAGAAGAGGCTTTAGTATTGGTTGATCTACGAGTTCATGATGCCCTGCAAAATCCATACCGTAGAACTGGCTGACGCTATGAAAACGCTCCATTATGTCAAAAAATAATCACGCATGAAAAAAATATATAATTCCTGCCGAAACTCTGTTTCCTCTTGCTACAGCTTCATAGGCCAGAGTGAGAAGACAGAGTTTTAGCATTGGTCTATCTCCGAAGTTAAGATGCTAAACAGCATCTGTATCGTAAAACTGGCTGACGCAAGCTACAATCATGTAAATAAAAAAATTAACTCTGGAAATACTTTTAATCTCCTCCTACAACTTCAGACACTGAGAAACTATTCTGCAGAACGAGCTATGAACACAGTGCTTTTGTGGTAAAAAAAATTACTAACAAAAATATATACAAACTATGCTAATACTTTTCATCGTGCCAGAGCGCCAGAGGCCAAGTCGAGAAAACAGAGTTTTAGTCTTTGGTCTATCCCCCAACATATGAGGCCCTACAGCAGAAGTGACTGACCTAGAGCTGCGAATACGCTCATTACGTCAAAATGTAATCAAAAGCTAACAAAGCAATTTTTTTGCATGCAAACCGGTTTTGGTTCCTGTAGCGTAGGTGCCGATCTCCTAAAATTTCGCCCTTGGCCAGGAGTGCGATGCGGGTTTGGTGGCAAATCATCCGACGCTTCCCGTGCTTTTCCCTAGGTACCCATTTGAAACTGGGAGGACTTTTGGCTTGTCCTTACGGGGAAACGTCACTATCCCTTACCCTAAGCCAAAGGATCGGCACCACCGAGACTTGACCCAGCGACCCTACGCTTGGGAGTTCGGCGCGCTCACCGATTCGGCCACAGTGCAAAAATATGTAAAGTCCTGCTGTAGTTTAGAGGCCGAGTCGAGAAGTTGGAGTTCAAGTATTTCGTCTATCTCCACACTTCCGACACTCTGCAGCATCTATTCCGCAGAACTGGCCGACTTAGGGCTACGAGTACGCTCCTTTACGTCAAAAAAAATAATTATGTACAAAAATGATATGTGCCAACTATGGAAAAACTTTTAATCCTGCTAGAGATTTGGAATTTTTCAGCTTCCCGACGACCTGTAGAGACGACCTGGACGCTGATCCGGCTAGATCCCGGAACGCCTGAAAAAAAAGATTGAAGAAGTACTGCTTGAAATGGGCCGCCGCACCTACTACCCGGACTTTCAATACTAATCGTCGGCGTTCTATTGTTTCTCAGGTTCTGCACTGTTATAAGTTCAATAACAGATACCAAATTTATTGGGCATCCATGTGACAACGTTATGACAGTACATCTTCTATGACCCTTTTAATGTTTTCTATTCACGAAAATTAAAGAAAATATCCTCATCATCATCATCGTCATCCGGGTCATCGTCAGAGAGAGACAAGATTAAGTTATCAAACACCTCTCCTTATTAGTAACCCAGTTCGAATACAGCAACAAAAATGAAAGAAGACATCCAGAAGTTTTAGCAAGCGATAGCTGTTTACAAGTGCATGTATAACAAGACCAAAGGTGTCGATCGGATCCTACAAATCTAATATTTGATTCAGACAATCGAGTCTTGTCTTCGCCAGATCCAGTCTTGGACAGGCTAATCATCAGAGAAAACCAAGTTCAGATATACCTCTATAAGCCATATCTATTTTGCCGATACTGACCGAGACTTCCTGCCGATTTCCGAGCGAACTACTAGTCCAGCAAAAAAAAAATACAGAAATAAAACCAGCGTATCTCCTTATCCCTATAAAGAACATCTAATCAACTTTGAATAAAAGTTTGACTTAAAAAAAACCCCGGTTACAACTGGATTCCGGAATAATTATATGTCCGGGTAAAAAACCATTGTCATATACCGACTCAGCCTCTCTTCTTACCCCTTAATCTGTCATCTAATCGAACTTTTGCTTTTAACAAATTTTCCGGTTTAGGCCGGATTCCGGGGAGAACTGGTTGTCGGGCGAGAAAATGGTTTTCACCATCATGTTCGACATGTCTTTTTACCCATAAATCACACATTTAATCAACTTCAGACTAAACTTTTACTTTTAACCAACTTTCCGGTTTTCGCCGGATTCCGGGCGAACTACATGTCCGGGTAGAAAATTGTTTTCACATAAGTGTTCAGCATGTCTTCTTGCCCTAAATCGAACATCTAATCAACTTGACATAAAACTTTTAATTTTAACAAACTTTCCGGTTTTGGCCGGATTCCGGGCGAACTACTTGTCCGTCGAGAAAATGAATTTCACCATCGTCTTCAGCATGTCTTCCTACTCCTAAATCGAACATTTAATCAACTTCAAATAAAACTTTTACTTTTAACAAACCTTCCGGTTTTGGCCGGATTCCGGGATTACTCTTCCGATGACAAAATGGTTTTCACCATCGTGCTCAGCATGTCTTCTTACCCCATAATCGAATATCACATTAGCTGTTTCAAAATATTTTGTTTGCCCCTTAATTTGAACCCCCTCCTCCACCCCTAAATGCAGGGCTACAAAGCCCATCTACGAACTTGACTGGTCCGACGACCCAACGAATCCTCACACCAAGTTTCATCAAAATATCCCATTCCCTTCGAGAGTTATCGTGCTTACAGACGGACGGACAGACAGACGGACGGACGGACAGACAGACGGACAACTTTTGCGATGTCATAGGTATCCTTCCACTTACGTTTTGGGATCCCAAAAATCACAAATATGCCACAGCTAATTGTTCAGAGAGTATGATAGCTCAGAAACAACGGATTTTGAGACCGTCTTCAACGGAAGGAACATGCTCCACCCTATTTACCACAGTTAATACGCATGACGTTACGAATTTTGGCTTCTTGGCGTCAAGGCTGGAACACATTTTTAAATTTTCGGCAAAATATTACTCCACGGCAGCTCCGCGGGGTAATCCGGCCACTGACGTTACAGAGATTCGTAGTTCCTATGCTTACTACACTCCCGAGCATAGTAAGCAAATATTAATATTAGTTACTATATCGAGAACGCTGGAATGATCAGCGTAGTAACTTCTCGTGAGGTTGGAAGGGAATTACTTTCCCAAGATTTCCGGTTGCCCCATCCAGCTCCCCCCCAAAAGTCACCGGATCCGGTCCGGATTTTAAGTGGGTCGTCTGAGGCATGAGGTCCTTCCAAATATCAAGTTCCATCGAGATCCGATCACCCTTACAAAAGTTATAAATACCTCAAGATTCCGGATTCCCCCTCCCTCCACTCCCCCCACAGTGCCTGAATCGGCTAGGTTATGTCAATGATGTATCCAGTGTTTGCTAGGTGTCTTCCCACCAAGTTTCATCTCGATCCCTCCACTCATAGCGTTTCCCAAGATTTCCAGTTGCACCCTCCAGTCCCCCCCCCCAAAAAAAAAAAGTCACTGGATCCAGTCCGGATTTTAAGTGGGTTGTCTGAGGCATAAGGTCTTTCCAAATATCAAGTTTCATCGAGATCCGATCACCCGTTCAAAAGTTATAAATACCTCAAGATTCCGGATTTCCCCTCCTTCCACTCCCCCAACGGTACTCGGATGGGGGAAGTGACTATTTCCAACTTAATCATTTGGGGTCCCTGATACGCCTGCCAAGTTTCATCGTCCTAGCTTTGTGCCCGAACTAGCAAAACCTGGACAGACCGACAGACCGACGGACTTACTGAAATTGCGATCGCTATATGGCACTTAGCCGAAGGGCAAGTGCCATAAAAACTACTAGAGGAGACAAAAGTTTTTTACAAAACATTTTTACGAGAAATGTTACCCACTGACGCTACTGTAAACCAATCACAAAGCTCCCTGAATTTGGCCTGAGCCGAACCAAGGCCGAACACCAGTCAGAACTATTGTTTTTCTTACTTGAACAAATTCCCATCGGGTAGAACTTTCAGATATGTATTAGTATATATATATATTTTCAGACACATTCAGTGCACTGTGATGGCTCATCTCCTTTGCGTTCTCAGCATAAAATGAAGAGCCTCTTTTCTTCTATTTATATGACACATTTCATCTTATTAAACCCTCATGTTTTACCCTAATGTTTTACCTCTTGAGTTAACAACTGGGATTTTCGAATAACAGATTGCTTCATAAAAGGCAGCGAGATCTTTCACAATTTTGTTGCAGTTGGATCCTTTTAACTAAGCTTGCTCGAAAGGACTGAAATTAAAGTAATTAGATAACAAATTTAAGACACAATTCGAAAAATAATGCTTATTCCCTCGGACCCTTTTCGAAAAGGGTCTTATCATGGATATAGTTCATACTCTTCTTGCACGTTGAATTTCAGTTTGTAGCCCTAGTAATCGTATATTTGCTCTAGGCCTTGGACATTGCGGCAGCTTATGATTCTGTTATTCATTCTTGGATAATGTCTGCTCTTCTCAAAAATGGGGTCCCTCTGCAAGTTGTTCTAGTTATGAATCAGTGGCATACCGCATAAGAGTTCTTGTATTAGAATTAAATGGAAAAATAACTTAAGCGGTTTTACGGTGATTTTAAAGAGAGGTCTGAGGCAAGGAAATCATTTTTCTTTCCTATATTCTTTTTTCTCTCTCTCTCTTTCTTTACCTCTTTTTTATGGCACTTGAGCATACTCAAGTGCCATATAGCGATCGTAATTTCTGTCGGTCTGTCGGTCTGTCTGTCTGTCGTTCTGTCGTTCTGTCGTTCTGTCGCTCTGTCGTTCTGTCGGTCTGTCCAGGTTTTGCTAGTTTGGGCACTTCCACACAAGCTAGGACGATGAAACTTCACAGGCATATCAGGGACCCGACCAGATCAACTTACAAATAATCACTTCCCCAATCCAACTTTCCCCGGATCCGGGAGTCCGGAAACTATAAAGTAAAACGGGAGCAAAACAAAGCACTTGCCGAGCGCGGGATCGAACTGCGAACCTTTAGGTTAACAGTCCAGTATTCTACCACTGAGCTATGCGACGATGTAGCAATAAGCGAATGCTGGAATGTTTAAGGTTTAAAGATGGTCAGTCCAAGTCAAACAAATCTAGTGAAACGTTTGGCAGGAATATCAGCGAACCGACCAGATTAACTTGGATATAATCATATTCCGGATCCGATCATAGTGGGGGGAGTGGAGGGATGGGAAATCCGGAAACTATTAACATGCATAACTTTGGAAAGGGTAATCAGACATACGTGAAACTTGACCTTTGTGTGGCCAGTCCAGTTTTCTACCACTGAGCCATGCCATGATGTATCAAAAAGCGAATGCGAGAATAGATACGGTTTAAAGATGGTCAGTCCAAGTCAAAGAAATCTAGTGAAACGCTTAGCAGGAATATCAGGGAACCGACCAGATTAACTTGGATATAATCATATTCCAGATACGATCATAGTGGGGGGAGTGGAGGGATGAGAAATCCGGAAACGACGGTCTGTCGGTCTGTCCCGGTTTTGCTAGTTTGGGCACTTCCACATAAGCTAGGACGATGAAACTTGGCAGGCGTATAAGGGACCGAACCAGATTAACATGGAAACAGTCACTTCCCCGATCCGACCATCGTGGGGGGGGGGAGCAACAAGAAATCCGGAAACTAGTAACATGCATAACTTTAGAACGGGTAATCGGACTTGCGTGAAACTTTACATATGTCAAGAACAATTGCCGATAACTGGGGGGGGGGGCTGGAGGGGGGCACCCAAAACCTCGTGAAACGCTTCCACATAAGCTAGAACGATGAAACTTGGCAGGCGTGTTGGGAAACCGACCAGATTAACTTGGAAATAATCACTTCCCCGATCCGGCCATCTTGGGGGCAGTGGAGGGATGGGAAATCCGGAAAGTAGTAGCATGCCTAACTTTTGAACGGGTAATCAGATATGCTGAAACTTGACATATGTCAAGAACAAGTGCTTCAGAAGCTCAATTTCAAATCCGGACCAGATCCGATAACTTCGGGGGGGGGGGGGCTGGAGGGGCACCGGAAATCTCATGAAACGCTTCCACATAAGCTAGGACAAAGAAATTTGGCAGGCATATCAGGGAACCCGACCAGAAGAACTTGGAAATAATCACTTTCCCCATCCGGTCATTGTGGGAGGAGTGGAGGGATGGGAAATCCGGAAACTAGTAACATGCATAACTTTGGAACGGGTAATCAGACATGCAAGAAACTTGACATATGTCAAGAACAAGTGCTTCAGATGCTCAGTTTCAAATCCGGACCAGATCCGATCACGGGGGGGGGAGCTGGAGGGGCAACCGGAAATCTGGTGAAACGCTTCCAAATAAGCTAGCACAATAAAACTTGACAGGCGTATGAGGGAACCAACCAGATTAACATGGAAATAATCGCTTCCCCGATTGTTATCGCGGGGGGAGGGGGGTAGAGGGAAGGGGAATCCGGAAACTAGAAACATGCATAACTCTGGAATGGATAATCGGACATGCCTAAAACTTGACAATTGTGAAGAACAAGACGTGTCTTAGATTTTCAGTTTCAAACTGGACCAAATCCGAAGAGAGGGGGATTAGAGGGGGGACCGGAAATGTCGTGAAATGCTTAGGGTCGATGGATCGGGATGTCACAGTAGAGGGGTTGGAAGGGGTTTTCCCGGATTTCCGGTGATCACGAGTTAGGGTACTTCGAGGGGTACTTTCACATGTACTAGGACCATGAAACTTGGCAGACATATTAGGTACTCTTCCAGGTCAACTTGAAAATAGTTCTTTTCCCGATCCGATGATCATGGGGGAAATTCTATTGACATGTATAACTTTGGAACAGGTGATCAGACGTGCATGAAACTTGTCAAGTGTCAAGAACAAGTGACTCAGATGATCAATTTCTAGTCTCGAACGGATCTGATAACATCGGGAGGAGCTGAAGGCGGGGGGAGAATTCTCTTAAAGCGCTTAGAGTCGAGAGATCGGGATGGGACTTGGAGGGAAGAACAAGCATAAGCCATAGATACATTGTAGAGGCTTAACGGCCTGCCATTCAATTTGCAAATATATTATTATTATT
This sequence comes from Branchinecta lynchi, assembly GCA_023053575.1. NCBI lineage: Eukaryota > Metazoa > Arthropoda > Branchiopoda > Anostraca > Branchinectidae > Branchinecta > Branchinecta lynchi. The sequence goes on along the minus strand of JAKZAP010000007.1, from coordinate 22,090,841 downwards.
ATTGACAAAACAGGACCGATCGTGTCACAGTGGGGGGAGTTGGAGGGGGTTTTCCCTAATTCCGATGATCACGAGTTAGGGTACTTCCAGATGTGCTATGACCGTGAAACTTTGCAGGCATGTTAGGGACTCTATTAGATTGGCTTGAAAATATAGTCCCTCCCCCGATCCGATCATCGTCGGAGGAAGATACAGTTGTCAATGAGTGGTATAACCATTTCAGATCTACTAGATCAAGCCCATTTTCTGATGAAATGAATATCGGGAGAGAGATCCAGCCTTGAAAATTGCAAACCGTATCTGACAAACATGCTAACAGTTCTTACAAGTGCCATATGAGCTTTCAGCTCTTGTTCTTTTCTTTCTTTGAAAATATATTAGATTAGTTTTTATGTCATTATTTATTGAATAATTTCAAGTTAAACGGTGGTTAGAAGATACAGCCACCCACAGGACTTTTGTCTTTTATGTGGTTGTTCTGTTATAACTTCGCTTGTTGTTGGTCGAGGTTTTGTAGCGTCTTGGGTCGCGTATGCGGACGATCTTCTTCTTTTGAGTCGATCACGCGTTACTCTTCAGAAGAATGTGGACCTTCTAACTGAACTTTTTTCTAGATTTGGTTTAAGGTTTCGTCCTGAAAAGTGTCAGCTCCTAATTTTTGGTCCTAAGCCTGCTGACCTAACTAATAATATTTTTAGTATTAAGATGTACGATGTAGTCCTTAAGCCACTTGAATCTTTTCTGTATTTGGGAATCCCGTATGAGCCATCAGTATCCCTTTGCCGAGCTCATATGATGAAGTCTGTTCGGTCGAGAGTTTCAGCGAGCTTCGGTAGCGTTATATCTGTTCGAGATTATTTAACTAGGAGATCGTCTGCGCGCGTCTTCAATACGGTTGCTCTACCTCAAGTCCTTTTATTTTCTAGTTGGCTTCCTTATTTTTCTAATTCTAATATTGCGCATATTAAAACTACTTTTTCTAGATTTGGTAAATTTTTGTGTCAACTTTCTACTTCATCTGCTACAAATGTGTACCATTTGAAAGATCCAGTGCAAATTATACGAAAGAGCAAGAAAAATGTCTGTCGAAATTGTCTTCTCTTACTCATAACCTGTACCTAGCGGTTAAAGAGTTAATATAGTTTAACACGTGTGTATAATTTTATTTTCTTGTATATTTAGTATTCTTTGGTCAGATTGTTTTTTTTTGTAGTATTACATGTTGGGTCAATTTGTTTGTATTTATTTCATTCTATACTCTCCGATCTTGAAGGTCAATAAAATATTTGAATTTGAATTTAGTCATTTTTTTACAAAGTAAGACCTTTCTTAAATATTCTTTGAGCCCAAGCTGACTTTGAAACATTTATTCAAACAATGTTTTCAACGGATACGTCAGCTACGATTCTTCATCAGCGATATTTCGGCCCTTCTTGGCAAGGGTCCTCGTCAGGCTGTCAATCCTCTGGTTCAACTTCGGGGAAGGAAACAAACCTGTAATCTGATTACAGGAAGGAAACAAACCTGTAATCTGATTACAGGTTTGTTTCCTTGACGACGAATCGTAGCTGATGTATCCGTTGAAAACATAGTTTGAATAAGACCTTTCTTAAAATGTACTGCGAAAGTACTACTTTTTTAAATGTATTACCAACCCCCTCCTTAGAAAAAAATGTACATAAAATAGCTAGCACACTGCACTCCCATGAATAGGCGCTGGGAGAAGACTCAATGGTGCCGACCGTTTGGTTTAGCCGGAGATTAGTGGTACAATCATGTGAGACAAGTCGAAGTCCATCCAGCTTCATATGGGTACCTTGGAATGTGGTGAAGGTGACAGGAAGGGTATCACCGTTACTCATTTTAAAGGACCTGTCTTAGCTAAAACGAAAATACTTACTTCCGTAATTGTATTCATTAATTCTTAAAACCGGAGACCCAAATTTCATATGTTATATTCTAAATCCGATAGCGACACTCTGTAATCATGGAACTTGACAAGATTCACCATTTTTCATGTGGATCATTTCCCGACGAGGGCTTGAATTTGAAATCTGGATTTATCGACGTTTTTGCTTGAAGTCAATGAGCATTGGAAAAAGCTTAAAACAGCCAAAGCCGTGGATAATTTATGAAAAGCATAGCCTACTCTTACAATATTCAAATAGTTTTGGATCTCGGAACATAAACAGTGCGAGATGTGCTTTAAAAAGATAATATACTTTTTATAACTTTTCAGGAAAATAAGCATTTTTTTGCGGCACTTGCCGGTCAGCATCGGGAAGTGAAAACCGCGACATGGCACATGCCGACACATGTCATTCTTATTTTTAATCCTATCAAATCTAATAGCGACATGGCAAAAAAATCGTGCCAAATTTGCCGACGACCTAGCAATACTCGCCCTGCAACAGAGCGTTTTATAACCAGTCTAAAACAGAGTCGCACTCTTGGAACGGGACTTCGAAGACAAGAAATTGAAAATAAACCGCAAAAAATCCGCAGTAATGCGACTAAGTTTTCTTAAAAGTGAACTGCCACCCCCTGAAAGTACGTATTCCAATTGTAAATAAGATTAAAGTTTTAGGTGTTGTTTTTAATTTTAAATTTAATTAGGATGACCATGCTTACGAAATGACGAGAAAAGCAAAT